>CAADRB010000022.1:1585073-1641962 GCA_900708905.1 Hymenolepis diminuta
GAGGAGATCTTACTGCAAATGTTAGCAATTAGGAGTACAACTAACACTAGAATATTGGCTACTGGTTGGTTGGAGGCCACTGCGCGATATGCGATCTGTTGGAGTTCTGCCTTTTCCAGAATTTTCTGGTGCGTGAGAGATCCTATTGGGCAGCCTTCGTAGCGTAGCATATCCCAAAGGCTGAAGACGTGAGTGTATCCCTTGAAATTTGAGGTACAAAAATAGCAAACTGGTGGACTGATAAAGACCATTGGGAAATGGTAAATGTGCATAGTTGAGGAACTATTTCGTCTCTGCTATTTTGAAACCGTATGAAGGGAGATGCCATTTAGGATCATCTACTTTGTCGACAATTGGAAGAAAAGTGAAATGAAGTGGCATGATCGACACATCTTGAATAAATAATAATAGCGGCGAAGAAGTACTGAACATCGTGGAAAGCACTTGTTGCAATGCAGGGAACGAATTATGAAGTTTGAATTTTGGGACGGGCCTGCCCACTTGGTAAATATTGTAGAATTCGAGTCCAGAAGTCAAATGAAGTAAGACTCCTTAGTACCTTGACGTTACCTCTGTATCCTTTTGAACTCCTCCTACCACCTCATTTTTCACTCGATGGACCTTCTGTTTTTCGATGTCAGTTGCTTCCCGCAATTATAAATTGTGAAAATTTTTGTTTTAATGTGAGTAATGAAAATCATAATGATAGTATATGAACCAAAAATGAAGATAAACGGGTTTTAAAATTCATTGAAAAGCTCAATGCATTATTTAAATTTTTGTCGTCAAAATACATTGAGTGTTATACTTTTCCTGTGACTGAAGGTTGTACAACTTTTTGCTCTGAGTGATGGTACTTATTATAGAGCTAATGCTCACAATAAAAGCAAATTATTTTAGTTTATAGATACAAATGTTATTTTTAAAAGGGTCGAAGAGTTTGCATTTTATATGAAGGGAGTAATTTTTAGTTTTTGCTCAACCATCAACTGGTTATTGGTTCATTTCGATGTAAACCCGACAGAATAGTACAATTGAGAGGTGACTCAATCAAAGATTGAACATTGTAGATAGTGAAGCCCTGAACCTTATTAGACCGCGCAAAAATCAATGCATATGTTTGTGTGAATTTCTTGAGTTAGTGATCCTTACCGCATCACTGTGGCCCTTGAGTCAACCCTAACTCAGATTCTTGAACTGAGGTTTCTTACTTTTAGCTAAAAAGCCATTGCTAGAAGAAGTAATAATGATTTCCCCCCTCCTCTCCTCCAATATTTCTTCTATAAATAAAAATGTACTTTCCTTATTAATTCCCCCACTGATAAATGACACTTTTTAATTATGCCCATTTATTTAAGCCGATACCTATTGAGACTGAGTTTCGTTATTACAAGCATGTTTACCAATAACGTGTCTCGTGTTCTGCTGTAGGTTACTGGTTTCTGTGTTAAAATGCTATATTATCGAGTTTTCTAGATCAGTTTGACCTGATTTATACTGCGACTTCTAGTTCGTATCGTTATAACAGATTTGGCGACACAGTGATGGACTCAATCGAAACTGCGAAGATTGCAACCATTGTTCGAAGCATAATGGAACAAACTAATTTATGGAAACCTGATTAGAATCCCGAAGACTGAGTTAGGAAAGTTAGTGAGTTCCATGATGAACCCTTTGCAGGTGGGGTATTTGCGACATCGTATGTCTGGAATCGGAACATCTACGAAAATCGTATGACGGGGTTTTCGGACGAAACGAGAATCACCATTTTGTTCGCAAGTTCAACAAAAGTGACCACGATCTCTTCCTGGTCTACCTCCACCACCTTTGCCGAAAGACTTGCCGTCTGAGGAGCCGATCCAAATATGCGAGGCGTTTGATGACAATACCTCTCTTTCCAATAGGCGCTGTAAGTGCCTATATTTGGCCATATGCGAAAGTGAAAGTATCCACAAGTACACAGGTATTGTGAATCGAATGTGCAACGCACTCTCCTATGGGTTGCTGAAGGAGGGTTAATTCACGTGCCTTGTAGTTATTCAGAGTCTTTGTCTCGCGTGTTGTGCAGAAATCCGCCAAAAATTATTGTCTGCTTCAGATGAGATTCCAGATGTTATGTCACACAATCTGGAGGATGAAAACAACAACTTTCGGTGCCTCATCGCGACCCGAACTTGATTGAAGGCAATTAAAAACGAGCATGCTCAATCAAGAAATCCGAAATAACCTGATGTCACAGCTTTAGACACAGAGAATGTACCTCAATAACCCTAATTATAAACCGAGGTGCCAATTTTGTGGCGATTTTCAATTCTATAAAGATCGTCCTTTCTTAAAAACATTAGTGTCAATACTACAACTCATACAGACCCAAGAAAGGATTCTGCCAGGGCAGTCAACGATGACCGTAATCAATCTACAGGAGAGGTCCTTATCAAGCTCAACATCGCCAAGCACACGGCATACTTACATTAATCACCGTACAGGTTAGTATAAGTAGTAGGTAGGATTTCTTCAGTTGCAGGTCGGCACTGTGTCAGACATCACCATAGTTTCAAATAGGTCTCGGAAAACTCTTGGTAGCCCCAAACTAGATGCTCTTCCTTTTAAAGTATCTAGTGCTTCGGCTGATGCAGCGTAACTGTCGGGAGCAATGAACTGCAAGGTCGCCCTCAAAGGAAAAACCACCGCCACTGTTTGCTATGTAGCTGGTCACAATATCAACCTCCTCGAGTTGGACTGAATCCAAATGTTCAACGTTCTCGAGGCGAAATTCCAGAGTGTAATCTGCTCACAAATGTGAGTAAAAGAGATGATAGGGCGATTTTCAGCAGTCTTCGAGAACACCTTGGGAAAGTGCACACAAACTACCACCAGATTATATCTAAAACCAGATGCAACTTGTGTATTTCAACAAAAAAGGCCCGTTCCTATTGCAACTGTAAGAATTTTCAAGGCCTAACTGGTACATTTAAAACAGATGGGCGTATTGCAACCTCTTACATATTTGATTTGGCCTGGCTCAGTTGTGGTGATACGAAAGTCGAATGAGTCGATACGTGTCTATGTAGAGTTTTCGACGGAAATTAACTCATTGTTGAAGGACAATCACCATCCCCTGGCCGTAGCAGACACATTTTTCATGATTTTTTGTTTGGCGTTAGACGTGTCTCATAGTCGGTGTCTCCGGGTGATGATTGGCATCTATGTGGATTTCTATGCGTCAGCACACACACCTATCCACCCAACTGAACCTCCTATGGATACTGTAGTTGAGATCTTATTTTCTCCCTCATCACCAGGTGTTGAGTGATATGTGCTGTCTATAGCAATCCAACTTCGACATCTCAAACAGTCACTATCTTCCCCTACTTTTCGGCAGTAAGTACGATCCTCAATCAGCATTCACCATTGTAACATGATTTGAAACTCACAAATGTTGAAGGCGCGAATTCGATATTTCTTTTGATCTCTAATCTCATCAAACTGGTTAGAATCAATTTTGTCCGAACCAATATTGTTGCACCATCTGAAAGGCTCATTTGGACAGATGCGTACTCTTCTAATCCTATGCACCCTGACATTATTGTTTGCTGTCTCTTTCATTTACACAATTCATTCCGTTATCTCCCAATTGGTTCGCCAACTCAGAGTATTATTCCAAATACATAATTTCCGTAAAGTCATGATTGTACTTGAAAGATAAAACGCGAATTAATAAAGTAAATGCCCAAGAGCATTACATGTGAAAACTTGTAAAATTTTTTTTATAGGATTTGACATATAGATTAATATTACTTTTCGCCTTTGTGTATAGTGAACACATTTATGTTTAAATCGAACATTATGTAAAGGCATATTGTTTTTGTTAGAAAAAGTTGATGAAACCTTTAAAATAGACATTAAATAATTTTTTATATTATCAGGAAATAAATATAGCACTGGAAAAATTGTAATCTCGTAGTCAGTTTATTTAAATGACAGTTCAATCAATTTAATTTATTTGATCAAATAATATAACAAAATTTTTTAACTTACATATTTTAATTCTTACTAGTTGAAGCTATTTATTGGGCATATTGAGTAATGCTAACTTTTTCGAATATTTTCTAACGTCTTTGTTATAATACTTCAGAAAGGCTTTTCAAGGTCTGTATTGCGGCATTTGCCCCTCTAACAGATGCTGAGGCGCTCTCTCGGTCCGTCCGCGAGGGTCAATTTAGAAATTTTAGTTAAAGCACAAAATTTTCTCTTCTCTAGTTCATCTGTTAGAAGTTCCTTTAAGAAAGCTCTAATAGTTTGCAAAACAACCGGAATTGACTATGAGAAAAGTACATACTCCGATAGTTCAAAATCGTCATTCGAAGAACATGTAAGGTGGCAGTGATACACTCATTTTCGTAGATCTTAAAAAAAGGCAAAAACTACGATCGTCTCCTTCGCAAGCATGAAAATCACTGCCGTATCATAAATGGACTGACCGAGTGTTTTTCGTGAGTTTCGCCCTAGTAGAGACCTACTGGTTCTATTGTAACTAATATTTTTCTGCATAATACAAATGTCTGTGCATAAAATTGGTTGATTGGTATGTAAATATCTGTTTTTATTTCAGAAAATATAGTGTTCAAGTGAACACCGTTAATTGTAATAAATACGACTACGAGGATACGAAGGCAGCGGATTTAGTTATTTCTGTTGGTGGTGATGGTACATTTCTCAGTGCCGCTCTCCGAATTACAGATAAAAACAAACCCATAATTGGAATCAACAGTAATCCTGATACGTAAGTAGTATCTAAGTGAGAATTGTCATTTATGAACTCAAATCATGCCATTATTCGTCTTGTTTTGATCCTTTAGATCGGAGGGTAGTCTTTGTTTACCTCGTCATTGGCACAATAACATTCCCCTGATCGTAGATCGACTAATGAATGGGGATTTCAGGTATTGAAAAGTTTATTTTTCGTTTTAATCCAATATCATAATCTTTTTATTTACTCAAACAGCTCCTTTATGAGACAATTTGATAAGACGATATTTTCAGCATGGGAAGGCTTTTGGAAAGGTTTTTTTATTAGGGGAAGTTCAGAGGTGTAAATATACGCGCACGTGTTCATGGTGATCTATCATGCATGTACAACTGATGAATTTCTAAGATTAGATTTTTGTTAGTATTGATCTCCTTTGTTTTTTTAAGCACTCGCCCCCCATTATTGTTGATGATTGAATTCATTAATGGCTGGGATTGGTGGCTGCTAATTGGTATTTTTTAAAATCTATTTTATAACGTATATTCTACAGTCTAAATATATTTTGTCGCAAGCCCTATTTTCCATCTCTTTTCTTTCACAACACGAGATTGCTACAATGTTTGTTATTAATGGGTTTTCAAAAAGATATTTTAATTACTTACGAAAGATAACCGAGGCGCCGTTGATTGTAAATCGCTGCCCGGACATCGGGGTTCCGCACAGTAAACTCCAGGCCTTGTACTCTGGCGTTTGTATTTTTTTCTCCCATTGCTGTAATTGGCATCATAATAAGGTGTGGTCCGGACGTGATATTTTCTCTTTGGGATCTTCCGGCTCTTTTTCTATAATTTTCAATGCGTTACACTTTGTATGAGCGTACTCATTTGCGAAGAGTTTGCTCACTGGTGACCAATCGCATTGTTAAAATCTAGATAATAAAAGGCGGTGACAAAATTCGAGTTATGCACGAAGGGGACTATATGATGCAACTCTTTCTAAGATGAGTATTGAAAACGCTTTCATAAAATTTACTTTCGTACTGTTCTCCAGGCTTATTTGAGGTTATAATATGGTATGATGTTTGGAAAAACTGGGGGCGATAACTCTTGTAACCGACTTCGACATTAGCATTGAAATGGATAACGGAAAAAAATGTTTGATTTGTTGTCTGGACTATTTGTGTTCCTTTAATCCTTCTCCCTTTAATACTGCCATGTGGTAAATGCCATATCTTGCCTTAGTCTCCAGATATGTGTGCAACTTTTAGTACTTTTCTTTATGTTCTATGAGATACCAGGAATAGCATCCAATAGTGGCAGTGGATCCGTTACTCTCAAATGTGTAGCGCTATAATTATTTCAAAACTAATTTCCCAAAGTAGGAAGACATTCTGCAATACCTGTGTTTATTAAATTCTCATTTTCACCTTTTTGCAAACTAGCATTCTAACTACTGAGTATTAGTCGATGGGTCTCGGGCTTATATCATCTAACGTGATAGACGGCATCTAACACCATTGGTATAGTTATTTTTAAAAAGCTGAGTACACGTAAAATAATCATGGTTTTACTCCCGTGATTTTTCCTTGATGCTTGTTAGTCAAAACGTAAGCTCGCTAATTTCTTGTTTGACATGAGTCGCAAAACGCATTATTAGAAAATTTGTTTGTTTACATAGGCATTCTTATCGCCAGCGCATCCGATTAATCTCTTCCACTCCACCCAGTGAATTGAAAGCTCTCGATGGCGTCACCCCTCTTATTTTCGAACCCCATGCGCCTCACTCCCGACATTCATACGAGACTACTCAATCCAACGCCCCGTTTCAACCCTCCACCTACCTCCTTCCTTTCCGATCACTCAACGATGTCTTTGTCAGTGCCTGTATGTCCGCTAGGGTCTCCCGATATGAGGTCTCAATAGACGACAATGAACCTATGCCCCAGAAGTCGAGCGGATTTTTGGTTTGTACAGGGACTGGATCATCTTCATGGCATCGAAGTCTTCATCAAGTCGATGCCAACCTTGTTGCGAGGATTCTATCTCTAGCTTCAGACTCCTCCGTTTCTTCAAACGACAATAACCTTTCCGCAGCGTCTAGTTATTTTGAATTAGCAGCTCTCATTGCTGAACGCTACAATAGTAGTCTTCTATTTTCGCCAGATTCTCATTATATGGCTTTCTCTGTTCGAGAACTAATCGCCAATCGTACGTCCTTTCTCTCTTAAATGTGCCTTCTAGGACGCTGTGAAACTATATACCTTTCTTTTGTCTCTTTATAGACGTTTTTAAATTCGGTTCTCCAAGGGGTTTTGCAAAGAAGTGAGTGATGTGCTTTGTATTTTTTATTTAATTTGGATGTTAAGAATGTCTATTTGTCATTCATCACTAGTATTTTAATTAACCAGTTAAAGGAACGAGAAGTTGTGAGTAACGTCTTTTATAGTTCACATACTTTTGTAAAACAAGCCTCTTCTACACTGTTATGATCTAATTTCTTCCTCTATGGTCAATCTGCTCACGAGATATTGCTGGACTGAAGTTGACTCAGACCCGAAGAGAAATAAGGCAGAAGGGCGATGACTATAACGCCTGATCTAGCGGGTAGTCACACTGAGTTACCGGTTCGGCTTCCCTATTGGTCCACTTCTGGGTGTAGGTGTGTTTCAGTTTTATCTAGCAAGATTGAGAACCTACTTCGAACACAATTGGGCTTATACAACGAGGTTGAATATAACTGAATACAAGCCCTCTTCATTTTATTGGTATTTGGAGGTCAAAGCATTACCGGATTAATAACAGTTTATTCCATGCTGTTAGAAGCAGCGTCAGCGCGCATATCGATAAGGATGATGGGCGATTTATAAACCGCCTATGGGAGTGACTCATCCTGCAGCTTTGGGCTTTGTTTTGCCGACTTCTTACCACAAAATATATGATCATTCATGGCACTTATGATAATAAAGACGTCTATTCACACATTCCAAACCTCGTTCAATTTGTTTCGTTTAAGTTTACTATATTTTGCTACATCTACTTCTCTAGAGTTGGATGATGCCGCGTTGTTGTGATTTACATTTCATCGGTACTGATCGGCAACACGTTATGGTAGACCATTAGCGAAGCCAAATTCTCGTTACAGAAAAAGGTGGAATCGTATCTTTTTCTTGGAAATGACGTAGCGGTCTACGTGCAACTATGTATTTTTTTCGATATCTATTAGCTCACATCCAGTGAGCGATATTGTTACTCAAATTGAACTAGAAGAACGCCATTTTCCTGTCAGAAAGGCTCTAGGGTGCTTGAATCGTCTAAGAGCTAACCTTTCATTATGGCTCCTTTTAAAACCTGAATGACTAGTTGCGTATACACAGTCGCCGAATCTCGTTCGATCTTTTATTTAGTTGACCATAACTGACCACACCTACATCTCCAAAGACAAATGTTATTGCATTGTTGAGGTTTTCATTCCAGTCTGGTTAAGTTTGTAACGTGGTATAAATTTGACAAAGCCAAGTTTTCGTTGCAGAATAATGTGGTATAAATAAGCGTCGGTAGCATAGCTGTCATCGACGAATATCCAATGATTGTCATCATTAACTGTATTGGTTATTATTGATCAAGAGAGGCCTGTCAGGAAGTGATTTTCTCATCAAAGATGCTTTTCTCCGTCTACGTTTAGTACTGGAAAACACATTTACACGAATTTCAGATCTTGAAAATAATTTGGGTGTATATTTCATTCTCTGTTTGGTGAACTACAAAATGTCTATTCTCTTAATCTTATCTGTAACCTCCTTTCCTTATTCTTTATCTTGATCTTATCTTTAATCAATCGTGGAGCATTTTTACATTATTGGATTCATGCAATTGAGCTTGTTATGTCTATTTTGGGAGTCTTGGTCTAAATGTCTTTATTAAGAATCATCGTATAATAGGGCAGGTAGTGTGAAAGGGCATACAGTTCATAAAATGTATCAGATATGAGAATACGGACCAGGAGATACAAAGAGTACAAACGGTGAGAGAAAGCAACCATCTTGCCTCTGAATCACTGGGAGCCGTGAAAATAAGTATATGTCCTGATCTAGCCAATGGCTTTACTAACTTCCCATATTCACCTTTTCTATTAGTCCATGCTCTGTGTCTATATTTCCCATGTGCTTTCGCAGTAGCACTGATTAGCTTATCAACGTGTTTGGGACTCACGCCTTGATAATTGAAGTATAAGGAGTACAATTAGTACGTTCTGTGCTTAACTTATATTCAATGCATTCTGTATGTTATTCCATTCTCTGGATTTCTATTTTCTAGTACTGTGTTAATCTACTACTACCAAATGAAGTTGATAGCGGGGAAAAATTCTAAAGATTCTATTTTGTCTCAGAGGTGCCTCAAAATATTAATGTATTTTACTTATTTTACTTCCTGTTTAGTATGTTATCATCTATATATCTCCCTTAATTCTTATCATGGTATTATCTAAAACTGATCGTAATGGTTTTTATGTACTTATTTCCTACAATTGGGCCTGTTACGCCTATAGTCGATGTAAATTTGAATCTTCAGCTGTTCCACAATCTTAGGTGCTTGTTGAGCAATTACGTTTCAATTAATTATCATCTTTACGTGCTGTGCATTGGAAAGTAGAATAAATGAAGTTCTCAAATTTTTTAAGTTGCATCTGGAAGATTCACATGAACAATCTTCTCAAATTGATATCACTGTAAGTACTACTCTTTATTTCTATGCCCCTTAAGTGTTTCCTAATGTACCTGAGTGTCACAAATGGGGCCTTAAGTGAACTGTTTGTTCTTGAAGGTAATATTATTCTGTTTTCTCTCATGTGGAAATACGATTATTAATTATGTGTTACGTTTCACCATTGAAATTGTTGGAACGTTTGTTGCAATTTTAAATTGCATGCCTGGAATTTTTTTTGAACGTCGCGTATCGTATCCTCTTTCCACTATGTCCACATTTGGCTGGTAGCTAAAGATATTACCTCAGGCCATATTTACTACTGCATTAGCATCTTCAAATTGAAATTTTGTTATTTTGAAAAGGTCTGTAAATTATATTGGCCCTGCTCTAATGATGATCCACATCGACTGCGATCTCTTTGCTGTTCAAACACTCAATGTCTACCAGTTCTATATTTTATTTTACCATTAAATCGGAACATTTCGACTCACCTTAATCTGTTAAGGTGTTTCTTTGCTCTAAATAAACTTCCTCAAGACAGTCCCTTTCTATACCAACCGAATAAGACGTTTTTCAGTCACTCTCCCGTCTTGGGGCTGGCAATTTAGCGACATGGAGTGGTTAGATAACTTTTTCAGATGTTGCTGTTAGCACCTTAATGCTTTGGACATCCCACTTAGCAGTAGGAGGCGCTAATCCTGTACCGCAATAGATGTCTTTCTGAGATAACATCAGTAATTGATGCTTTCATAAAGGAACTTGTTTTCAAAGAAAGGCGTTCTTGAATTTCTCTTTGGACGAGCACTGGTCAAAGTTTTGAACTCTAACCTGTCCGATAACATTCTTATACGGTGTACTGGGCTAACTACTAGGGCCACTAGGTGTAAGACTACAAAGAGTAAGAAGAAAGGTACGGGATTAATGACGATAGTACTTTGATGAGACTTATCAGGGATAGATAGAGAGTTGGCTACACAGTAAAAGGTTGGGGGAACTGCAGCTAGAGTGGAGTCCGGTCAGAGAGGGAGATCAGGCCTGGGTTTTATTGACAGAGTCGGTAGACAATTGAAATAGTTAAATGGTAATAAGAATCCAGCTATGAAGTAAGGGCAAATGCATGGAAATTAAGGAGTTGAAAAGGGGAGGAAGGTTTGTCTGACGGTCATTTGTGTTTCCATAGGAGTTTTGGTTGACGGACCGGTGTGTGTGACGGTAAGTTCTGACCACTTGAGAGTGTCTAAAAATATTAACTCACACAACAAAAACAGTCCTAAAGAAAACCCCTCAGAAGTTAATTGGAGAATAAATCTTTTATTAATCAGTCAAGATGAATACACATTAATGGAAATATTATCTTTAATATCTGAGCTTAGTTCACTGAAATTATGCACTTTCAAAACAGATTTTCTTGCAATTAACTTTACAAACCGGAAGTTTCTGCTAATTAATCTTCATCAAGCAAGATTTTTTGATCTCATATTAGTATTAATGGACCTTCGAACCGCTTTCATCACAACGAACTTTGCAAAATGAAATTTTCCAGTTTATTTTGATCCAACGTTATACGTTTTCAATCTGTTATAGTACTATTTGACTTTCATTTATTAGTTAAATTACATGCATCTATGTATCCACCATCTTAAGATACCTTCTATTTATTTGCAGACTTCGAATAGTCTCTCGGATGGATGATGCATACATCTCCGTAGATGGATGGTTGGCGTTACCTTTTGAAGACGGAGCGTCTCTGGAATTATCAATCCATCCAGGCGATGTCCTCTGTGTTGCAGACTTCTCAGACGATAGTACCAAATCCAATAACCGATGATCGAGTTCCTATTTCTTCCGCTTCTCCTGATAAGGAAATAGAGCACAGAGCCAAGTGAAAATCCCAGCTTATTGAGAAGGCTTTTATTTAGTATTTTGAAATTCTATTTAAGATTATACGCTTATTAAAGCCCAATAGTAATTTAGAATATATCTTGTCAAATATTTTTTTTCTAAACATATCGTTGTCTCTTTTTCTGTTGGGCTTTCTAGTTTTGTTCTACTTTGGCTTGCAGTTACTTAGATTCAGAAGAAAGAATGTAGAAGACCTGTAACTCATAACGGTTTATTTTGTAAGAAAATAGTTACTTGTGTAGATTTAAGTCGACAAAAAATAATTGGCTATCCGGTTAGCTTATAACGACCTCGGTGGTGGTTTTACGTATCCAGGTGTGAGCGCTGAAATTCGATAATCCAGTGGAGAAACCTATCATGGATTGTATAAGGATTTACAATATTTGCTCTTTCTAGTTCCAGTTTTGTCTGTGGAATTCATAAATTGAAATTAACTGAGAGATACAGACTACTCAGACACAAAAAGTGTGATAAACATGTTATTGGCTGCTTCATTTATAGTTACACCGGACGGGTCTTTGGTTAAACTTGACTGACTTTACTTAGGTGTGGTTTAAATGGTTGGATTCTCGAGTTCTGTGGGAATTAATATGGGATAAAATTAAGTCTCCGCTGGTATTAGGCTTCTAACCGTAGAGCCTGAAATGGCTAAGATCCCATCTCAGAGCCGCTAAATTACCAGCGTCATTTTTCTCCAAGTTAGAAGACATAGTGTCCAAATACTATATTAGCAAATACCAAAAAAGAATGATATTGTATTTATTTCCGAAAGAATAGTAACAGATGACTGTCCCAGACTGACGTCAGTATATGAGTCCAACATGACGAAAAAAGAAGGATGTTTGTCAATTGGGGAGCACATTGTTTATCAAAGTAAAAGTCTTCTTTTTATGCATAGAGCTAAAATAGACACAGGGGCGGTTATACATGAATAAACGTGATATTTTATTAATCCTAAAATCTCAAATTGAAATTATCATTTGCATATTTTTCATAAATATATTAGGAGTATATTTCACTATGTGCATATAATATGATAAGTCCTTATTTCAAATATGTTCTTAGAATCGGAAAAAAGTTTTGTTACATTTCCGCTTCATATAACTTAATGATGACACACATGCTGGAGCAACATACTTTTCACTATTTACAGGTCAAGCCGGCACGTCGGAATGTTTGCTTTTTCTGACCAATGTCACGCGTGAAGCAAACTCTGCGCTATCAATATTTCACACAACGGAACTGACTTCAGCCATTTTCATGACTGCTTGACCAAATTAAATCCTGATTGGTTCATTGTACGACCTTCAAGATGAAAATAATAGTCGGTTGCCGGAAGAGATAAATGTACCCGCGGAAGGAACCGAGTGCATCCAAAGAATGTAAACTACTAAATTCGTGACTAAATTAATTCTTAGACGAGTACTAGTTTTTTCCATTCATTCTGAGCCAGTAATCACTTCTTCGGCATGCCTTTTATTCTACGCGATCTCTTTTATCGGATTTATGCTAATTAAGCAGTGGGATTGGTTGGCCTAGAGCATTGCGTGATATTTTCCAAATGTCCCAGCGCATACATACCCTCTAGACGCGTCTCTTTTTCCAACCAATGACTGAGAAATACGCGAGTTCCTTTATTTCTACTGGCTTTTCCCTCATACACATAATCTCAACGATAAATTTTCCCCGTTCAATTGAAGTATTTATCCCAGTTATGTGGCTGATAACTTAATGGATGTGTTACTGCGTTTCTTCTGCAGAGCACGAAGCTTAAAATTTGTTCTATTTCCCAACGTTAAGCTACTTCAAGATCGCAGCAAAATTAGGCTTGGAAATCCCCCTATAAAATGGGTGATCTTCCTAATGACTAACAGGATGCAACAACAAGTGTGCATCGGACAATCACAAATGAATAAGAGAGGAAGTAGAATAGAATAAGAATTGTGAATCGGTAGGATAGGGAAGAAGTGCTGAACCTGGGATCCGATAAACAGGGTTTATTGAGGTATGATAAGGGAGTTGGCAGACTTTGGACTTTTTGTTTGTTGATGAGCAACCAATAAATAATATCAACTGGCAATTATGACACACAGAGGTATAAGTCAGCATGTGGGAACTACAAATTCTTGATTTCCTGATTTGAAGATAGGTTGAAGATAGTATAGTTTTCATTTATTATTCTCAACTTTAATGCTTATTTGATTACCCACCTGACAAACAACGTACCAAAGTAGCATTAATCCAAAGTGAAGATACCTGAATAATCTGACTCAGTTAGAATAACAGGATAATAACAACCTTTCGCAAATTAGGAGAATGCAGGTTGAGATGAATCAGTGGTGTACTGGACAATCCCAAAGTTAGGAGAGAGGAAAGAGTAATTATTGTGGGAATGAGAGCCAGAGTTACACGCATGGGAGGCTGTTCAGGCTGAATAAACTTGTGAGTTATCATTTGACGTCTTACAGTACCTTAAATCACCCTATTTATTTCAGACCCTTTTCCATTCTCCAAGTACTGTCGCCTGTCCCAATTCCTCCTCCTCCTCCTCCTCCTCCTCCTCCTCCTCCTTTTCTCTCCCTTCTTTTACGGTTGTGTAATATGCATGTGATCCTGCTTAACTCCTGCCCTTCTCGTTTGGGAAAACTGTTGCCTCTTGTTAGCCTTTGGGCAGATCATAAGTCTTTTATCCTAGTAATGTTTAACATAATTCTTGTGAATATTCCCCCCTGCAAAACTTATTGGTTGTAATTTTGCGCATTTACTGCATTAATAATTTCTTGCTTTTTTTCAATGAATGTCAGAGTGTCATACAACCAGAAAGTAGTTGCACTTTCAATAATTAACCACTGATACAGAGTTGATTAATTATATTTGCAATTATGGAGACCATAAAAAGGAAGAAGCACAACGAGGACAGTCAAGCTGTTTTCCAAGCAGAATTGATAGAATCAGAAATTTGATGCCAGAACAGTGAATTTTTAGACCGAATTAGCTACGTGATCCGTTCATAATGTTTTCATAAGAAATGGTTGTTTTATCATTGAGACTTCACAATACTTTCAGAGGCGCGAACCATAAGGGATCATTGTGGTGTGTCTTTTAATTTAATGGCAGGTTAACACTCTATCAAATTTTTTCATCTTCAAAAAGAGTGTCGATACACAATGTTGATGTACGACTGCAAAGTATCGATAGGTGTTGTTGTTCATTCAGGTGTGTGTGACCAGGGGTAACTAAGTATTATAATTAATTTCTTCGGAACACACCTAATAAACGGTGCTAAAGGAAATGCATTCAGAACAACACATTGCAAGAAGGAGACTGTATAGCTACAAATATTGAGGGAAAGGCAAATGATTTAGTAAGAATATGACTCCAATGGGAAGCAACAGCGGCACATTCGCATATTAAATCAGCCTACTCTTTACAGAGCTTCCTGTGTGTTACTGCCAGATATCGGGTAAATTCAATTAATTTGGTTTCCATTAAAGCGACTGTATTTTTCATCAGAGTGGATGCCAAATATTGCTCTGATTCTATCAACCACATTTGGTTTAGGTTATTGAGAGACTGGATCGGAGGGTCTTCAAATGTAGTTACACAGAGTAAGAAGAAAGTAAACAATTTAGCATGAACGCTTCTTTAATGAAAATTTTCAGAAAGAAAGAGATAAACAAAGAAAAAATGGGAGGGTTACAAAAGCATAAATTGCGCGATAGAAGCTGGGGGGAGAAGCTGCAGATTGAGTTGATGGGGCCGATAAGAGAATATAACTATAGGAATTTGAGAGCATACACCCAGGTAGATATTTGACCGGATATCGGAGTGTTGAAGTCGGGCCAGCTGAAAGATTACACTTAGATATTTATAGGTATTAGGCAGGAAAAGAACGTAAAAAAACTAGTAATGTGTTTAGAGGTAGACACTTGGCGGTTAGGACGCTGAAAAGTAGAATGTTGTATACGATAATTGGGGTATATAAGCTATCAGTGTCGGATCACATGAAAAAACACCACTGAGACAAGGTGATTTAAGTATGATTAACCTCCCCTGGTCCTCGAATAGGTGTAGCTTGTCCATTTAATCCGTTTCAATGGACAATATAAAATTATGTGAACTAGACCCGACCTGTTCTCTTTGGGGTCTTTATGATCTTTTTAACGTAGTCCAACTTGAGTCGGATAGGCGTGCCTAATTACACATAACGATAAGATCTTGCTGACCAACTGAGGTATCAAGGGTCGACACTGCTCACAAAAGTTCAAAATCATGAGTAAGATCGTTTTCATCTAGCTCCTGCTAGGGATGCGAGGAGTTAATGGCAGAACTAAGCTTCCAAAAGGCAAGAAAAAGAGGCCAAGTTTGTATAATATCCACTATGTTCTGCACATAGTTCACTTTGCACTTATATTTGGATATAAGAAAATATACATTAAAATGGCGAGAATGTTTTTGTCAAATATAGAATGCTTGAGTTCAAACAGGATAGCTGTACTTTACGAGGTCAATGAAAGTCTTGGAGAAACAACTTTTCCATATATGTTTATTCCGATCCGTTTAGAAGGAACGATTTAAAGATAATAATGAAAAATGATTCATTACAGGGATGTCAAGAATTTGCATTCAAATTATATAAATTCAGTGGTAAAATTCTATATAAAAGCCTTTCTTACGAGCTTACATTTGAATGCCCTTCAAATGTGCCATAAAATGAAGATTGCGCGGTATTTAAGATCGTCTTGATATGAAATTATTTTAATATTTCTCAAATACTAGTATCCGTTGTTAATCAACTGGAAGAACCTCCCTTATATTAAATTTTACCATCTTAAGTTAAACCTTGTTTAACTGTTATTGGCATTTGACCATCGTTCAATTAATTTATCATCTCCAATAAACGTTGTGCTTGAGGATAACATAATTTTTCAAACAGCGGTTTGTAATGCTTTTCACTTATAGAAGAAACTTCTAGCAGCTGTTCGAACTTATTTTGCAG
Organism: Hymenolepis diminuta; assembly: GCA_900708905.1. Taxonomy (NCBI): domain Eukaryota; kingdom Metazoa; phylum Platyhelminthes; class Cestoda; order Cyclophyllidea; family Hymenolepididae; genus Hymenolepis; species Hymenolepis diminuta. The sequence continues at coordinate 1,601,428 of CAADRB010000022.1, forward strand.
TTTTGAAAGTACAGTTTTTATTTTATGGTCAGCAACTTGATGCATTATTTTTTTTAAATTTGCTAAATCAATGAATTTTAAATTGCATTTCATTTTGTGATCGTAGCTTAAGACAACCTATCATTGCAAAAGATCGTAATACAATTTTTAATGCCAGTAATATGCACACAAGTATTTGCAGGCACTTGTCGTGTATTGCGATTTTTTAATAGGGTTAACATATAATTTCCAAAATAACATTGAGAATTTCTAAAGAATTTATAATGAAATTTACTTCACTAACTGACATATTCAAAATAAATGAAATAAATATTATTTTACTGTTTTATGCCGTTATTATGGTAACCCTTTCCATGTCTGATGAAATGAAGCGTTTGTCAATGCACATTTTGACTTGGAGTAGAATCCTGAAGCTTCTCCGATAAGCCACAGTCATTCTCTCTGATATGAATCAGTTCCACATAGGATGAATAGATCAGGTCTTTTTGGTCTCAAGTACGTTTTATGGATAACTAGGAATGTCAGTCCAATTTATTGATAGAATATTTCCTTCATTGATATAAAAAATTTACAAAGGAATAATATCGGCAAGTGTTTGAAACATCATTAATACTGGAATGACATCGTAAAAAAGAATCAAAAATTAATGATAATTAAAATTAGTTATTGACTAGTTCAGAATGATGCAAAATTAAAAAAATATTGAAAATAAATATTATAATGTTAATTATATTAATATCTGGTTAAGGTTATTGTAAAATTGTTCCTTGTTTCTAACAAAATGATGACCTTGGTTTGTTTTGTAAAACCACATCTTATTTATTAATTGTAATAAGTTTTTCAAAATACTTTCCGTTAAATGGTATTTGAATAAGAGTTTTGGACAGAATTTCATTTCACAAAAAATGTACATAGCATGGTAAGTCAAATTTTTACATAAATTTATAATTCCTTATTGATAATTATCGAACTTTGTATTTTGTCAACCGTTTACATTTAATTTTATATATTTAGAATGTTATTGCAGCGTTTTGGCACCTAAGAGAGAGTTGTGTAACATAATTCGATAATTGTAAATTGTATTAATTTTATAATTTATTTATTTAAGTGTGGCATGTACAAAAGGTTAAAATCAGAAATCTCATACGTCTTCTCTTATGCATAATGTAGCCCTTTATATTATTTCGGACTGTATTTTTATGAAAGCAGTTTTCAGAATACATCTAATATACTCACATTATGTTATTTTTAGATTCTAAAATATTTTTATGCTTAAATTTTATATTTCAACGATCATGTAGGCGCAAACTAAAGTCATCATAAATATTATAAAATATGTTTTTTTGAAGCATAGTTATTGTACATGTACGTCCTAGTTTAGATTCCGATAGTTCTAGGAAAAAATAATTCCCGAATGAGCTCTTTCGTCCTTCTATGCTTACCTTTAAAATTCATTTTGATTATGTTTAACTCAAAAAATTTATAGTTAATAAAATTGCCGAATTTTTATTTTTATAGTTTTTACGTCGTCATTTTATGTCACATCCCTCTGGTATCACTCCAGCAAACGAGTGGTTACACATTGGAACCCATTCCGTAAGCCACTATTTCGTGTCATGCCACTTTCTTTAGTTCCTATATAATATTAGCTCCTCAGCGAATTCGTCCAGATCAAGATGTTCAAATCAGTATCTCCATTCTACGAATGGTTTATCCCCAAATCACCATGCGCCTCTCAATAAAGAAAGGCGTAATGGAATTAATATCTATCTCATCAATATTCGTTGCAACTGGAACGCGAATTCTTCAAATGAAGGTAAGATAATTCGTATGATTACTTCATTTTTCCCCAAGGTTCCTAATCAAGCATCTGCTGGCGAGTACTGGCTGCATCTTGATGGTTATATATCATCTAACAGTTCTCTGCTCTTTCAAAATCGAACTATGATTGAGCTCTATCCAAGAACCGTATCTCTGCTCATTCAGGTATATTTGCCTACTTCCAAGTCTATACCTTTCTTCTTCTAAAGACTAGTAAACCGATTTACCACCAAAACCAAATCGTTAGATTTCGAGTCGTACCAGTCCAACCAGACCTTATGCCGTGGTTCGGATCTCTCGTGTCAATCGAAGTTGCTGATTCATCAAATAACCTTTTCAAACGTTGGTTGAATCCAATGACTAATATCGGCGGAATAATCGAACTAGATTTCCAATTGGCAGATCAGGTGAATGAAGGTGATTGGACAATTCGAGCTCGTCATGAAAAATATGTTGCAGAAAAGACGTTTCGAGTGGTCGAATACTGTAAGCGCTTCTCGTGTATATTTCATAACCATATTTCTAGGGCAGAAACTATGGGATGTAAACGTAACTATGCTGCCTCGATATTCTGATGAAGACTTCGCATTAACTGGACTTATTCAAGCTAACTACACAAGCGGAAAATATGTTCGAGGAAATGCAACTGTCGTCATAGAAATTCGGGAACGAGGAGAGGATATGTGGTCAAAGCCACCTGCTGGAATTGTCCGTCGCACAATCGTTCAAGTATAAATAATCCTTTCTACTTATAATATTTGAGTAGACATAAGCGTTATTACCATTTTTCTACTCAGCTGGACGGCCATGCTGGATTTATTGTGCCTTTCGCGGAAATTCGTGCACAGTTAAAGAAAACTGGCGGAACAGAACCTTCTTTAGCTAACATGGATATCTGGGCGAATGTGTCCGTGCTGAATTGGTGGGAAAATGATGTGCATTCTGGATGGGCTTACACTCAGGTCTTTTCGGCAAATTCAAACATCAAATTTCTTGGTGGAGATGTGAGGACTTATAAGCCTGGAATGTACTTTACCGCTTTCGTGAGTTGTTAATTTTTTATGTGCTCAATTAAGTAATTCGGTTTCTATGGGGAAAAAACTGGCTGTATGGCTGTTGGTCTGTCTTACCTTTTTGCGCATATAAAATGCCTTACAAAAGATTATTGATTGAAAATATCTCCCGCGATGGACGTTACTTTCCTAATATTCATGTTTACCTATCTTAATAGCATGGTTAAGCATGGTTGAGCATGAACATAAACCAAACTTAGGCTACTTTCATCTGAGTTTTACTTTATTGAGCAAATTCAAGAACTTGTAACGTTTTCAAAAACTGATTTATGAATTATTCTGCCTTATTTATCTTCAAGTTAATTCGAGAAAATGCATTACTTGGATTTCATAAATTTGAGACCTATTAGCTTTCATACAGTAAATGAAATATCATTTGGTACCGGCCGAATGAGACTTGGGATTATTAATTACTGATCGAAAAGAAGCAAAAAAGACAGATCACCAGATCAAGTACATTTGGAATCTGGTGAACGAAGAAAATGGAAAGCTGTTTATTTGCCTTGAAAAGCATCTATCTGTTAGTTCAAATTCTACATGTATGATTGGTAGGGTAAGTTGTTTCAATACTTAAGCAATTACGTCTTTTAACTATTGTTTTCCTGCGCCTCATGACAGAAAACCCCCCGACGCAATTTTATGAGCTTGTAACAGAAATTGCCCGATTTTTGAGCTGTGTGTTTAGGGCACGATTACTTCAATTTAGCTTGTTCACGTTGTATGCTTTTCTATGGTAATTAATAAAATATTATTTCTTCTTTCTGATTGTCTGATATTCATTATTATCATTATCATTATTAATAACCATTTCTAGCTCTAATGTACACAAAAAATAAGGAGCATATCGGGCATGTTTCATTGTTTGAATTTCATAAGAGAAATACAGCAAGCTCATCAGCAAAAACACTCAAACACTTATATAAATGATGTTGTGAATGAGAAGATTTAGAGAAGGTGGTTTTCAGGTTTCAAAAAGGATAACTTCAGCCTGATAAACGAACCGAGAGCAGGATGCCCAAAAGAACTCACTTCTGAGCAATTGCAAGTTACCATTGATGAAAATCCAACCTGCATTACTAGAGAACTGAGCAAAACCTATAACGTGAGCTGCCATATGACCATATATAGAGAAATGAAAGGACTCAAAATCAGTCTCAAACGTTGAGAATTGCCCCCCCCCCCTCCCACACGATTTGTCAGAAATGAACAAGCAACAGCGTGTGACCTGTTGTGCTTCACTGCGTTCTCGTGAACTTCAGGCACCTTTTCAAGACCGAATCATAACTGACAGCGACGAGAAGTGGATCCTTTACAACACTGTTAAGTGCAAAAGACAGTGATTAAGTCAAGACAGTGGTTCAAAGCCAATTCCACAACCGAGACAATTCGGAACTGCACCCGAAAAAATTCTTTTATGTGTATAGTAGGATTTGAGGGGAATTTTTTATTATGAAATAATAGATAACAATCAAATAATATCATCTGAGATTTACTGTCAGCAGCTAACTCGTTCAAAAGCTGTTTTACAGGAAAAACGATCTTCTTTGATCAATTGAAAAGGAATGATTCTGCTCCATGACAATGTCAGATCCCACACTTCAGGAGCAACCAAAAATCTCGTTGAAGAATTTCGCTGGGAAGTCATGCATCACCCACCATATCCTCCCGGTCTTGCACCAACCTATTTTCATCTTTTCAAGAGCTTACAGAATCATTTAATAGAACAAAGGCCTACTTCAAGAGAAGAGGTCGAAATGAAGAAGACAGTCTCTTTTTTGAGTCCAAACTGGCTAAATTCCAAGAAGAAGGAATGGGAAAGCTTATGGCAAGATGGGAAGACGTAATTGATAGAAATGGTGACTATGCTGAACGCTAAATAAATGTATTTTTGACAAAATTTTCACTTTCTGTTACAACCTGTTATTTATGATTAATATCTAAAAGAGGGAAAGCTGACTTGAATTCATCATCACTGAGTCATGCTCACGGCCTCCAATAGGTATAAAGACGATATTATGATTTAGCAATTATCTTGTAATAATCCTTTTTACGAGTTTCACAGTTAATAAAGTAGGCTTGAATAATATATTTTGAAAATGGTTGATTTTTCCTCTCTGTTATAAATATTTCTGACCAACAGTGGACAAGAATGTTGCTTATAAAGCGTCTAAAGTTTATTAATACCATGCGATTAGCCATGACACCATCTTCTTAGGCGTGTATGTGCTATCACAACAGCGAATCGTGGTATTAAGTCACTTTTTGATTAAATCGATCCTCATAAACTTTCACGAAACTTTATTTGCTAATTGAACATCGCTATAACTGGCGGCGAAGATACTCCATGGATGTTCGTTGCCTTCCACTGGTCTTTACCCTAGCGTAATATGTACCTAACTAGTTTAACTCACTAGCTATCTGACATCGAAAACGCATATATAACTGGTAATCTAAGACAATGGATTGATTAATACGTTTCAAAGAGTAACTTGTATTAACATTAGTTATAAATATCTCCTTTATTTGAAAGAAAGTTAGGAAATTAGTACAAACCTCGAAAGGTAGCTAGAGTTGTGACTTGACTTTGCGCCCCTGAGTCAAGTCCCATACCTCAACAGCTTCCAAAATTTAGAGAGCTGACTTAAAAGAACACTTCACCCAAAAAATTGCTCACTCTTCTTTGTTTACGGATTCATTTGTTTTAACACATTTTTCTTGCAGATGGTGATCTTCACAGCAGATGGTCAGCAGCCGCTGTACATTGGTAACCGGCGAGTCAAACTCACTGTTACTTGTGCTGAGGGCGCAGAACTGAGGTCGGTACTTCTACCAATTCCCGATGATGCTCTAATTCAATATACATTCCGCCCAACTAATGAAGAGTCCTGTACTAGCTTGCGACTTCAGGTAAATTATATACTTAAGCATTCAGATAATCTTTCATTCCATATTTTTAAAATGAAAATTAGGCAAAATCAGAAAAAAGCGAATTCTGGTATACGAGCCAGGCATTGCTGATTCTGGATAAAAATTTTGAACATCCGTTTGCTAAAATCCTTACAGTTCCCGGTCTTGAATCCGTTAAATAACAGTTGGAATATCATAAAAATCTAATTCGTCTGGAGGATATTTAGCATTTATCGGACCTTTTAGATCTCTAGGATTATAAGTTTTCTCCAATAGCCTTTATTATCGTATCATTTATAAAATACATAAAAGGGTGAGATAGATTAGGGGCTTATGCTTGATGAGTTTAGTTGTGAGGCCATTTGATAAGGGTTACACATTTTCAAAAAAACATTAACACGGTTGTGTCCTTACTAAAGAAAGGCTTCAAGGCACAAACTGACGAAATCTTGACTAAGAAGATAAATAAACCACACGAGTATCAAGTACAGTTTGCCCCTCTGACGATTTCTTCATAATCAGTAGAGAGAGGATTTCGTCACTGTTGTCAGTGATTCAAATTTATGACGTTAAATAATGACACCACCTAAGTCCACTCTATCGTCAGCGTATAAATAAAAAGTAGTCAAAATGTCATGCTATCCAGCCTTATCAATTTGGGTAAGTTGTCTTTTACTAATTTTAGGCGTTATTTCTGGATGAGAACTCGGTGGTCCTCGCTACAGCCTACCAACGACTGTTCAGATTCCAGTCGCCCTCAAGTACTTACCTCCAATTGACTACAACCACTCCACAACCCCAGGTAGGCATTCAAATTATTCAAAGAAAAGTTCCACGGTCTCTTTCCTTTATACTGCGTTCTGATCATTGGTTCTCTACTTTGCATTAGCCTAAACACTTATGGAAGCCGAGCTAATTAGTTTCCTTTCGATCAGAAACAACAAAATATGAAAGGTTAACTTTCAGTTAGCCTGTTTTAGTTACTAATTAGGATAATCCATTGACACGTATGTCTTTTAAACGAAATCCAATATAGCAAGTAGATGATTTCCTCATATCGAAAAAATTTAGCTACTTATATCCTCAGAGTAGTTTGAAAATTCTGATCTACCACAGAAATTAATTATTTATATTGAAATAACTCGTACAGAAATAGCCCTTCCTCTACAATTTCTTCAATATATCTACAATTTGATGAATATTGAGATCATAAATTGTTCGGTTAAGAGTTCTAGATTTCTCTGAAGTTGGGGAAATCCATTCTTTAAATATATTACACGTTTTTATCGAGCAATTTTAAATAGCAGCAACGCAATTCTAATCCAAAAACACACTGGAGAAAGCACATTTCGACCATAACAGTGGTCTTCTAGAGTCTACCTAATATGAAACTCGCATTCCGTCATCTTCCGTTTGACCAGTTCGTCCTGTGTATTACATCAATCCTCAATATTTTTTACGGCAATTGCCACCTGTTTAATGTTCTTTTCATAATTTTAAATAGGTTGGAGAATATATGGTTTTAAATGTTGAAACGAATTATCCCGTGGACACTATTCACTATATAGTAAGTACCATCAGTCAATAATATTGCCAGCGTTTTCATATGAAGATATAATTTATTTTGACTCCGTTACCGTTAAGGTCACAGCTGGAGGGAATATCATAACCTCTGATCGCATGACCCTGCAGAGTACTGTGACCTTTCGATCATTCTCGATAGCAGTTTCTAAAGCGATGGCTCCAATCTGCCGAATCTTGGCCTTTTCTGTGAAAAATGATGGAGAAATCCTCGCTGACAGTCTCACATTCTTCACTAACTACAGTCGGATTAATAATGTGGAGATTCAGATTAACCGTGGAAAGGATCTGAATCTTGACACTGTGGAGGTTCGTGGGAAGGCCACACCTGGATCATATTTGGCTGTCAATGTGCTCCATGCAGATCTATTCAGATACGATAGCCCGTCCTTCATCCAAGAAAACGATGTAGGTTGCTGGTATTGCAAAAGTGATCTCAGCTTCCAAACTCATATTAAAACTTCATCCCGATTTTAACCTTGGAAAATCATCTCATTGGATGCATTCTACATAAGCAGGAATAACTCGTAGTGTTAACAAGATACTACGATCTTGAACTTATCCAAGGCTCATTCTTGCTTGACTTTCGATTTAATCCAAGTTACTAACTCATTCACCGAGTTCGGTGTAGGACTCACTCATTGGCATCCATTTTTTCCAGTTATTTCCCTCCTGCTTATTGAAATTTCAATTCAAATTTCCTATTTAAGTAGCTAACGCATACCTTCTATTCTCTTTTAATGTAAGTATTCCAAAACACCGTCGGTATATTTTTCTTATGGCAGCAGAAAATTTAAAGCATGAAAGAACACTAGCACGGCACAATTTTCTTATCCTTCCTTGGTACAGTCTAAGCTGTAGCCTATTACCAAAGAATAGGTGATGCCATCAAGATCTTCCTGCCATTTTTAAATGTATATATGTAATTCGATAAGATTGAGATATGTTGTGCGTTAGAGTGAAATAAATATTTCAAATTATTTCTTCCTAAAAGAAACAAAGGCAATGGCAACTTTTGTAGAAAAGAAACGGAAAAGATTATCGTTGGAAAGCCTTCTGCAAAATTATTCGCAACAAGAACGTGACATGGCAAAGCCTACCAGTAAGAGTTCAATACAATAAGGAAAAAATGCGTGTCTTGATCTTCAGGTATCTTAAAAATTCAAAAAGAAATTTCCTAAACAGTTGGGCTTCCTAGGAAAAATTTCCACTATTTTTGTAGGTGAACTTCTTAACACTTGCCTCTGATCTAATTGACAACTATCATAGAAATCTAACTTGCCAAGTCATTTCTATGAAATGGCAAATGCATTGTTAAGTAAACTATAATATGAGTATTGCCTCCTGGAAACAAAAAATTATTCACTAAAATTTATTTGCAAGAAATAAATAAATCGAAGAGTCCTTAAATTATTTCATCGTTGGTCAGTATTAAACAAATTGGCTGCTATTTCGTGGATTTCAAACCTCCGCCATCTGATCAGTCCAAAGTGCACGTGGGCTTTATTTTTTGATGCCATTTTTCAGAATTTTATGTTGTTTAGTTCATTTTCATTTTGACTTATTTTGGTACATTCAGGTGGTCGATGAGATGTGGAATTATGAGGCTCATGCACAAACCCCTTACAGATTTACTTGGTACAACAGTGTGAGCCAAGCGGATCGGGTCTATGTTCCTACTCCTACCTACGGAGCTGACACCAATTCTACTATTCAGAGGTCTGGACTCATTCTCTTTACTGATGCTAACTTCACCAAAGCAAACTTTTACCGTGAGTAACTTTATGTTACATTTACTAGGCACATAATGAGAAAATCTTCTCCTAACTTATATTGAGGAGCAAAACGAAATATCAAATTCGGATTCGCCTCAAGAATAGCTTTTTCATACTACTTACTAGATGTACTTATTGCCCAATATAAAATTACTCCACTTCTTATTTGTAATGGTTAAAAGTGCTTGCTATATAATTGCTATAATTGCTACATATCCATGCAAAAGTTCCTCTTTGAAATTCCGTTTTGTTATTCATATAATATGAATATGATAATATGTTGACCGATATTAACCAGCGTAATTACTCATTCTTAAGCACATATGTCCATTGCAATCTTGTCATCTGACAAGATAAAAAGATAGAATGATTTAACGGTGGTAAGCAAAAATGACATTTCAGGTCATTTGAAGGAGTGGTCAAAATTTCACAAGCCCCCTCCCACAGTAGATGGTCTTAAAACCATCCTGCATCCATTTTTGGTGCTGGTAATGTATGCTACCTTTATAAATACAGGATGCGTAAGGCGTCCTCAAATGCATCTGAGGACACCTTACCCACTTTTAGAAAAATTGAAAAGGAAACTGTTCATGGTTGAAATTTGCAATTTCTTGCACCAAAAAATAAATAGAGCACCTATAAACCTTAGTTTTATTCTCTATATCCTCCTTCGACTTCTATCATCCACTCGGTTCAACTCAGAAAGCGACTGGCTGCAAGCTTTCATCAGGTGGTCTTTATTAATGATGTCTATTACTATTACTTCCATCAGAGAGTAGGATTTGATGTTATTGGGAATGTTTACTAACTTCCTTTTCGATCACGCCCCGACCCAACCCCACCTGACCCGCCCCGCCCCACACCTAATAATCCTAATGATTAAGGTCTGGTGAGTAGTTAGGAGGCAACCATAAGTTTAATATGACATGATGATGAAAATTCTCCTCTATTCATCGAATCCTGGAGCTGAATCTTGTTGGAAGACATAGGGAGGTCTTCCTCCATTGGCTACGCTGTCTATCCAAGGCGGCTCAACAACAATGGTTTGAAGAGTCTCCACATAGGCATCTGCATCTGCATTGGCTCTAAGGGCCTGTGGAAAAATTGAAAAGTAATGGTGTGCATCCCCCCCCCCCTCACTGCTAACAACAACATCGAAAATCATCACTTTTGCTTGAAAATTCATGCTCGTGCATAACGGTTGGAACTTCAATGGGGTCCATCCGTACATAGCAACCTATCATTTCTGGATTGACTTTCTCATCCTGATGGAAATTTATTTAGTCGGAGAAAAAGCGGACACTCCTGTTCTTATGAGTGCTTCAATTTCTTTAAGGGTTGTTTTGCACGAATTAAAGGGTTCTCTTGCGTTTTTGTACCTGAGTTCTTGATGAACAACATTCCTCATATATTTTTGTTCCTTCACACACTTGATGATCTTCGGCAGGATGTCGCACATTGACTTCCTAGGATTTTCGTTAATCATGTCATCCCATACACTCTTCTCACAAACTCAGGTGTTCTGAGTGAGTCAGCAAAGTGTTGACAAAGGTGTTTTCACTTCTTCATGGGGGCCAATTCTTCCCCATTGTTTTCATTCAGCAGTTGCTTTCTGACTTTGCGAACGAAAGATGTGCCGACTTGTAGAAATCTTGCAATTTCTAGATTCCTGTGTTTCGCTTTTCATTTTCATTGCCTTTTCATTTCATTGGTTAGCATCTGTAGTATCTGCCATAAGATTTTCTGATATAAAGAATACATTAATTATTATCGGGTTAGTTTAAATTACAAAAATGTAAGTCTCCCCAGATATCCTACACACCCTGTAAAAGGTATTTATAAGTTTTTAGTGCTGTTACTACGCGTCAGTTTACCACTTACTTAATTGAGTTTTTATTAAAATCTGAGTTGGTTGAATGAATTTTTCATAATCAGTAAGTTAGCTTCTAAATTCGATAAATCCTAGAAAAATATGCATGAATTCAAGAATATTTAAATCATAACTTCCATTCCTTACGTCGAAGAAAAATTTCAGCCTAACTGATGCATATGGGATTCATTAAGAGAAAGAAATTGAATGCGAATATCAAACAAATAAACAGATGACTATTATTCCTTAAAAATTACCTGAAATATTCCCGCTCAATAGTTTACTACAGATTTTAAATTCTATTTTCTTAAGCCTATTGAGGAATGTGCCTTCTAAGTTATGGAGAACTGAAGGCTCGCTCAAATGACCCTCTGTAGACCGGTATTAATCAGTATGTTTAACCCGTGAATACCTTATTTTGGCATTTCGGTTAACTCTGTTACTACCAGCACTTTCTGACTTCAAAGCATAAGGTTCAAAACGCCAAAGACTCGCTCCAGGTTCGTAATACTATGAATTAAAAGTATCTCATGATAGAAAGTTATAACTGTAAGGTAGTGCTACATGTATGTTTGTACAGATCGCAAATGAACGAAAGAGAAAAGATGAAATGTTGTAAGGAGATTCATATTTTAAGAAAACACGAATATTTACGTAGGTTTTAGTTTATAACACATGGGCTGAAAAGTCCCGGGCCTAACACGTAGATGGCGCTAATTTTATTGCAATCACCTTTTTTTCAGTGAATACTAACCTTCAAAAGACAGCTGTTAAACTTTCATGATATTCTATTCATTAGTTTGTGAGTTATTGTGCTAAGAGTGACGCTACTTTTGTTATTTTCAAAACAATGGATCAAAAACAATTTCATGTTTTAATTTTACGCTGCTTCTTGTTGGGAAAAAATACCGTTTAAGCAAAGCAATGGCTTGAAAAGTGTTATGGAGACTCTGCTCCATCAGAAACAACAAAGAAACGTTGCTTTGCTGACTTCAAACGTGGTTTTAGAGACACCGATGATGCAGAACGCAGTGGACGTCCAAATGAGGCGGTAACACCAGAAAACATTAAAAAATCCACAAAATCGTTTTGAATGATTGAAAAGTGAAGTTGCGTGAGTTAGCTGGCATCGTAAAGATATCAAAAGAACGTGTTGGCTTTATATTGCATGACTATGCATTTGACTATGAGAAAGTTCTGTTCAAAGTGGGTGCCGCGTTTGCTCACTGTTGACYRWAAACGAGAACGWGCTGRTGAWTCTGAGCAGTGTTTGGCCATGTTTAAACGTAACAAACAAACCGGAATTTTTGCGTCGATATGTGATAATGGATGAAACATGGATCCATCACTTCACTCAGGAATCAAAGCGATCATCATCTGAGTGGACAGCAACCGGTGAACCTGGTCCAAAGCGCCCGAAAGCACAACAATCGGCTGGAAAGGTTATGGCCTTGGTATTTTGGGATGTGCGTGGTGTAATATTCATGAACTATCTTGAGAAAGGAAATACCATTAACAGTGAATAATATATAGAGTTATTGGAGCGTTTGAAGACCGAAATTCCAAAGAAACGACCGCATATGGCAAAGAACAAAATTTTGTTTCATCAAGACAACGCACCGTGTCACAAGTCAATCAAAACAATGGCACAACTACATGAATTAAATTTCGAATTGCTCCCACATCCACCGTATTTGCCAGATTTGGCTCCCAGCGACTACTGGCTGTTTGCAGACCTGAAAAAATGCTCGCCGGTAAGAAATTTCGCAAGAATGAAGAGGTTATCGCTGAAACTGAGGCCTATTTTTAGGCAAAAGATAAATCGTTCTACAAAAGTAGTATTGAAATGTTAGAGCGGCGCTGGAATGATTGCGTTGCTCTTGATGGAGATTACGTTGATGAATAAAGCTAATTTTGAACCAAAAAACTGTGTTTTCTTTGTTAGGCCCGGGACTTTTCAGCCAATGTGTTATATATGAGCTAGCTAACTGATCGGGTAGTTATATATTCAGAGGTAAGATTAAATTTTCAAGCACAGACGTGGAAAACTAACCATCGATAAACGAGCGCTCGGAGGAAACCGGTGAGTCCTCCTCATGTGCACCAAAAATAAGTCATTTGTTTTCCAAATATTGACTGTAAATCTGTTTAGTGTCTAGTCTAAAATAATGGTAATGGTCTGGTTAATTTATTCAATAGAATGAATATTTAGTTACATTATTGGCCCTCATTTCTTTATTAAATGTCTCGTTTTATTCGATTAGATACATGTAATGAGACAGAGAATCCAGCAAGAGCTTTTCCTTGCTACGCAACATCTGGAAGAGAATGCTACTCAAGAGCAGAACGATGTGATGGAATCAATCAATGCATCAACTGGGCAGATGAAGCCGATTGTCCAGAGAATACTACAGCTGGAATTGTCTCGCCTCCACCGAAAATGCGTCAACTGGGCTCATTCGAGATGCTTTATCGAAACTGGGAAGATGGTGCTTGGATGTGGCATAGTACTGTTGTAAAGTAAGTGGCATGGTAACATTAGTCACGTCCAACCGCATGAATCCCCTCTTCATTTAATGAAGCATTTTTCAAAATTCGTCTTAATAGGAGGAACAGCAACATGTAGCCTCGAATTCACTCAGCCCATTTTATTAGCCCCATTTAACTAATTGGGTTTGCCATTCCGCTTATTGGGTGCACACCGATGGGTATCGAGCCCGTCACCTCCTTTTTCGCAGTCGAGCACCTTAACCTCTGCGCCATCAACACACACACATTTGTTCGTAACATTTTTCCTTGAACTTTTAATGCAGAAGTTCAGATTAATTCAAAAGTATTTTATTACTATAAGTCATGTGTATACGTGATCGCTACATTCCTATTCTGCACGTATATCTGGATTTCCATCAATGTGCCGACTTAAAGTAATGGTATAAACTTTTCAGTTAGGGTAATTTATTCGGAGGCGTTCCTGAACTTTTATAAGAGCTAACTTATTTTGATATTCCAAAATTTATTCCTCCTAATTCGTGCCTTTTTTATTTTTTTACTAATAACTTTTAATATATGTTATTATTATTCTTATCCAAATCTACCCGCTCTCTAAATTATTTCCGATTTAGGGATCCTGTTGGTAAGAAACTTTTTTTTAAAGTTGGAGATTCGTCTTTATCTGTATCCTTATACAAAGTGAATTAGCATTTCCCTCGTCCACTACTCTAAGTCTTGTAAGTTATATTTTTGCGAGAAATAAAGTCCCTAAATAGAAGCTTTCATATTTGGGCAATTCATCCAGGATGAAGATTGATTTGGATTTCATTAGGAGTAACATCTGAGCACAAGGATCTGCAAAGCAGTCCAATATGGACTAAAGGATGAGAATCGGGAGGAAACAGAGGATATGCTCCAATCATTGAAAGATACTTCGTTTTTTCATGATTCAGATTACATGCTATTTACTGCATAGATATAGCTCACCCTTTCATTTCCTAATGTCTAATGTTCAAATCCCAAGTTTTCGCCCTGGTTTTCTGATTGAATTCGTGTTCACGGCGTCCAGACTTTATTGACTGATTGATAACTGTACATTAGTTTTCACAAAAATCCAGGCAGTTGTTCCTTCTAATTGCCAAGCTGATGATGCTAGCTTTCAACCATATTCCTATCCACTATAATTTTCTATCATTTGCAATTAATTGTAATGATTTATGAACTGAAATAATTGAATTTTCGAAGGTTGATTCCAATAACAGAACAAGTTTTTAAAAATCCGCTTAAAGTTCTCATATAGTTTTCTCTAGTAAATCTATTATTGCTACGAATAAAATTGAACCCGTTGTATAGAGACCACTCCTTAGATCACCTTGAGAACAATAAAAGATCTAATGATTATCTTAAATTATAAATAGAATGTGATAGAAGCCAAAAACAACGCCCAATACGTAGGTGACCACCGCCCCTGATAGTGGAGCGATGTTTGGGACAAAAGACTGTTATCAACCTGGGAGTGTTTTGATTTCCAGACATCGACAATATTAGGACGACTTGTATTCATGTATAAAGCTTTTGCTTAGTTAATAGTGTCTTGGACTTACTAGCATTACTACAGTGTAGAAGAGCCTTGTTTTACGAAAACTATAATGCTTATTTGGTTTTAGAAAACTATTTTTTGAATTTGATTCAAATTATTTTCCGCCTTTTCATAACTTATTACCCATGTATATGTCAGGAAATGACTGAATCGATTCTCTTTCATCTCACCTCCAGACCAAATGGAGAAATCCAATTTCGAGTTCCGCTGCCAAAGATGGAGGCTGGATGGATAGCAGGTGCATTTGCAATGGATGCTTCGGAAGGACTAACATTGTCTTCATCTCCGTTGCGATTTGACGGTGCTCGACGCTTTTACTTCACCCTCGAAGTGCCTGAGGTTGGATATTGGGGTGAACAGTTTGGAGTCCGCATTTGTCTCTTCAACTATTGGACTTATTTCCTTGAGGCAAGTTGGTTTTTTAATTCAATAAGATTGTTTTTTTGTCACATTTCCATTTTTATTGATGCTACTAAATCCTATTGGAGACAGGTCATTTATGACTTCATTAATCCTTTTCCATTACGGTGGTGCCGAAATGGATTGAGAACGCCAGTCAGAGAATATTTTGATGTAAACGCCAGGAAGTTAAAATTCAAAGGCACTTTCTACTCCAACTGGTAATTATTATCAGTCTAAACATACTTTTATATGAGAAAAATGCATGCACTGCGAAGAGTGAGTCAGTCCTATTACTTTTTAGCATAATTACTGCACCTGATTTCTACGCAGTCACTCTGTTTTCTTGACGAATAATATCAAGTACCTCTCTGTACATATTAAATACCTTAGCTCATATTTCATCACAATTACCCCCCACTCAGCACACTTTCAATGGGAGGAATTACAAGCTAACGATCATCTTGAGTTTCCTAACCAATCACGCATTAGGATGATTCCAGTTTTCAAAGGCATCATCTAATAAGCTGCCGGGATGATGATGCCCATAAATGCAGATTCTACAAATATTAAAAAAATCCTCGACATATATATATATATGTTCGAATCCCTGTGGTTACTTCCTGATATATCGCATTTTAGGAACACAGATTTGCGATAATTTGCATTTATTTTCATTACTGCGGCAACGATTGCGCACACACATCAACCACTAAGACCACAGCGGCCATCGGTTACACTACATTAATTCATTAATTATCTTAGCCCCACGTCTTGATACACAGCCCAAAATGATACAAACTATAGAGATAAAAATATCTTGTTACGTATTTTTTCAAACTTGGCTAGACGTCTTGACATATTGTAACAGGATAGGAACAAATAAACTTGTCGTGGGACATATATGAGTCATTCACGTGGGGTCAGTGGAGGAAAATGACCGCTTCAATAACTCCATTTAGCAACATTTCCACATCAAAATTAGTCAGTATCTGGATTCATGTTTATTTTAACCAGTTTTAAACTCAAGTTAAGTCTTACCTAATTTGTTAATTAAAGTAGGTTACTTTAGTGGAAGTAATAATGTTTATTTCCTATTCTGATATAGATCCAGAAAAAAGCATAGTAACGATGGTCTTTTGTACCACATTTGATTTTGCATTTTTATTTCCACTCGGTTCCAGTTACACATATGTTGTGCATATTTGCCTGAGAGGATCATTTTTCAGAGGGCTTCGTAGTAATCTATTCTGCCAAACAATAAATCATTTTATATAAAAGAAAAAAGGGAGTATGTGTTTTAATTTAAAGGAATTTCTGGTGAAGGTTATTACGACCAATATTTCATCAGTAATTTAGATATGATCTTCTATAAAAAGTGATATTTCTTTAAGAAGAAAGGCACGAAATCAATGAGATGTCATGATGCCCAATTTGAGATAAAAAGCGAAATTTTTAAAATTTTCTAAGACCGCTCCATGTAGTTACAGATTTTGGATTCATAATTTCTCATTGGGTAGGGAAGAATCAGAAGAATAGCTTTATATCTGCTATCCGTAGCTTCATATTTGCAATTCCAGATCAAAATATAACGATGCTAATTATTGCCTACCGTAGTGCAAAAAATATACAATTTTTGATTGTAATCGGATAACAAAAAGTTCAAGAAATCATAGGAGATCAAAATGATGCTGAGAGTAACATCAGAGTATCAAAGAGTGTTACCTCATTTGATTTTTGAATTTGGATTACGAAATATTTACTGAATGGACAGTTCACGTTCCAAAATCCAAATTTCATGATTTGTCTCCTGAATTACACCAAATGCCTATCTACGATGTTCAGGGCTTAGTGACCGGTTTTTAATCATGGTGGTCTGTCTTGCCACTTCGTTCCATTTTTTGCTCCTAGTGATTGAGAAGGTAAAATGATCCTATTTGATATTCAGCAGCTCATTGTCTTAACGGGGATAAGACAGCCAAGAAAATAATGGCAGAATTGATTATCTTACTCGTTCACTCATTATGCCCTGGCAGTTGCCGATATTACTGACGAACATAACTCAAAATTGACTAATCCATGTCTAGAGACAGACAAATCTCATCTCACTTATGGCTCCTGCTATAAGAGACAACTAGTCTAGATTGGATGGTGGGACGAAATCGTAGTCAATCCGGCAGTAATTTGATCTTCAATAATAAACCGTATAAAAGATGTTCATCGATGTTAATCATACGGAAACAAGTCATATCCTTTTGTGTACGAAGAGTGCATTGATGAAGTAGATTGGATGAATACCCTAATGATTCTGGAATCCAGATAATGTCGGATTCTTCTTATTTCCTGACTCATTCCATTGCCCTCACTTCTATTTCATTCAATTGTTCAGACGCTTCATTACAGTTAAAGATTCTTAATTTTTATTTCGCCATGGTTAAAGATTAGCTTCTGCTATTACTTCTAGGTTCTCACTAGATACGGCCTGGCGACAGCTAACTCAGACCAAGACAGAGAAAAGTCAGAAGTGTTTTCACTTCACGCCTATTTATACCAAATATAGTTCCCTCATATAATTGACGTTTGAAGACCATTACGCCGACAGACCAATATCAGTTTTGTTCAGATTGACTTCCAAGTTGCCTGGAGCACTCTGATAGAAATCGTGATCAACTTGGAATGCAAATTATTCATCTAAAGACAAGCATGAACTCTTTTGTCAGTGCCCTACCAGCATAAAAAGCGTTGGGATTCATTTACTATTCCTCCTCCACACCTGTTTAACAGGGTGTGAGTTAGACGTAGTCACATCGTTGTTTCAGTGGTATTATATGAGCAACGTATCTTTATGTTAATCGTATTAACAACTCATCACTGTATGATTGACAAGTGAAGATTACGTCAGGAGGCAATTTCCACTTTTCATATAAGGGACTGTGGAGTTATCTTATTTGTCTCTACTCTTCTAATTTTCTTACAAACTAACGCTAATCTCATTTCCTTCATTTTTTACTTAGGCTCTTGTGCGAGTGAACGCAGACCCCAACATCGGTGTGCCTCGAGTTCCCTACGGAGGTATAACAACAGCCTGGGCAGTTGCTTATTCAGTAAACCAAACGGTGGACACACTGGTCTACTTGGATGCAGGCGAGTCGAAGTATGTCTACATGCCCATCTTGCCTCGCAAAACTGGAAATAACACATTCACCATCTGTGCCTTCTCCTTTATTGGTGCTAATTGTGAAACCCGATCAATTTATGTTTATGTAAGCTCATCTCATTTCATAATAATTATTATTCACTTTGAGTAATATGTTCAGCTATTTTAAATAGGTAAAGATGGATGAACGACAGGCGAGTTTTGTGGAAATTCCGCTGATAGGGCCAAATGAGTCTCTTTTTTCCAATGTTTGCAGTGGTAGAGCAAGCTTTATTGATCATCAAATCTAAGACGTCCACAGATTTTGTTCTCCCGAGCATTGTGATCGATTTCGGGATACTAAGGCTTCACAGACTAAATTGATTATATGGTGAAGTAATGAGTGAGTAAAAGAATAGGTAAAGAATGGATAAATCGATTGGTGATCGGTTTGGTGAACGATTAATCGAAGAATGGAATGGCAATCGGTTAAGTGCAATAAGGATTGAATGTAAGAATGGATAGATGATCATATAGGCAGATAAACGGCAAATGTCCATTTATTATTGATCGGAAAAAGGCTGGACTTTTATCGACTTTAAATGAATTTATTCAGAGTGGGAGAATCTATAAGTAAGCCTTTGAAACAATTTGACCTTGTTTATAAATGAACAAAAACTACTTTCTTTTTGGTCATTAAGATGAACGGCATTCCAAATAACTTCCACACAGCTCGCTTCATAGACTTGACCAGTTCCAGCCAAATGTACGTGAACAACTTTCGCATAATTGTACCTGAGAAGTTTACAATTCCTGAACAGCGTGCACACCGCTTCATTCCAGGTTCTCAAACTGGTGTCGTCAGTATAACAGGTACCGTAATGCCTAATTCAATTTTATTACTAAAGTAAATGTTCATATATCGACCCTTTATGCACCCCTCCAACAACATTTATTAAGACCTAAAAGCGATTGGCTGGAGATCGTAGATGAATCACTCCGACTGACCATTGAATCACGCTCTTGGCAGATTTTTGAAGTTAGCTACGATATAACTATGATCCCAACTGTTATTGGTATCACTTTATTTTTCATTCATATTTAGTGACCATTAGTCTTTCCTAATAGCTGAATTTGAACTCGTATTATCTAATGAACCAGAACGCTTCACCACTGACTATAATTCATTGCAAAATTAACCACTCAGAGAACACGTTAAAGCCTCTCATTAAATTGTAATGTCAGTTGACCGTTGCTTAATTATAAAATAAAACACCAACTATCCCACCTAATTAACTGTAGACCAATAAGATCAGTCGAGAGCTGACCAATAACCTGTAAGTTAGCTGCACGTAACATGCCCACCTGTAAAGTGACAAGAAAATGATGTCACCAGGACGACCAAATGCCACATTGCAAATATGCTACCATTTATGGGTATATATGATGAATAATATGGGTAAACAGCCGTTGGAAATTCACGCTAGACATGTTATAATTCTATAATAGTGTATATTCATTTGGCCTAATCTATGTTTATCCTACCTCCAACTCTATTCCGTCGTTTGACAGAGTTTTCATGACAATGCGTTTTTTTGTCGTAGTGATAGAACTGAGATAATGGCACTATTTCACATTAAATGGGGAGACCTATGATTATTTCTGACGGGAAGAGCTTAATAAAAATATTTTAACCGAAGAGTCAGGAGTACCATAATGCCATATTGAAAAGCCCTTCGATTCTAATGATTTCAAAGCAGTTTACATATTTGATATTAGTAAAATTCCCTTCGGTATTACTAAAGCTAACTTCAAATCGCTTTTTATAATAAACCTTTTAAAAATTAATTCCCTCTTCAAATAGACTAATCTAATCATCCGTTCGGAATTAGTACAATATTTTGGTGCTTTTCCAACTAAATTGAGTTAATTTAAGAAAACCAACGGTGGATCTGATTAATTGGACCATGGAAGAGACAGACATGCATATCAGCTTAAGTGTTGAGGAAGATGACAAGATAGTGGCTTAGCAGCATTTCGATTCAATACGCGATCGTTAAGGTTAAAATCCGATAGATCCCTAACCGACAATTAGGGCTCAAGGTCACAGAGCCCATTTTCTGTCTCCGGGTAAGCAATTCATATCTCTTAAGTTGACGTTAAATCGTCCGTTATTCTTATTGGTATATAAGAGCGACGCTACTCCTAACAGCTTGACAGTTAGTCTGGACAAAACCGCCATTGGTCCGACAACGGATTGACCTTTAAACATCAATTATGTGAAGAAGACTTTTATTTCTAAAAATAATATTCAAAAAATAAATTAAATGTCTTCTCCTTCTCCGTATTGGCAAAAATTAGGCGTTCAAAACGTTCCAACATTGACAAAATTATATAGAGGTCTCAGCCAATATATTAAACTGGTCATCAGATTATTGGCTATCTTGCTGAAATGAATTAAGGTATCATTTAGTTGAAATCGTAAAAAGGCAATATTTCACATTAAGTCAGCGATGTTCGATAACTCTCAACAATATTCTCTATTATTTGTTCCGTCTTAAGGTGATGTTGTTGGACCAACTCTCAGTAAAAATTTACAGTACGCCACTACTGAAAATGTACTTCGATTATCATACGGAGCAGCAGAAAATGTTTTCTTCGAACTAGGCTTCAACCTTCAGCTCCTATTCTACCTACGAGGTGGCGGTTACCTTCCAAATAGTGTTCTGATGGCAGGAATCAACTACTGCTCTGTGGTGCTTCAGAAAGGCTTCACATATTTTGATAACTCCTCTGGGGCTTTCTGTAACTTTAGAGACCAGAAGGATAAGTAAATCTGAATAGCGTAATTAGACAACGATTATTTTCTAGACCACATGCCCTTCCAACGGCGTTTGCACTCTGGAATATGCAACTGGCACGTCTGACAGAATGGGAACGGTACATTTTTGTGGAAGACGAGACTTTTGTTAGAGCTATCACATTCCTCCTCGATACACAGGTTTGTTAAATATTGTATTATATTTCAGTAGATAATAGAGCTAGGAGTTTAATAATTTGTTTTCCGTTTAGGTGAATGCCTCGTCTGAAGCAGATCCTCAGCTGACTGGAAGTTGGCCCGTAGATGGAGAAGGCATTACGATTGTTGATAGAAGATTTGTTCCTCCGGTAAATGAATCTGTCATCACAAATGCAGCAGAATATGAAGCACACAGAAGGTTACCGACTGCAGCGATGGTTGTGATCAGTTTGAGAGCCTCCGGAACAGCACCTCCTAGTGGTCTGGCTGCAGAACGAGCTTCAAAAGTTGTTCAAGCGGCTGTAAATTTCATCAGACGGCATGTACTGAATGTGGAAGATTTGTTCGCCAAGATTATCGCCACATATGCATTGCAGGTAGCCGCTGGGTCCAATGCTCAAAATGAACTCACGCAGTAAGTTTTGGAAGCCGCTTATTGGATTATACAAATATCGATATGTCTGTAATAAGTGGTAAATAATTTACGAATTTGATTCTTATAGTAAGCTTCTAGTGATTAGATAGATTTCATAGTGAAATTATATATATGAATTCTTAAATGAAGGTGGTAATTCTTCGTTAGTCATTATTAAAGTTGAGACATGACTTTGTTCCACAAAAATCTCATCTCCATTGTGCTATTCAATAATGAGATCTTGAATCGAGAGCCTTTTTGATAATCGTTTCTCTGTAGTTCCGTTATGATTCCAAGAGTGAATGGAAACAAAATTTGGCTGGTTGAAATTTCAGCAGGAAAGGTTTATATTTTGTTCGATGGGTAAAATTGTCAAATTGGATGAAAAGGATTACAAATGTTTACTCAAATTTGTGTTACTATTCGATATTTTAATGTATATCATACCCTCATACCAAACTTGCATTTTAAGCCATGTAGAGAAATCCTGCGGATTATTCAATTTCGGAAAACAGTTGAAAAGTCTATTTAACGCTCATCGAAGTATCACAAGTTTCAGTTTTGCAAGACTTTATTTCCGTTTCTGAAAGAGCAAAGTGATCAGCAGACGATTGGCGTTCTCCAAGTGTTAAATGAGATGTGCAAGTGAAAATGTGTAGAATTCACCGCCTTGGTACCTCCGTTCCTTGATAAGCGTCGTTGTTCCACGTGTATAAATATTTTCTCATGAATAAAAATGATAATTTAGCTTTACCATGGGTAATAAAAGATAAGTGAGTTTATGGCAACTGAAAATAAGACACTAATATTTAATTATAAATATCTGTTTATTCTACCAACTTGTTATCATTTAACATGTTGAAATTTGTTACGTTGGGTTGGCTAATTGGTTATTTGATACAAGGTGAAGTAAAGAAGAGGTTACAAGCAACTCAAAGCAGAAAAAAATAATGAAGACTCTAAACATGTTCATCATTTTAAATGTGTTTTCATTGACTCTGATCTTTAACTTGTGTTCGATGTGAAGGTGTTTACCCATGGTATGGTGGGTGCGTACGACAATTTTCAGTATGGTAAAAAGTATAAAATTTTTTATTTAGAGCGATGAAACAGATTGAAGCACGACATTTAAAGGCAGACCATGTCTACTACGCCAACTACCCAATCCCAGCACCCCTCTATGAAATCGATCAAGCAGGTCGACGGATCGAAAACCCACGTGGAGAATGGCCTAACGACGGCTACGGAGTTGTCTGTTCGGCCTTAGTGTTCTTAATCAAATTGGAAACCAATGCTTGGAGCCCATCAGTTGAGGAGGCCCAAGATATGGTTATGTGGCTTACCAGTCAGAGAAACCACGCCTCTGGTTTCAGCAGCACTTTTGTAAATACTATTTATTTAAATTTCCTTTTTGAGAGATAATCAGTTATTCATGAAGTTTATCCCTACTATCGAAGTTAATTCATTACAGAAAAACTATGACAAATTAAGTTAATTAAAACATATACGATTGGAAAACTGTATATTTGAGTACGTATTTTTATTCCTAGAAGGTGGTATTAAGAAGAATTTGCTCATTTTGGAGTTTCAAAGTGTTTGAATAGGACAAAACTCTCAATAATCCCTAAAGTGAATTAAGTTAAAGGTCATCAACTTTTAAACAAAGATCTCAAGATAAATGACACAAGTAAATCGTCTCGGAAACAAAATCTATTGATGTTTTATCAGATTTTTAAAATTGTGCACCTAATTGTCTAATTCACATCATTTCAAACAGAAAGTAGCACAGACGGGGAACTACTAGGAGTCGAGATAATTGTAAATAATCTCAAGCATGTAGGCTTAATTTACTTACTTCGTTCGTATCGACTAAATAAATTAGCAAATCTGGTCCTCGTAGAATATACTGCATTTAGGCTGAGAAACAGATCCCCACAAGTCCCTATTTCAATAATGGTGCTTATTTCTACTTTTCAGGATTCTTTAGTGGCCCTTACAGCCCTTCGAAAATATGCACTTGCTGATAAAAATCGGGCCCTCTACAAAATGACCGTCAATCAGAAGATTAGTTCACTCAAACAGTGGGAACCTACTGTCCTTATTGTACCGGCCAACTACTCAACTCTATCACAAATTGCGGCAAGCATTTGTCACTATTTAATCCCCAGTACGTTTTCTTAACGTTACGTTGTCATGCTTTTCTTTGTCTTTTGTAGTATCCTCCAAGATCAGTTTGGGGTGATGTGACTTTGGTAGTAGAAGGAACCGGACTGGTCACTCTTCAGCTGGATGTCAGTTACAATGTCGAATTTCCTGACATCCAGCGCGAACCCCTCAATCCACAAAATTTTCTAGAGTTCTATCCCAGTTTTGACATTGAATGTACACCCTTCTTTTCTGGGAGAAATAACTCCTTCATGCGAATGTCTGTTTGTGGAAGTTGGACCGGAAATCATGTAAGTATTGATGGACTCAAATCCAGTTTCTCTAGTAGTCTTTAATTAAAACGTAAGACCTAATTTTCTTCGTATACTCGAGCTCGATTATTTAGCACTTTATAAATGGAAAATAACATACTCGTTTATCCATAAAGATGGTATACATTGTACTGTTGGACAAACAGGTGCATAGCTATACCGAATGTAATTCGAAAAAGAGTAGAGATTTGGGAATTAGTTTTAGTTTCTCTTCTCAGCTCGAAAGATTATATGCTGATGTTTCTTGGAAAGAAATTTTAAGAGATTCTTATTGCATCTGGTGTCACAATTGAGGATGACATTTTTATACCTGACGTTTCACTGACTTTGCTTTATATAAGACGTAAAGCAACCGAACACCGGGTACTTTGAATCCTTTTTGATTGTTGTGCCTGAGAAACAGTGATCTCGTCAATAGGACACAAACATTTCTTGCAAACATTCGGATGCAGTTGACAGCTTCAATCGAATTCTCTTGAGGTGGCGACTTGCGCTTTTAGAGGCAGAAATAGGCACTATTGTCCGTTTTAATCAAGAGAGCCATATAAATAAATCGATGCCGATCTCAGGTCTTAGTGTATTGTTACCAACTGTGAAAATTTTACCAAAGAACTATAATTTTCTTCAGAAGGGTACATTGGAGCCAAAATGTTAGTGTCCGTACCCTTGTCTTAGTCTTTTTACAGATGTTGTCATTGTCTTTATGATATCTGTTATGATCGTGTTTACATTCATGCTTTTTGTGAGGAAAGCACACTTTTAGATGGATGAATTTTATTAAATGCTGGATTTTACATTTGCATGAATTCTTATTGAGCGTAGCTCTTCATGTCAACAATTTATTATAGATCTTAATAACAATTTTTACCATAGGCACACATTCGTATATTAGGTTTCTGGTTGCATTGACCTTTTGTATTATTTCAGCCCTTAGAACCAGCTAACGAAAGTGGAATGGCGGTGTTTAAAGTTCGAGTTCCTACGGGATACGTGGTGTTAAACGATGAACTTCGAGATTACGTGCGAAGTAATGCAGTTCCCCGGTTGAAATATGCAAGGTTTCTACAACAACATGTGCATTTCTTCTTTGATAAGGTGGGTCAAGATCAATGTTCAGTCTGATAATATTCGACCTAGCCAACCATTAAAATTATAATGATCAGGTCGAACTGAATATTCATAAGTTATGCTCTCTATTCACATATTTGAGACAGCTGCATTAGATATTTTGGGTTTTCGTTGAATTGATCCATCTTTCCTGTCACCTCTAGACTACTGATTAGGACAATATAATAAGATTGACCAATTGGAAGGTCTGAAATTCTGAAGAAGGTAGATTATTATCTTCGAGATAGCAACGTTATTTCTAGAAGACGGCTTTTTTCCCTCAACTAATTATGACTTGTGTTAAAGAAAATAATTATCAGATTGAATAAAAACGTATCCTGATTTTTTGGAACAGAATGATCTTCATTTGAAAGTACTATCTCAAGAATTTACAATTTCTCATCATAAAAACGGAAAAAAACATTCTACTGTCCATGCACTGAAAAAAATGCTGACACAACATTAATAATTTCACGAATATCTTAATAATAAAAGAATTTAAGAATGGTGGTTATCCCAAAATCTTCATTTTAAGAATGAAGTTCAATTACAAACATTTCTTCACTTAGAAAGGAGTCATTTTACCCTGTCAATTCTTCTGATAAAAGAACTTGAAGCTACTGTCACCGATCATATTTACGGTAGTCTTTTGAATTAATTAGCGTCCTCATTGTTACGAACATTATGCCCCTGTCCTGAATCGGATGTTCAGATGTGCCCCTTTTATTCACTGTTGGTTAGTTAAGGTCTGTTAGATAAATTTATGGACACAATCCTTTACTATATTTACTAAAGAGATATACTAAGTCCCCCTTTCGATTCCAAAATTCCACCATTTGGATCCATATTTAAGCACAAAACAAGTTCTTTAATAAGTTTTGGAATAAATGGAATTTGTATCTGTCAGTACTCAGCAATTTTAAGAGCTTATCTGGTTAAGCAGTTTTTGTTCATTGATACTTCCATCAAACAATTAGTATTAACCAATATTACGACTGGAAAAGTGGTATGATTTTACACCAGAGGCACATAGCTGTTTCGTACTTTGTCCGCGTAGTTACGGCAATCATTTAAGTAGAATCTCCT
Source organism: Hymenolepis diminuta (assembly GCA_900708905.1). Taxonomy (NCBI): domain Eukaryota; kingdom Metazoa; phylum Platyhelminthes; class Cestoda; order Cyclophyllidea; family Hymenolepididae; genus Hymenolepis; species Hymenolepis diminuta. The sequence continues at coordinate 1,628,184 of CAADRB010000022.1, forward strand.
TCGCGTACACATGTCAGAATGTTCACTTCACTGGCATATTGGTGCTAAACACGGGTGTTATGTTAGCCTTTCCTACTGGTCAGCCATTGTGTACGTATGGCCAATGAATCAATGCCATTTGCTGCAAAGGGAAAGACGGTACTGGTAAAAATGTGAATGTGGCCTTCATTCTTCACTCTACTCCCTAAATATGTTTTCAAAGATGTACGAATGGTTTCGATTCAAAAGTGTGTATGATTCATTTTAAGATTCTTAAAACGAGGTCGACTATTATTCCAAGCAAAATGGAATAGGGGTTATCATAGACGGAATGCATTTAATATTGCTTCTAGATATTACAGTTATAATCATGATTTTAACCTTTGAACCATTGAATTGTCTGATAATGAATGAATGCAAAGAACTAGATAATAAAGTCAGAGGAATAAAAAGGTCCTACGATACCTTATTTTTGCATTCAGGCCATAAATTTCCACTTAATGGGTAGTTCCCTGACTCTCATTCCTCTATTCCAAGTTTTTAGTATTAGGATTTGTTGCCTGGATCCCTGATTGAATTCACATTCACAATATCCCAAGTTCATTGACCAGTTGCTTAATTTGGAATGTTAATGATATTCTTGAAATATTTTTCCTCTTTTAATAACGAGGATAAACAAACAAAATGACGCAAACTAACACGATTTTAACAAAGCAGAGCTCACTATATTCATTTAAATTAGTCTTTGGCTTTAGCTATTTTAAATTCTATTTTCTCTGAACCTGTTTGGATCAGCTAAATTTTGAAAAATCTTCAACTGTGGATGGTAGAATAGTATATAGTCCCTCCTGCCCATACGCATTTCTCATCAAGCCGTCATTACCTCTGAGGTCATTGTAAGGTCAACTCAGGCAGCTTAAGAATGTGACGTGCACTTAACACTAAATTTTGGGGTCAGTCCCCAGATCTCCAAGTAATGCCTCTTTGTCTTGAAGAGCTTTCGGACTAGAGATTAAAATAGTTTATCCTAAGAGTATTTTGGATGACCGGATGCCGATACTCGTGAATGAAGATTGTAATTTGTATTTTTATAATCTCAAATTTCACATATCCGCTCTAATTCGTCTGGCAGTATGGAAAGAAATACGCTCGCGATTGCCCAATTTTAAGAGATTGGTTGATGGAACCATTCTTATCTCACTCGTTGTTAGTTAATGTGAACTAGAGTTTGCAAGTAGTACAGCTTCGCTTAACAGTGTTAATGATGATTTCAGTTACAGAAGATGATTTTTAAAAAAAAAACCTTCTTTGGGGGAGAAGAGGCCCTCAGTAGGAGATGGAGATGGTTCCCTTTAGATTTATTCAGTCTAATTTGCGTGTTCAATTCAATCAATGCATGTGCACCGATTACCCTTAAACTTGCAATATATAAGCCATTGAATACAGAATAATTTATCTAAATTATCATGTTTGAGTGCTATGCTAATTTAAAATTTTTTCCCATCCTCTCTCTGTTTTATTAAAACCGTAAGCTATGGAGTAAGTTCATTTATTTTCTCATTCATGGAAAAAAATGAAGTGAAACGGCAAGACTTAATTAAATAATACCGGTCAATAAGCACTGAATATCGTGGACAAACATTTTCCTCAGTCCAGTGGACGAATCCTGAAATTTGAATTTCAGAACGTGAACTGCCCATTTGGTAAGTATTGTACAACCCGATTCCAAAAATCAGATGAAGTAAGACTCTTTTATACCTTGACGTTGCTCCCTGTATCTTTTTGATCCCCTCCACTTTATTATTTGTTGGGAAAAATTTGATACATTGATAACTCGTATTCGGCAATTTTCTACTACGTAAAGTTAGTAAAATTATTACAGTAGTCCTCTGCATGTTCAAAAATGTCTTCGCTTTTATCGGTTGAATACTCACAGCTACTATGATAGATAAATCGTCTAGAAGATAAGCTCTGAACACCTAGGAACGTGCATTCACTCAAGTACCGAAAGGTCAAATCAGGAAATTCTAAATTCAGAACGTGACACAGTGAAATAGGTCCATTAATCAAAAAGTGGACATTTTAGAGAAATCGAATTAAGTAAGACCGTAATATCCACTTATAATAGATTCATCGCCTTCACCGTTTATTAGACTATTCTGAAATGCGAATTTAGATATTTTTTCATGATTAAAAATCGTAAATTGATTTCCTTTGCCTTGGGTAACATCTAAACAGAAGATCTTAAGTAAGAATTTGTGAATATATTCATACTTACTCAATACTAACATTTAACATAAATTGGAAAAAAATAAAGTGTTACCTCTAATTGAATATCAAATGTATAAATTATGACGTGAAACTCTAAAATAAACAGTTATTTTCCCTTTTTTTTCAAAATTCACCACTCAAATCTGCCGTTAACGAGTTAAGTCACGGTTTAGTCGGCGAATAGATGAAGGTAGCCTAAAGTCAATATGTGTAATTTTCACAAAATAGAAATGAAATTAACTTTTATGATTCCGAATGAATAATAACATTTTGGAGTAAAAATCTCATTTTCAGGAAATTGACTGGGAAAAATTTAATAAATTTTACCTGGGAAGGGCCGTCATGAAGCCTCTCTAATGCGAAACTTGAATTCTGTCACTCCTATTATTAACTATACTTAACCAATATGATTGACCATTACCCTCACTAAATGTGCGCCGATGGAGATCAAATTTGCGATCTATGATGCCGCAGACGAGAACGCTACCATCACACCACAGATGTTTAAAGAAATCAATATACTTCTGTAAAGGAACATTTTAAGATCAGGAGATTGTACTTAATTTTTTGACTCACGTCCGTGTACATTTTGCTTAACCCGTCTTAAGTACTTGAAGATGAAAATAATCCGATATTATTTTAATGATAAATGCCGATAATACCGATTCCAAGACTGAATAAAGTTTATCTTTTTCAACCGCTCGATCAGGGTAGGCAGAACTGAAAAACTTGCATTCTACCGTCTCCAGTTTGGTTAATATTAATCATTTTGGGCGATCATTCTAATCAGAGGATGTGTGTTGGTAGATATCAAACTTGTGACCTCAAGCATCAGCTGAATGTTTTTCTACTTATTCATCTTAGAAGCTAAAAAATATCTCTTTCAGCTGACGACTGAACGGACGTGTGTCGAATTCAACGCCTCCCGTTTCTACCCCGTTGCTAACATGACTGATCATCAAATATGTTACGCTTATGAATACTATGAACCAGGTAAATATCACAACAATAAAATAAAGTTTTAACTTTGACTATAATGATGATTTCCCTTTTGATTTTTCAGCTCGCTATAACAACAGTATGTACGAGGTGATTTCTCTCTACACGAATACAATTTGCAGTGTTTGTGGATCATACCAATGCCCCTATTGTCCTGATTATAATGGAGCTACTTGCAATAAACTTAGCTCAACACTTATCATATCAGTAGTGATTTCCCTAACCTTTCGTCATTTTCGATCCAATTATGGATAAAATCACTTCAATTTTTTCTATCGCATTTTTTTCTGTGTTTGCTAAATTCAAACGCGCCTTCATAATACTTTATTTGAGGTGAAGTTCCTTTAATGTTCTGGTGAAGAGCGACATGAATCTCCCGGCGCACACACGTCCAGACAAATCAATAAAGTCCACTGATTGGTCAGTGGGCACGCATGGTGTAACTGACCAAACCCAATAGGAAACACGAATGTGGATAACCAGTAGCCTTTTTATTGACACGCGCTAAGTCAAATGTGTGTGATGGCGGCGGCGATAAATGGGGAGAGACATGAAAGCGATAAGATGGTTATAAGACATAAAATCTGAGGGAGCTGAAAGCCGGGTGTTAATAATAGATATACATAAACACACGGACAAAGGTGAAGAACGAAAGCCTTTTTTTGATTGTGAACGCGAAAGAGTGAGAGTAACAAACCCTTTCGCTTTGTGTTAGAGTGAGAACTAGGAGATGCTCGAAAGACAAGGAAGGGGGGTAAAGTGTGAGGCTCTTTTTAGTCCCTTTTCTTGTCCGTATTTAGGGTAAAGTTGGGGGAGTTTGTTCGGCGTACTGGAGAGGGATTAGAGCCATCTTTGACAGTAGAACTGCCAGTTCCGGCGCCATAACCGTCTTGGCCGACACCAACTCCTGAACTTGGGGTGATAACTCCTGAACCGGATCCTCCTGTTGAATCTGCCATTTCATCACTCTTCTGACGTGTTACAGCTGCCTTCAGGGCATCGACCACGCCGCCGAAGAAAATGGTACAAATAAGATTTTGAATTGGCGCGAAGGGATCCTTCAGACCAAGACACAGCATTGCAACACTGAAGTAGAGAAAAAAACATGGCGATGATCAAACTTCGGAATGCAATGATGAACAAAATATGTATCATAATCTATAAATGCCAAGATTCAATGGTCAGTAATTCCTTAAATTGAAGTTCGTCCTACTTTTTCTACAAAAGGAACTAGCTCACCGTCTAAATAACTTTGAGAATACAAGATAAAGAATAAATTCCAATTCCAAATGAGAAAAGACATTCTGGTAATCGAATGAAGATTTTACATTAGATCACAACTTGACCAAATCCATAGAAATGATAAAACATAGCCTTTAATGGAATATCACTAGTGGATATTAAGTCTTAATTCTTATCTAGCATAAGAGATTTAGTGAAAAAGATTTAGGCATGAACATAAAGTTAAATGTTAGAAATTAAATTTATCGCAAGGTTTAGTATGTCATCACCTTCTGATTCAAAATCTCACGTTGCAATCATGGTCCTATGATAAGAAAACCAATCAAATTAGAGGTGCTGGAATAGGGAAATCTGCTTCTGCGTTTAACAAGTTATGCAGCTTTTCATGCCGAAAAAAACACATTATTTCAACAATTACTAACGAAGATTCAATGCTGTCTTGCTAATTTATAGCTTTATAAATAGTTACCAGAGTATCCCTTATCCAGACGATTATAAAAAATTATTTCTAAAACAGAAGATCATGAAATGAGACATACTGCCAATAAACGTCTAAGCGATTTTCTGAGATGCCTTCGAGTCGGAAAGCTTTTCGGATTTCATGGAAAGTGATAAGTCAAACGGGACAAGTCATTTCAAAAATGATGAACTGTTCACAAAGAAGGCATGCAAAAACGGATTTATTTCAAAATGTAAGAAATGAACAAACATATGGTAGTTCGAATGAGCGTCGAGTACACGAACTGGGTGGCAATGTGAATTCGAGAAGTAATCAAACAAAATAGAAATGAGGAAGATTAACTACACAGACAAATTACTAAAGTATAAACCCCCAAAGGACTCTCTCCCATTGATTTATTAAGATAGCTAAACTTACATGGATGTAAATTTATTAAGGAGAGATTTAGAAATGAGGCACTCATTATTATGTTTTAGAAAATAGACATAGAGGGGGAGTGACAGAATTTGAGTTCCACATCGGGAAGGCGTCACCATGTCAGCCCTGCTTCAAAGGGGAGTGTTATAAAACAAATTCCTAAATGGACTTGGTAGCTAACAGCATAAGAAAGGATCAAGCCCTCAATTCAACCCCCGACCGGTTAAATATAAATGCAAATAGCTACTTGATCCTGATCTGTAATAACTTTTCACGTTTTGTATGCTTGTACGTTTTCCTTTGATGAAAAGTTATACAAAAACGTTCAATTTTTATCAAAGAAATACAAATTCTACATTTTCGTATGGGCTAACAGGAAGGACCATATTATGCATCAAAATAGGTGCGAAAAACTGCTAATTTTCGTGAAAGCTTAGTAGAATTAAAAGCACAATGCCGATAAAGTTAACTTACCGCATGTAGACCATAACTCCCACCACAGCAAGGAAGAGTTGATTCCTAGAAAGTGGGATCAAATCCAAGAGATCACAGTAGTAGACAATCGCTGAGAGAAGCGATATTTTTGTTGTGCTTAACGAAGGAAAAATAATCTCATCAAAAAACTCTCAATAAACGAACAAAAGGGGAGGGAGAACTAAAGATGGAAGACAGGAGCATGCCTTAACTACTGCAATTTGGAACTAATGTACCCCGATAAATAGGATGAATGCATTCGATATAACATCAGGCAAACAGATGACTTTCGGGCATGCGGCAGTGATAAAGTGTCTTGGGAGAGCATGACACGCGACATGTGTTAAGGGTTTGGGGTATGGAGATACTACTTACAAACTGGGATGAAGGAACTCAGACGATGCGGGGAGCCAGACGCCGCGAACTAGTCGGGCGAATACCTTCATCTCCAAATAACCCGTACCTGGCAAAGAGAGATGCTACTTATTTTGCTTGGTTGATCGATGACTGATCAATGAGCACACATCCGCATCCGCACACAAACATGTCCTCAACCCTCAAGTCATCAAAAGATTTCTTATCAGGATACTACTTCTAGAGAATAACATACAGATGACTCCCTGTTATTATTCACTCTCCTTTAAAGGCTAGAAAGGATTATATAGCGCTACTTAGTGAGAGGTGAGCGGGATATCTGGACTGCAGAGATGTTAGCCTCTATTAGAAGTTGTATGGAATGTCATTAGATTCAGAAATACAAAGTTGGCGTTTGTACGAAATACAGCTCTAGACTATATCGACTAACTGTTCTGTGGGACTTGATCTCATAAAGTTATACAGTTCGAGACGTAGGTTATCTTCCGTCTTCACACGAAATTAAACAAGTTTATGGAATATGTGATAATAAAAATGCAAGAAAGCTAATCTGCCTTTTAGACGCTTTCTATCCAATAGCCTCCAAATTTAGGTTCTAATCAAAAGTAAAAATTCCAAATATTTCAAGGCAAAAGGACTCCAATTAAAAAAATCCTCACTTTTAAAAACCCAATTCTTTAAATTTTATACTTACTTTAAATAAATATGAAGTTGATAGCTCTACATCTAGCAGTCCAACCAATATGTTCGATTATTTGAACTAAGCGACTGAAGAAGCCATATGCTAATGCTTCATTAGACAAATCGATGAGCATCTGGACAATAATCATAAGTTAATATGTCATAGTAATATCTCTTACTCCTCGATAAAAGTGCTTACGCAAGCTTGTATAGTTATCACATATTTTCAGGATGAGTCGATTGACCCCCAAAACCGTATGCGCTTTGAAAACTAACCACCGTTTCCCTTAATGTGGAGTAGTGGAGATAAAGAGGTAAAATTTAAATCTTTATGAATATTACCGAAACACTGCAAGGATTGTCTGTTTAATCATAGTGAAATTTTTAAAAACTTTGAGTTAGTGGAAAGTGCATCAAAAAACGCCCAGACTAATGTTATTTTTGCATAGAAATTTCATAATACATTGGAAGACACAAGAGTTAATTATGACCTATATGATCTTAATATTTAATTTCGGAAGTAGAAGAGCACTTTACTGAACCCTCTATTGTGAGAATAAAAACATCTGACCGAAGTAAGAGTCAGCACGCAGGTGATGTAGGGATAAATGTGTACGTCGAACTCTACAGTCAAGTTCTTCAACTTAACGCCGTTATATATATAATAATAAGGTTTTAGGAAAAACCATCGATCACTACTCCAGTTCAGAGATAAATCCTTAATTATTCGGGCGGGAATCCACTAATTTTACTCGTCTCTCCCTCCACTAATTTAAATATTGAAAGCTATACGTCTCCATGTTGAACTCCTATCCCCGAAATGAAATTTAATTGATATAATTTGATCGTAGCTATATCAGACAATTGATGACTTGGGGTTAGGGTCAAATTAGACCTACATCCCCATAATTCCCTAGCTATACAGAAAAAGGGAGCAATCCGGTAGTAGTTTTAGGGGAATACATACACGGGGTAGAAGAGTAGGACACTTACTAAGATACAACTAAGAATTCAACTTCTTTAGGCTTCCAAACACCAGCAGTTAGTTGGACAATACTTCGCATAAGTGAACTACCCGTTCCTAAAATGATGTGCAAATGCTCCACGATTGATAATTATATTTAATATAACGAATAAACAAATAGGAGGGGAAACTATTATATATACATCTAATATTAACTAATGAGATATATGGAATAGATGTACTTAAAGTGTATCAATTAAAACATACCTTTAAGGAGACCAACCAAAATGCAAGTAACTGCGCTGTGAGGATAATCATGGTAGGCATGTGAAACTCCCATCGATATTTTCTTAGCCCGTTGAACTTCCTTCATGGCACAAATCAATAATCGGACGGAAAAAAGGGAATAGACTTTGTAGACAACGTCAAATGGTGAATAATTAATGAGGTACCAAACGATTGTGGCTGTGAGTATGGCTCGATGGTCATCAAAACATACAAACACTGGTTCGCCGAGGACAAAATTTCCGAGGATAGCACCACCGAAACACATCAACATGGTTGCAAACCAACATGCAAAAGGGTGCTTTCGGGAAAATGCTGCAGAACCTATTTTAAAATAGCAGTTGTTATTAGAAAACTATTATAATATGATAAAATATTTTGAAAATTACTACAACTAACCAGACTGAGGAATATCTTCTCTGACAGCGGTGCTCATAAGTATGTAATGAGCTATATCAAAATAAGGATACATGCGCCACTTAGATACTGAAGTTGCAAGATCATTTATAATTTGGGGATCCATCTCCTTAGGATTTCGAAAGGCTATCAGAAAACAGCACTGGCCTTGATTTGTTTAGAAAACCAGTCAATGTTAGATCACCCTACTTAAGGCAAAAAGCACAGTTAAACAAATATCAAACTTCGTCATGCACTTATATTTAAACCATTCCAAAATATTGCATGATGTTTAAAATAACAAGTTTGTATTTAATTTTGAAGCCTATTTTATTTAAATTATCCCACTTCTATATTATTAGCACAACTTTGTCTAAAAATCTGCATCATTTACAGATTGTATGATAAAGACATTTTATATATAATATCTATAAAGTGTACGAGTTATAATGTATTTTCATTAAACGTATTAGCGATCTTTAGAAATATTAGGTTTTGCTACTTTCTACTACATAGAGAAAGAATCATATTCTTTTTTGCTTTTATAGGTTCCTAGTTTCACAGGTTATTTTCTACTTTAAAAGCGGAAATTTATTCCTGTATGTATTTTCAAATTTTGTGTTCATTATATTAACCAGTGCATTTCCTCTGATCCAATATCCTCAAGTGATATCAAAAATATCTCCGTAAAATCTTACATGATCTGTTGTTGTATAATAAATCGTGGCTCTAAACTATATTTAAAAGCATCATTATGTTGAAACTTTATGTTAGCCTCTTCTTTACACTTACATTTCGTGTGAAATTAGTATTTGTCAATTATTTACGCAAAAAGTCTTATTTCTATCTGAAATAACGTTGAGAGGGTCTATCGAGCCACATCGATCGGAAAGGCGAAATAAGTCAAGTCACTCATGTCGTCAGATCAGTTCGGAGGTGACAGGCAAGCCATCCCCAATTTATTCATAAGTAAATTAGGTTTATATACAAAACATTTCTCCGTTTGACGTCAGTCATGTCTCATCGTCGGAGTCTTGGCGTGATGACTGACACTCGTTTAGGTATCTGTGTGCATATACGCAAACATACTTTCAAGACAAAAGTATTGTTTTCTAGTCAAAACAACTTCGATAAATATAAATAAGTATCGATATGATGCTGCATCAATAACTCAATCCATGGTCTACTGCATTTTTTATTAGTATATATTATACTGAAGCATACTAGACCTATTGTCTCATTTAAAGGGATATTTGCAATGGAAAAGGTCTACGCTGTTTCAAAAGTAAAATTATGGTCGCCATGACTAAAAACCTACAAATAAGCATTCTATTAAATTTAGTCTTATAAATAATGCTTTCTCCCCTTTGTCAGCATATAGATTATGAATTTAATAAAAATTGATTAAAGTACCACTATAATTAGGATGATGCACGTTAGAAGCTAACGAAGAAAAAATTGAGCAAAATCCTGCAAAAACCGCGAACAAAATAGGCGAAAAATGTCAGGAACCTTATGAAACTATCTATTTAATTCTGTTACTTTTTGTTGAAAAAGTATAAAATTATTTAGAATGATGATATTTTTGCGCGAATCGACATGAACTAGATCTAATTTCAAAATTATCTATGTTATAACTTAACAAGCCAGAAAACTCGGTAACATTGCAGCTTAATACAGAAACCAATAACCTATGTTAGAACGCAAGACATGTTATTAGTAAATACAAGTGGATTAACGAAACTCCATCTCAATCCGTATCGACTTAAATAAATAGGCATAATTGCCAAGTGTCATTCATCAGTAGAGGGAAATAAGGGGGAAATTACATTTTTATTCATAGAAGAAATATTAGGAGCAGGGGAACATCTCTTCTAGCATCCCCCTTCGTGGGCAATTCATCTGTATATCGACGGATCGACCTGGAGAAGCAAAGGTTACATCGTTGTTCGAGTTACGACAGAACCATAACCTGATCTATAATCCGAGACCTAATTGGAAGAACATGGGTAAGATTAAAAGTATCAATAATGAGTGCAATAATGTTGAGAGGGTCTATCGGGGCCACATCGATAGGATAGATGGAATAAGTCAAGTCACTTATGTTGCCGGATCAATTCGAAAGTGGCTAACAAGCCATCCCCAATTTATTTATAAGTAAATTAGGTTTATATACAAAACATTTCTTTGTTGGACGTCGGTCATGTCTCGTCGTCAGTGTCTCGGCGTGATAATAGACACCCCTTTAGGTATCTATGTACAGACATGCAAACACATAGGGAACCGCCTGTAGACACTATAGTGAAGATCTTATAGCCAATCAATCATTTCTAATCGCTAGATGATGATAGACATCTGCTGACTGTAGCACTATCCCTTTTAAATCTACCCGATTCTTAGTAAAAACTGGTTAGTATTCATATCTTTTCCTTACTAGATTCTGGTCTACGAGCCTTTCAACCTCAAGCTAACAGTTTTCCTAACAGAAATGATATAGTAATGATGGTTAAAGCTTCTCTATCACACTAATTGATATATTACTATAAAGTAACAAACTAGAGGTCCCAGTAATAATCTCGCAGAACAAACCAGTTCTGAAAACTCAGTAATATAGCTAATTAAAACAGAAGCCAATAAACCAAAGCAGAACATAAAGCACGCTATGGTAAACACCCTTGTACCAACGAAAGTAAAAGTTAATCGATATAGGCTTTAAAAAATGTACAAAATTACAAAGTGTCTTTTATCGGTGAGGAATTAATAAGTGCAATAACGTTATGGTCTAATGGGCCCACATCGCTCGATAGATGGAATAAGTCAAGTCACTCATGTAGCCGGATCAGTTCGGAGGTGGCAGGCAGGCCACCCCAATTTAATAATAAGTAAATTATGTTTATATACAAAACATTTCTCCCTTAGACATCAGTCATGTCTTGTCCTCGTTGTCTCGGCGTGATGATCGTCTCCCATCGACATATAGAAGACATCCATCTTGGGGATTCGAGACGACCCCTTTGGTCCAGTATCCGGTATTTGTTTTCCACACGTTAAAGTCACTCTAATACCGTTAATTTAAATAGCGGATAAATGTGCATTCATAAATGATTACCAATTATCCACAGATAGATAAATTGCAGATATGTGTTTTTCTCTTCTCTCAAGCCCTTTTAATCCTACATTACGCTTATTTTCATGGATCACGCGTGTAATGTATTTATGCAAAATATTTATAACATTCTGCACTTATCTAACTGGGTTAAAGAATTTTAAATTCAAACTGCAAGTGCATGCGTATGCAGTTGCATATGCACGCTGGATTTGGCACACGCATGCAGTTTTTTTCCCAAAAATCTCAACCGTATTTATTCATTGTATTCACTTTCAGTTTCTCCGAAAATGACAAGCTTTTAATTAATAGTCTATAGGAGTATGGCTTTTGCTTATTTCTAGCGTATTTTTTAACTCCACGAAACCTGTAAATTAGTCTTTTTGTTCGCATTTTTATTTAGATAATCAAATAATTCAGTAGCTATTTTTAGTCTTGTGCATGTAGAAGCTTCGACCATCAGCGCGCGCGGTGTTTTACATGTTCAAGGTTGGCGCACAGTCTCACACACTTCCTGCATTTGATCGAAATCGATAAATTAGGGTAGGTTTATGGCTCTATACAAGTGATGGAGAGCATTATTTAACTTTAAAATTGCCGGGTGTGACATGAAATGGTTTATATGCACTTGGATTTCCTTGTATTTGATTTTGCCAACGAAATGACAGCGAATTTGGCTGAGGCTCATTATAGAAATTACGAAAATCAAGTTGTTCTGTAATCTTCATTTGAGACCTTTTTGAGCGTGAACGGTAGACAAATTGTATCCTTAAGTTGCGTCTGAGGTGATAACTTACGATCTGAAAGTCTGCTTTAAATACCGGTTATTTGTAGCTGGAGTTACCTATCATACGAAGTGATTTGAAGTGCTTTGACATGCACCGATAATTTGCTCTTAATTGCCAGTTTTTCGGTTTGGCAAAGGCATGAATTCCTGCCCATGGCTTTGCTGCATTATGCAGCTTAATTCAGGAGACTGTGTATCGGTTTTATGCGTTTGAGGAGGATTAAAACCATAAATAGTCTAATTTAAATAAATCAAGTTGAGTATGACGTGTATAACATTTAGAAATTGGAATAGAATTTCTTTGACTCAAATGGAATACCATGCAAAAAAATACTCCAAAGTGTACAAGTCCGAATAGATAAATAAATGTTAATGCAAAAATCGTCCTTCAGAAAGGAGAAACATGATGCTTGATGGATGGAGAATATCATTTTGCAGGATTGAACAAGCAGTTGCAATGAATACGGAATGACTCACACTGACTAGTCTTCGGCTGGACCTGTCTTTAGTTTTCGGTGGAAACCAATAAAATCCCCGTTGTAGCTGCCTAAATATAATTACTAGGCTTTAACTTTAGAGAATGTTTTAACTCTAGGATAATAAGAAATAAGAATTTAACACCGTAGGATATTAATCAATGATTTGATAGACTCTCGATTAAAATATACTGATGGCAATAGCAAACAACATTTCTCAAAATATTTCAAGCCTAAAAGTTGCAACAAATCTGGAGTTTAAATATATATATGCCCTTGAATACCCATTCCAAATTCTGAATCAGAATGTGAATGCACCGAAATCTCCAACTCCAAAATTACTTCCTTGAATGCGGAGAAAATGAATGACACTTTCACAAGATAGAATGATAGGAGGCCAGGAAATCGAGTAGCCGAAAATAGCTTTTATTGTTTACGCTAAATGAGTGACAACAATCATCTGCTTTATTGTGTTTTACTTGGACAACGTTACGCTATTCACAAAAACTAGAGGTAGACTTTAATGTACTTACTCAAATACGAGAACTTTACAAGTTCTTTAGGTAAAGAAAGTTTAAATAATAAAGTCCAAATATTTAAAAAGGACGGTTTATGTTTTACATAACATTAAACATTCGAGGGTGTTATCATCCAAAAAACTTTATGAATGTCAACGGTTGTAAACAGATCTGTAGCAGTCCTTCAGGGTCACCAATTTGTAGTGGCGGAGTCACCAGTTTGTAGAGGGCCACCAGATTGTTGAGGGTCACCAGTATGTAGCGGCAGATGGCTAACAATAAATGAAAGAAAAAGAACGACAAGGATTGCGTTGACCAGGTTGTATTGAACAAAGCTCAGTACAGAGTC
>CAADRB010000022.1:1642539-1675441 GCA_900708905.1 Hymenolepis diminuta
ATGATTAGAGAGTATGTAAGATAAATATTATGGAGAAGAAAGATTCATCCTTCAGATCCAATTGTCGTTAAAGATATTTTCAGAAAACTACCCAATATAGAAACTATAATCGGCCGTTTCCGAAAGCCGGCATTTAAACTATTACAAATTTTGGATTCTGCTCCCTTTGAATCATACTGATGATGAACTTACCTGACAAAATACTTGGACCTGCTTTCCTTCTCTGTGATTGACATATTTAATACCTATAAACGTAAGAAAATGATTTTACTTCACTCAGCTAGATGAGAGATGATGAGTTTGCAACTAGTTATGCGCATACATATTTAACTACCCAACCTTGAGTAAGATTTAAACGCGACTACTAAATTTGGATCCATGCCACCCCTTCTTCCTCCCCCCCAACTCGCCTTGAAGACAAGTATTTTTCAATGCTTTCCTTAGACACAGAGATACCATCAATGAACCTCTCTACTTAACAAGCTTTAACTAGTGCGGTAGGCTATTCTCTTTACTGGGCGTACATCGACGTATATTAAGCCAGTGACTGTTGATGGGTGAAACTTACAATTCCTTGCACCAAAAAAAAACATAGTACCTATTAACCTAGATTTTATTCTTTATATTCTCCTTCGGCTTCTATCATCCACTCGGTTCGACTCAGAAAGCGACTGACTGCAAGCTTTCATCAGGTGGTCTTTATCTATTACTTTTACTTCCATCAGAGAGGAGGATTTGATGTTATGGGAATGTTTACTAACTTCCTTTTCAATCACGCCCCGACCCGACCCGACCTGACCCACCTCACACCTATTAATCCAAATGATTAAGGTCTGGTGAGTAGTTAGGAGGCAACCATAAGTTTGATATGGCATGATGATGAAAATTCTCCTCTATTCATCGAATCCTGGAGCTGAATCTTGTTGGAAGACATAGGGAGGTCTCCCTCCATTGGCTACGCTGTCTATCCAAGGCGGCTTAACAACAATGGTTTGAAGAGTCCCCACATAGACTCTAAGGACCTGTGGAAAAAATAGAGGCGTCATAATTGTCCCTCCCTCATTGATAAAAACAACACTGTTGCTTGAAAATTCATGCCTGTGCATAACATTTGAAACTTCGGTGCCGTTCCACCTCTATAGACACTATTACAGCATGCCTTTTCATTTCATTAGTCATAGTATCTGTGGTATCCGCCATAAGATCCTCTGATATAGAGAATACATTAATTTATATCGAGTTCGCTAAGTTACAGAAATATAGGTATCCTCAGATGCCTTATGCATCTTGTATAAGGTGGTTAGAGTTCTATCGTGTCATCAAGGACAAACTACTGAACGAGTTTGTTCACCGACACGACTAGTAGAAAATCTTCCGAACTAGGTTTGCAGTTAACAGCTTGGGCAAATGTTTGCATAAAGCAGCGTAGAGTCAGACAAAGGTTGTGATTTTTCATATAAATTGAACGCATAGAGGCGCAGTCAACATGGCCATTTGCCAAATTAAAGGTAGTGGGCTCAATACCCACCAGTATACACTTAATGAGCAGAATGACCAATCGTACTGGTCAAGTTTGGAAGACGTTGATTTAGAGAATAATTTACAATTGAGCAGACTCATCGTGTGTAACAAAGATGTACATCTACCAAAAGGTTATTTTAAAGCACATATTCTAAAATTTCCAGATCAAAACTTTGGAAAAATAACCGAACCGCACTAAAGATATCTTAGAGTTGTCAAGTGCAGAGAAAAATCAATACTGGCCTCTCAAATATTTCCTGTTAAAGTTCGATGTATAAAAACAGCAAAATATGAAAATAAAGACTGGTAAGATGTTCAGTCTGAATAAAATCTAAACATCTAAAAGGTCATTTGGCATTTTCAAAACTCCAACCCTCAGCGCAATGATTTAACTCTTCCTGCTAATAGAACTCGCACTTCAAAAGAACGCTTCTGACAACAAAAAACGTGCTTTCATTCCTCTCTGAGTGGCGTGACGATGTGGACATATTACCTAATTCCATTTAAGACGAATAACCTTACAGTGATATCATCAAAATCCGGTAGAACAGCAAAAATTATTTTGCGACCTCTTCCACTGTGGAAAGTAGCCATTAGGCCACTTGCTTAGATCGATGGACTCACAGAAGCGTATCCAGCTCGCCGCAACTGCGTGCGTTAGCATGTTCATATGCGAGCAGGTCCAAAGGTGAAGAGCGCTTTTATCGACCTTGACAAAAGCTGGGACATGAAAAGGCATTTGCCGCGCAGAAGCCCAAACAGAATGAGATCGACCAGCTGGAATCAAATCCTAGTAATTAAAACGACTAATCATGGTTAAGATACAAGGTAATTTAATGTACTGCTGCAATTCTTCTAAACTGATACACTTTCACGCCTTAACATTCATTCACAACCGATCAGTAAACTAGATTTTCGTAAAATATGAATCTACCTGAGCACACACTCTTAAATAAAATTATTTAAAAAACAATTTTCAAAAACTGGAGGTAAGATTCATGACAATTTGCAAATTTTCCAAAACCAACCAACCTACTCCAGCGAACCAAACATAAAAGAAATCAAAACACCGGATCCATATTTATATCTATATTACAAGTTTTTTTATATGTATATTCAAAAACTATGAACGTCTTGCTCTAATAGCTTAACGCCTAGTCAGTCAATAATGCATCAAACTTAAGCAGTGGGCTTTCCGAGACGATAGGAGACGTAGACTTGCTTGAATTTATCAAAACCAGCGAGGACACCAGCGCCAGCGACACCTCTAAGAATGTTAGCTCCGGCACCACGCATAAGAGCCATAGCACCTTCTTCACGGACAATGCTCACGGCGCAATGCAGAGATCCCTTGTACTTAACAGCAGCACCTAACAGAACGATCAGAAAAAAAATCAGTTTTACCTGAGGTCATCATCATACGACGACGAATGGTATCAATAGGATATGAGAGGAGACCAGCAGTAACGGTAACACCGTAACCCAAAATGAAGCTGACGGTAACACCGGCATCTTCACCAAGGAAAATTGGCTTGATGGTATCGTAGAGACCGAAGTAGAAACCACGATAAACAATAATACCAATACATGAGATCACAAAACCACGGTAGAGACCAACAATACCGTCAGTCTTCCATGTCTTCCTATCAAAGCCATCAATTATGATGGAATGGAAATACCTACTTGTAGACATCAATCATACCATCGTATTGACGGGCAGCACCTTTCTTGGCAGATTTAGTGTCACTAGCAAGACGAGTTCGGCAGTAATCCAAAGAGTACACGAAAACCAGTGACAGAGCACCGGCAATACCACCGCTAACAACGTTCTTGGAGAAAGCAATGGCATAAGGATCATCCTTGTTGGGTTTGATAGCGGCTTTAACCTTGTCTTTGAAGGCGAAGTTAAGAGCTTGAGTTGGGAAATAACGAAGACAATTCGGGAGATTCCCCCTCCAAAATGGTAGAAGACCTTCAGAGCGGAAAGTTCTCACGGTGCAATCAATAACACCGTTGTAAGGTCTGTCCAGTGTTCCCAACTTCAACATCTCACCTTGATTTTGGACCAGAAGCTTGACTCGTTCAATCGGAGCCGCTGCTGTCTTAGCGATAACTGCGGCAGCACCGCTAAGACAAAAATTTTCCACGAAACCCAACTGATCTCCCTTCTTTCCAGACATACTAGGAGGACTAAACTGCGAGACTGCAACCGAAAGTGCTACGCAGGTAGATTAATTCCAACAAAAAGCATTTATTCGTAATCAATATCACTTTATTCTCCTATTATTTATAAATAGCTATTTAAAATCACTTGAAATAATTTAAGTGTTATTGAAATTGTTGATAATCATTATTTATGGAAATGGTCAATACGTAGAAGATCATGAATTGACTTAATAATTTCTCTAAAGGCTTGATTAATTCAGTCACAATTTTTTAGTTATTATGGTTATTTTTCAGCTCCAGTAAAGCATAACATAATCGTAATTTTCTGAGGGATGAGTAATTTATAAAATTAATGCCAATTATTTCGTTTAGAAAATTTTTTCAAGACTGAATTTCGCTGCAGCAAAGAAAGTCGAAACAAGAAGATCACTTATAGAATTTTTCTTCATAAATAAGCAATGTGTTGATTGTATTTTTTAATATTATGGAGTAACAAACGTGGGTATTCAAAAATGAACAAAGTTACAAAAGGGATGTTTATGCTAGACATATCACAGGGAATTCACATCCTGGCGTGAAATTTCATACTATATGGGAATTGGATGGCATTTATATCATATACTATTATTTTAGTATACATAGAACGTAAATTTGAATAAGCAGACAAATTGGGATTTAATTTTCAACTATCTCCTATTTGAGCATCATTATGCAATTTATCAAGAGAAGCTATAATGTTTTTATTAAATTGTGTTAAGTAGTCCTTTAGGTTTGTACCTTTCGCAATAGATAAGCACTGAAAAAGAAATGCCTGTTAGTAACTGTTATGATCTGCTCTTCTCCATAGGATGTCGTAACGGACTCTTAGATACCCTAAGAAATTACACTAGTTAAAAGTCCAATCCCACAACAACACAATACAAAACGACCCAAACCATCATATCAAAATAAGACGCAAGTTTTCGTTTCGATAGATCGATTTATATTGTGCGCCATTTATAACCGTAATGTTAATAAATTCGTTCGAATAAAAGGAATTAAAGGAAGCAGAAATTGAAAGATGGAAAAATGAAGAATCACAGAAAACAACTTTTAACGAACTGTGCATTATTGAACAAACAATATATAGCTTTCAGGGGACTTCAATTAGCATCTATAAATAGTAATTTTACATTCTGAGGCGAGTATTCGTATAAGTTGAGTAGCCTTGATTTTGAAAGAAACATTATAAAGCTTGTATTTGGTGGAAAAATTTAATGGACAGGTTACATGATCAATTCCGATGTCTTTCGAGTACCTCAGCATGATAATCCTGTATGACCACCCCAAATTTTCTATTCATTCATTTTTAATCTGTCGGATGCCTCACCATAACACTTGCTGTACTTATTCAGTTACAAATATTCGAGCACCACGAAGAGGGTGGAGTGTGGTGTACAAATATCCAGCTCTGGTGTTTGTCTACGTCTCTGTATGATCATTAATATTTTATATTTAGCCCATACCAAACTAATAATTTGATTTATGATATAAGCACCTTTCTCTTCTACTTTCTGCTTTCTTCTCTCTCTGCTTCTTCTACTATTCAATATGGGTAGTTTATCATTATCAAGTCTGCTATAGCCAGTAGATGTCTACCATCATCTAGCGATTAGAAATGACTGACTGGCGATAAGATCTTCACTACAGTGTCCACAGACGGCCCCGTTGCGGGCTTGAGTGTTTGCGCATAGATACCTAAACGGGTATGAATCATCAGGCCAAGACTCCGACAACTAGACATGACTGACGTCAAACGGAGAAATGTTTTGTATATAAACCTAATTTACTTATGAATAAACTGGAGGTGGCTTGTCTGATTTGACTTGACCTATTCTATCTATTCGATCGATTTGGCTCCGGTGGACCCCAACGTTATTACAAAGTTTCATTTCATCAATTTCAAAAGTGTTCTACGCAACTTTAATCAGCTACTATTATGCTAGGGGAGCTTGGAACAAGGTAAATTAACCTAAGTGAGCACTTGGAGAAGCTGTGCTTCATTTGCTATGCATTCCATCTCATTAATTGAATCCATGTATTCTCAAAAGATACTGAAAATTCACTAACAAAGTCAGATTGGAGAGTTGGCTATCAAAACGCCAAACTCAATGTTTCTGGTGTACTGCCATTAATAAAAGCGGTCCGATCTCCTGTCACAGAGAAAATTTTAATGAGTCTTTTTAGTGGATGTTCCTTTGCTTTTAACAGGATTCAAGTTGGTTATAAGTAGGCTCATAACCTTGCTGGACCAAAGTGAAGCACACGCCTGCACGCAGCGTGGACCAATGAAGTAGCCGGACTGGAAGTTCAGTGTGGCTATTAGATCACACTCCATAGCCATCGGTCGCTGTCGCTCGCGGTGGAGTTGTCGCCTGCTTACACTATTTGCAATCCTTGTGCCTCTTGATCCTTATTCCCATCTTTCATAAATCTTATAGACGTTATTCCCTTTCAAGTTTATTTGCCTAATCTACATGATGCGCCTTAATAAAGGTCTATTTAGCCAACGTTTCAGACACTATGTTTTGTCTTGGAACATGCAATTCCCAACCTCCAACCATAATTCATAACGACATTTATCCATACTAATAGTTAAATGAATTAGCAAAGCATCTTTAGAGTAACTGTACTCTGTCTTCTATTCCCTCTTATCTGAGTCGGCAGCAGCCTATTAGTAATTTAGTAGGCACTTAGATCGTAGTAGCAAGCAACTAGACTTAGTGTAACAGTAGTGTAAAAATAGTCACTCTACAAAAGTAAACTTGTTCTAAGCATACCATATCAGGTTAATGATCCCTGCAGGATTATTGCAGGTTCAATGCTTAAGAGTAGGTTTTATGACGTTTGATGCCTGAACAAATTCGATACGGGTATCGTTTCCTAGACTGCGAACTCAACAACTGTAGTACTGGGTGTATAATAACACTAATACCTACATTTGGTAATTCTAAGAATCCTTAGTTAAGTTCCCTCGCCCATACTACCGTTCTAACAAGAATTTCCTTTCCTATAAATAGCTCATGTGAACTTTTAACGCAGAAGCCAAAAGAATGACTTCCCCTTTGGTATTAATTCTGAATATTATAATTACTATTTCTGTTTCACCGCGAAGAGATCTGCACAACTTTTTTTGTTGATTCAAAGGTGTTTTTTACCTAAAATAAAACCTCTTAATCAGCATCCCCTTCACTTTAGGGTATAATTGCGTCCTCCTTATATATGGCGGCAAAGTAAACCACAGCGCTTCACACTACTTCAAAGTATGCCTTTAAGTTAGTAGAGAAAGAAAACCGGTTTATAATAGCGATAAGTTATATTAATTGCATTATTTGATCAGAGAGATAGTGAGATTATCACGAAAGAATGCGAAAGCATAGCATCTAGAGCGTAAGATTTCAAGCAGATAGTGTTATTAATGTCATTGATAATTTTGTGAGATCATGAGCTACTGAATTAGTTCAATTAAAAAGTCGGAGGGGGACAAAATGGGGGGTGGGGTGGGGGGGGAGGGAAAAGTAGGAAGGTTATTGGGGGAAGAGTGTGTGCGTGAGGGTGTGCAAAGAGACGGGGTCATTTCAACGCAGGAACCTAGGGTTTGTCAGATTTTCATCCTTGTCTTCTTAACGTCAGACAGCTTGATCATGTTGTGAACATTAGATTGTCAAATAGAAAATTTTGCAGTGGCCAAAATAAGATAGAGCCACAATCGCAAGTCGAAAGTGAAATTCTGCTGAAGTGTGAGGAGAGACAGGCACCTCACACTGCCATGCAGCGAAGTAAAATGCTAGTTAAAATTCTGATTCGAAAGTTGAAAAATTCAATAATTCCTTTACAACAACATAAACTCAGTGAGTGATCGAAAATATGTGGAAATTAGAGAAAAAAGTACTTCAGAAACTTGTGTCATCGAATAGTTTGTGGAGTATATAGAGTAAGTGTTTGCTATACAGTGTCAGTATTAATTTTTACAAGTGATATGATTGAGATTAGTTGATTGATCGCAATATCTACTAATGGAGGTAGGATCTTTCTTTTGATGTTCGAGTGTAGGTATAGCTACTTTCTCT
Source organism: Hymenolepis diminuta (assembly GCA_900708905.1). Taxonomy (NCBI): domain Eukaryota; kingdom Metazoa; phylum Platyhelminthes; class Cestoda; order Cyclophyllidea; family Hymenolepididae; genus Hymenolepis; species Hymenolepis diminuta. The sequence goes on from CAADRB010000022.1 coordinate 1,650,336, forward strand.
TCGAGACCACGAACGAGTTGAACGCACACTGTCCTTCGATTCTTTATTTTCACTTGTCCTACAAGAAGAAAAGGACAAATATAAATTTGAACTGAATAACGGTTTCAAAATAAACCCCACATTCCACCAATTCAAACCTACGCCTACAAATTTGACTTTATAAATAAATAAACAAACTCAGCTGCTTCCAACAAACCACTCCAAAATTCCAATTTGGAATTTAGATTTGACAAAAATCAAAGTTAGATGATACCTGACTCGAGATCGGATCTTAGGGTTAATGTCAACGCGTGCATTGAGAACAAGTGGCTCCATTGTCTCAGCAAGGGTTGCATCTGACGGTGTAATAGTGAGAGTATATCTGCCAGCATCTGTTGCCATTGCTTGGTCAATAGTCAGACACATTTCACCACTCAGATTGCGAGTGATGCGTCGACGACCATCGAAAGTTAGTGTTCGACCGGCCTTTGTCCAGGTAGCTAAAATGATTTAAAGAAACACTTAAAAATAGGTCGAGCTTTCACGTGTAATCACGAGATAAACGTAAGTTAACTTACGAATTAAATGAGTGTCTGATTTGACAACACAGAATAATCGTAATTCTTCGCCTTCAGTGATCTCAATGACTTTAGGAAGATTTGTAACGACCTCGATCTTACCAGATGGCGCCACAGTTTGTGGTTTCGATGGCTGTGGTGGAAGTTTATCTGTATCAAGAGTTGATCCAGCAGCAGATGACATTGCTTTTTTCTGTTGAATACCACTACCATCTACGTAGATCAGACAGGCACATCGATCACGTCCGACTGAGTTATGTGCAACACAGGAGTACAAACCAGCATCGTCTTTTTCGACAACTGGAATTGTCAACGTTGCACGGCCTGTTGTTGCAGAAGTGGCGAAGATATACCGAGGATGTGATTCTGGTCTGACATCAAGACCATCCTTCTCCCTAAAAATAAAAAAAAATTCACCATATTTGAAGAGTTCCACTTCATAGTAGATTGGAGGAAGAAAAAAAGGTACCATTTGAATTCAGGGCTTGGGAAGCCCTCAGCAATGACTTCAAATATGGCTTTCTGTCCTGATATAAGATAGCGATCTACAAGTTGTCTTGTGAAAATGGGCACTCGGAAAGTATCTTCTCGTGCCTTCTCCAAATGGCATGAAGAACGCGCCTCGCCTGCACTATTATAGGCAATAACTGTGTACTTGCCAAGTTCAGTATTCGTACACTTTTCAATGCGAAGTTCAACATTTCCGTTCAAGTTCTGAAAATGAAAATAAACATTTAAATATTACTGTTTTTAAGGCAGAGCGTAATAGTAATGGGAGAGATTAGATATACCTTGGTCTGATATGGTGATAGTGCTGAGTCTGTATTGATTGGAATATCATCTTTTTCCCAAACAATGTTAGCTGGTGGAGTGGCCATGACAGATGCCGAGAGACGTACAGAGTCGCCGAGAGCAACCACACGCGACTTTAGACGTTGGACAAATTCCGGGGGATGGCTTCTTGCCACAGACATTCTGACCTCTGAACCGCGTCGTGCAACTGAAATAATGGATCCGCCTGTAAGAATAAATTAAATTTAAAACTTTAGAAAATAGCATCAAATAGAGAGTGAATTATCAGTTTACCTCTGACGATGACGGTAGCCTCGGAAATAGCCGTTCCAGATAAACTGGTTGCGGCGCAAACATAGGCACCGCTGTCTTCATACAGACAATTCGTGATGATAAGACGGCAAGTAAGATGGTTCGTGCTATTAGTCTCGGTGACAGTGGTGCTGAAACGTCCACCAACAATCAGCATTCTACCATCCTTAAACCAGCGGATTTGTGGCTCTGGGAATCCTTCCACTTCTGCTTCAAGAGTAATGGTATCACCCATAAATGCAGAAACGTTCGAGACACCAGTAACAAATCGTGGGATTGATGAACCAGTTGAGCGTTCAGCTAAACACAAATCCCCGATTATAAACGTGCTCAGGTTATCAAATACATAAAAATAGTTTAGTGCAAACTTACGCAGAATGTTGACCACTGCAGAGCAACTATCAGAACCATTTTTGTTGAATACACTGACTGTGTAAGTACCGGCATCTGAGGGTTTTGTGTGACGAATCTCCATTGTGCAAATGATTTCATTTGAATGGCCGAGTGCTGTGGATACAAGCTCCTCTTGAATACGACAAGTTGGGTCAGTATCAAGAGGAATTCCGTTTCGTTTCCATGTGCACTTAGGTCTAGGAATGCCACCAACTAAAAGGAAATGAAAATCATTGTTCAGTTATTGTTAGAGAAAGTTCGAATGCGGTAAGTGGAAGTAAACGAACCTCTGATTCTGAACTTAAGAGATTCACCGGCAACAACAGTATGATCAACGATAGGTCGAAGGATCTTTGCTCCAATTTCGCTTGTCATAACTGCAGTTCTTTCTCTTGGTGTTATGTGGGGTGCCGTTCCACCTAAATCAAGCAGAAACAACTAATTACGGGAAATCACCAAATGAGGACTAAATAAAGGGTGGAGAGCAAACTTACGGTGAATCTTGAGGTTAGCTGAATCGGATATGACGCCGAATCGTCCACGGAATGTAGCCACATACGTGCCAGCGTCATAAACACTCAAGTTCCTAACAGTCAGCTTAGCTTCTCCAGTGATACGATCGAATATAGCAGAATACTTATCAGACATGCGTCGAGTAGCATGTTCAAAGTCAATGATTTTGCCATTCACAGACCACTCGACACTGACATCAGTGAGATCTAGAAGATCTCCAACAAGAGGTGGTGCCAAAACACATTTCAGAGTAGTTTCACCGCCCTCATAGGCTTCGGAATTAATCATCGGTACAACAATCTTCGGAGCACGACCTCGTCCACGGAGGAAGACATTCATTGCAATGCCGTCATCATAGTAGTCATGTTCCTCATCGTGTTCATCCCAACTCATGCGGCGACGCTTACGATATTCAATAATTCTTCTCTTCTTGCGAATTTCATGTTCCATTTCATCTACAAATTCAGTTTCATCCGACTCCATCTTTTGACTCCAGTCAATCTTGCGAAGAAGTCGTTTGTACGCGTTGTTGGTAGCATCTTGTAAGCGTTGTACGCTCTCTGAGACGATTTCATCGACGGTTTTCCGTTCAGTCAAGATCCATGGATGTTTAAGAGCTTCTGAAACGGATGGACGAAGAGTTGGGTCAGGATTAAGGACCTTGCGTGCAAAATCCAGCAACTCCGCTGAAAGATTGAGTTTTTCTAGAGCTTCAATGTTAGGACGATGCTCGGTATCGCCAGTTAGCATTTGATAGAGCAGAACACCTGCTGACCAAACATCAGTAGCTCTTGAAATCTCTGTGTTTGGAAGAACACTTGGGGTTCGTGTGTAAGAAGAGTAGAGTTCAGGAGGAACGTAGATAGTTGATCTGAAAGTCAGTCGGACTGGCTTGTCCTCTGTCAGCTTGTAGTATTGTGGAACACCGCCTAGCACGATTTTTTTACGCATTTTATCAGCGAAGAAGATATCAGAGGCATCGACACCACCCAAGAAGGCAACATTGCGAGAGTGCATACTTTCTAAGAGACTGAGGATCTGTTGCATAATTATAGCTGCTCTTGACTCCGTTATTGTGATTCGATTTCTAATTTGATCCCAAAGAGTCTCCGGAAGCATGTCGTCAATCACCCAAATCAAGCGTTGAGCATCAACAAAAACATCTCTTAATTCAGTCAGGTTCTGATGGTGTGTCGAAGCAAGAAGTTTGAGTTCTCTTTCGGCACGAAGACGGCGGTCTTCATCAGCTTCATGACGAATGCGTGTTGTTGGTGTGTAGACAGAGGCGCGGAAATCAGCCAAAGAAGTATATGATCTGCTGAGAGGAATATGTGAGAGATCACCCAGATCCATGATCTTGGCAATTCTGTACCCGCCAGACTCGCGGTCTTTTATGCGATAGATGAAGGCATGCTTACTCTTTGCAAGTTCTTCGATCACTTCATATCTATCCTCGAACTTTCTGCTACTGAATTGAATTGGAAGTTCTCGTGAATAAAGACGTCTAGATATCGTTCGATCTTCAATTTCTTCTTCCGCTGTATCTACACTTATGAATCGTGACGGTTCACTTGCTGGGCCGAGTCCTAGCATGTTCTGAAGGCGAACTCTAAATCGATATCTTTCACCAGGTTTGAGTTGAGAACCGATTACAACTTCATTCTGATTGATTGTGGTAGTACCAAGCAGACGCCAATTATCCTCAGAGTCCACTTCTTTGTCCGAAATATACTCGATTCTGTATCCAGTACCGGTAACTACATCATCAGAAGAGGGTGGTTGCCAGGTTAAGAGGAATCGAGCTGGACCATGAGGGTATATTGTTGGCGGACCGAGTTTGGCTCTCGGTTTGTCATCAACATGAAGTCGAAGGTCAAAGTAATCTCGACCGGCTTCATTCTCAATCCATATGCGATAGAGTCCCTCATCTTGCACGTGGACTTCTGAGAGATCAAGTGTCAACCATCGACCACAATCAGAGATCTTGACAATCGCACGTCGTTCTGCTGGGAGAGCGAAATCAGCTGATATGCGTTTTGGCTTCCAGATACACTCAATCCAAGCGCGATGGACCCATCTTGAACCGTCAGTAACGTGGTAAGGCACGTCGAGTGGCAGTCGTACATTCCAATCTCCTCCACTAATCACACGATGGTCATTCTGTCCTGTGAGGAAGACAGTTCGGCTGAATCGTACGGGAGCTAATGGGAAAAAGAGTAATTGTTAATGATGTAACGAATGATTCCGTTAAAATTCCGGGTATTAAAATCTTACCATCAATGTGGATTCTCCAAGATTCCTCAATTTCTTCGTAGAGATTTCGAGCTTTGCAAGTGATGGTACCATCGTGAATATAGTCAATACTGTTAATGCGAAGCTCATAGACACCTGGCGCTTTAGAGATCAGCATGTAATTTGAGTCAATTTGTGGATAGATGACAATACCGTTCAGATACCAAGACACGGTAGGCTGAGGTGAACCTTCAATCTCAATGATAATAACCAAAGTCTGCCCCAGACAACATTTAATATCACGATTAATATTAGGTTTCACAAAGCGCAGGGGCTTTCGTTCTGAAATACGAAAGAAAATAATCATATTAATTTCACTTCACTGCGCACAAATTGCTGTAAGGATTATATTGTTTGATTTACCTTGCTCAGTTGTAATGGAGACAGGAGTTGACAACAACTTTGGATGACTATCGACTCCATCGGCGGTTGCAATGATTCGGAAGTGCCAGTCAGTCGATACGCCCCTTCTGATATCTTCACGCGAGCGCTGAGGACCAATGAATTTCTCCAAATCAGTTGAAATCAGGGTATACTCATTTCCCTTAATATCTTTTGCTACTAATCTCCAAGCATCAGTTTTGTCATACATGGAACGACCTTCGATTCTGTAGCGGATTTTGCCCGTATAGCTCTCTAGACTTTCAGGTGGAAGCCAGGTGAATCGAAGTCCGCCAAATGGAGCTGAATTGAATGTTGTTGAGAAGCTTCTTGGCATCATTAGATACTCCATTCCCTTAGGGAGGCTCGAGCCTCCCAGTTCTCCTCCACGCGTCCTTATTGGTTCAAGAAGTGTTATTTCACGCTGAACTAGTGAAGATCCGATTCCGCCATACTTATCAATAAGACGGAATAGGTATGAGCGTCCAGGCAAGAGATCTGTTACTTCGTAACTGGTCTTCAGTCTTGAGACTGGAATACGAGCAATAGGTTCCCACAATGGCTGCACAATGTCCTTTTTTGAATCTGGAATTAGACGCTGTTCGAGATACAGATAACTAGTTGGATGATCTGGCAATTTTGGATAATCCCACTCAAGTAATACAGAAGATGGACCAATGTGACTTGCGTATAGCCGTTTTGGAATGGGAACCTCAGCTGGTGTTGTCGGTGTAGATCTGATCGCACGTTTCAAGATCTCAGTTCGTGTCGGTTCAATGATTTGATCTTCAAATCGGATCCAGTCGGATTGTGGTCCATCGTCACTTCCAATGAGGTATTCATTTCCTCGAAGATTATTTGATAGTTCACTGACAAGAGTCCTGACACGAAATTGTGAGGTAGTGTCTACATCTAGAGTGCAGCTGAGATTTGGTGTTCGACTGATTTCGATCCACTGACGTCGACCAGGAATACGTTGTTCAATAACGTAGGAAATTGGACCTGGCAATGGTGACTTTAAATCGATTGTAGGAGGACGCCAACCAAGTCGAAATTGGCCAGATGGAAGCTCTTCAATCGTTACAGGGCCACGAGGAGGTGGGACAGCAATAGGTCGTTGATAGGTGTGTAAATCATATTCATCCATCGATGGAGGGCGGAATGGACGCAGACTCTCAACGGGTCGACCATAGACATCATCTTGGTATGGGATAACACGGAATCTGTACGACTTATCCGCGTCCAAATGACGAATCAAGAAATTAGATATTGGTACTCCACGGTCAAGTGATGGAATTCTAGAGATTTCACGCCAGAGATGACGCCTGTCGTCAAGGGAACTTAATTCAATTATATAACCTGATGGAGGCTCCCTTGGTGGTTCCCAAGAGAGTTGTACTCCTCCTTGTGCTGCTGAGACATCCAGTAAACCACTGAGACTTGGTGGGGGCACTTAAAAGAAAGAAAATTTTGATAAAAGATACATAGATAATAGACGATTTATATATTGAATTTGAGTGTATAGGAACCTGTTTCCTTCGGAAGAGTATGCGGACCAGAGACGAGTGGTTGGCTCATTACTGTAGATGGTGCTTCTGGATAGAGTGAAGTTCGTCGACGGTATGCAGTTGGAGTTGAAGGCATTGGCTCTGAAGGTCCTTTGGACATGATTCTGAAGTCATATGATCTTCCAGGTTCAATTTTAGTGGTTTCCAGTGATGTCTGCCATGATGGTAGATCAGCTAGTAACTTCCAGCCACCACCTGTAGGTCGATATTCCACCACATAACCGGTGGACATTGTTGGAATATCGGTAGCTCGTCGAATGTTGGGAATGTCAGGTGGTGTCCAAGCCAGCAAGAATCCTGGACGATCTCTCAAGATGGGTGTAACTTCGAGATGTCTTGGAGGCTCTGGAGCCAATGCAAAATAAAAATTAAAACATTAAAACAAAATCTATAAACGGGAGCCTGAATTTTAGAGGAAGGGTATTTATTACCTGGTCTGGCAGCAACTTGCGGAGTTGGAATCCAGATAGGATAAGGCAGAATTGCAGGTTCACTTGGACGCATACCACTCAGAGTAGAAACTCGGATGAAGTGGGGTTCGTCCACGGGCAGAGCATGCAGAGTTGCTTCATAGACTCCATGACCACGGTCCTCCAGTTTATGACTCACAGTACGCCATGTATTTTTATCGGGAAGCCAGCGTTCTACAACGTATCCTTCAGGTGGCGAGACACCTTTAAAGGAAGGTAAGCTCCATCTCAAAGCAATGCTTCCTGTTGGGGTCATATATGGCTCTCCTGGAGTGTCAACTCTTGCACGCACAAACTGCACATCAGTTGGAGCCCGAGGAATTGAAATCGGTTCATAGTCAGTAAGAGGCATTGAATAAGGAGTTCGTACACGGTAGTTCCAGGAGACAATGTTGGAATCACGATAATCACCCATTCCAACTGGTCCACGAACACCAACCCGGAATTGATAAGCTTCAGACTTTGGATGCTCGAGATCTCTAAATGTTGGTGCTGGTGGGTAGAAGGTGTAGCGTTCGTGTCCAAGAGGCAAAGTGGCCAAATGTCTCCAACCTAAATCACCAACAGGACGGTATTCCACGTTGTAGCTGTAATCGAATGGAAGGTAACGATCAGATACTGATCCTGGTGTTACTGCCGGCGGCACAAATGGAGCCCATTTGAGTTCTAGTGAAGGGGGTACACCAATTTCATAATGTTCTTGCGGTTCCAGAATTCTTGCTTGAACAGGACCGTCTGGTAATTGAAGAAGTCTTGACGATGATGCACTCGTTTTGTAGCCGGGTCTAACTCTTGCTGTCAGTGGGGCGCTGTAACCGTACTTGTTTTCCGCTCTTACCCGATACAGCAATGGCCGAATTGGAGTTTCTGTAGAGCTACTAGGTCGGAAAAGACTGACAGTTGGGATACGAACGGTTGCGGTTGTCATAGTACCAGGAACTTTTCCAACTTCAATCCATGGAGCAGTTGAATCATCTGCTAACGTCGCCTCAATGATGTACTTCTGTGGAGTTGAAGGTGTTTCCCTACGACGTGGTGTATATCGCTTAGGCGCTTCCCAACGTAAACTAACCATAGAATCTGGAAGTATATCTGCTCTCAAAGGACCCATTGGTGCCTCTGGTAATCGTTGTATTGGTTCCTTCTCAGCCAGTGGTACCCTACCACGAGTGGGCATAGTTATTGGTTCGGAGGTCTCCAAAGGCAATCCAGGTCCCATGGCATTAACTGCACGCACTCGGTAGAATGACGGTTCCGCATCATGTCTTCGTAATTCAGGAAGAAGTTGTGCCGATGTTTGATCGGCAGGAACTGTCATAACGGGTAGCCACGAGGCTGTTAGGCCGTGGCGATCATATGGACGTTGTTCAATCAAGTAGTGAGTGATGGGTAGCCCACCTGTATCTTCTGGAGGACGCCAGCTCAGATTCACAATTTCGACAGGTGTCTCATGACCCTCAATGGATTTATGTGTCAACGGAGTACCAGGGAAGGTCGAAAGTCGATAGAGAAGCTCATCAAAGTCACCCGTCGGTTTTCTAAGAGGCGACATTGCAGGGAGCCTCGAAGACAGTATTGGCTTGCGTTCTGCAACTAGGGGGCCTCTAGGTGCTGCAGGTATGTCTAAGAGACAAAGACATTGTTTTAAGTGGTATTTACGGTGATATTTAAAACAAAAATAGGTTATTTACTCACCATATGGTGAAATGAACTTGTACGTTTGTTCTGGTGTGACTTGAATAGGCTTCTTTCCAATGTCTGGATAGGCAAGCAGACGGAGTTCAAGCCTATCACCTGGATGAAGATCATGAAGGTTGAATGCAACTGGTCTCTCTCCGAGCACTGACTTTCTTGAAATATCTAGAGGTGCTGGTTTGCTAATTGATCGCCATAGACTCTCCCCAGGATATCGCACTTGTAGTTCGTATTTGGGTACTATTCCAGGACTCAAAGCAAGTAGATCATCGATCTTGGATGGGGGAGTCCAAGTTACTTCAACGCCACCAGCAGAGATTGGTCTAATTTCTAGTTGTTTACGCTCAAAGGGAGGTTCGAGTTTCTCTGTAGGTTCACGACCTGGAAGGCGAATGGTGTCAGGAGTGCTTACAATTGGACCAATGCGTCCAGAAAGCAGAGGAGCGACACCAAGAAACATGGTAGTATCTCGAGGGAGCTCATGAAGAACAACGGTCTCCTTTGGTCGGCCCATAGGGAAGCGATCAATCTCTTGCCACTGCTGGCTTCCAAGTTCTCGGTAGAAGGCAATGTAACCCTCTGGACGCGTGGGCATGCGTTTCGCTTCTGGGAACGACCAAGAGATTTCGACTTCATCCCGAGGTGCTACGCCCAGTGCTGGGCGTGAAATTGGTCCATCAACGACCCGAGCACTGACATGGGCGGGTGTAATTGGTGTAGTGAGTTCTCTTCGAGGCAAGAAGTCTTCTTCCTTGGGCTTGGGAAGCAAGATAGTGTCCTCAAGTCTTGGAGAGAGATAAGGCTTAATTCGTGTGTAACTATCTCCAACAGCGGAAATACCAAGATGGAGCGTCTCTGGCAGTTCTCTGAGTATAGTTCTCGGAATTCTGAAGCTAGTCTCTGTAGCGTCAACTGTGCCCAGGCTTTTCCAAGTACTGCGGAATGGTTCACGGTATGAGATCTCGTATCCGCATAAATTCTGTGTAGATAGTGGTGGTTTCCATGAAATCTGGAAATCAGGAGTGAGTCTCAGCTCAGACTGTAAGTCAGGAGCCTCTGATCCTCTGCGACTCAGTGGTCTTGATGGAATAGGAGCAACCGAAATCGGACCACGAGGAGGTTCAATGGGGGCATAGGTAACCGGTTCCCTCGCGGTCGATTTTATAGGAGAATATGGTCGAGCAACTGGTGTGTAAGTGGGTGGTCTCATATATATTGGTTCACTTACTCCATACTCATTTTCGGACAGCAAGCGATATTCGTAGTCCTTTGGTTCTCCAGGTAGCCAGGGCAATTTGGATCCAATCAGTGGTCTTAGTTGTCGTGATGGAAGACTCAGATCAATATCTGCAAGAACAGTGATTGCTGGAGGTATAGTTCCAAATGAAACCTTCAAGCGGCTGCCTTCTGGGATTGGTCGTCTTCCTACCATCGACCACTTCTGCTGTCCAACTCTTCTAGCTTCCAGGACATAGGATCTGGGTGTTGTGAATAGATTAGACATTAGAGGCTCTTCCCAACGGAATTCCATCATCTTGATAGCCTGTTCCGTAGCTAGATCAAGTCGTTGTTGTGAAGTCATTGGTTCGTAGACAAGGGGACCTCTTGGGGGTGCAGGAGGTGCCCTTCCACTAGGGAACAAGAGCTCTTCAGGTGGCTTACCCGGACTAAAGTACTCCTTTGCGACACCGGGTTCACTCAATCCAGCTTCGTTCTGTGCACGCACTCGAAAAGTGTAGACTACATCATCCAACAAATGCGGAATAGTGATTTCAGTCACATCTTTTCGAACCTTCTTGAACGGAACCCATTGCTTGCTGCGGGAATCCCACTTTTCAATCACATATGACTCAGTTGGATAAGCACCTACTCTTGAACCTGGTCTCCATGATAAAACACCAGATTTACTTTCACGAGAGCTACCCATGATAGGCGTAAACTCAATGCCAGTAGGTGCAGGCGGACGTCGCAACTGATCTTCCAATGAAGGTAGTTTTGGAACAGTTGATGTCACAGGTAGTGACTCTCCCATACGATTCACAGCGGTTATTGAGACTCGGTACTCGCTTTGTGGGTTCAGACCTTCAAGTCTATGTGTAGTTGTCTTCGGACTGATTATAAACACTTTTTGTTCTTCAGTATCGGCATTTATCAGTACAAGTTTGTAACCTGTCAACGGTAGTCCACCTGTAAAGCTTGGTGGACGCCATGATACATCGATTGGTCGTCCAGGTGTCAACGCACCACCTACAGGTGACATATCAACACCCCAGACGGAAGATGGAGCAAACTCTCCACCTGGAAGTGAAATTGGCTCCTCCAGTTGGAATGCGGGAGCAGATGGTCTTCCCTGTTCATCCCGAGGAACAACACGAACCCAAAGATCACGAGTCACTTCTTCACCAGGTCGAGGAGTCTGTGGGATATCAGTGAGAGGCACAACGTACCTTGTTTCAGTAGGTGGTACCTCGGCTAATCGTATCCATTGGCCACTGGTTGGACGCCAACGTTCAACAGTGAAACCACTCTGATCTCCAGTTCCTGACCATTCAACAGTAGCCGTCGTCTTTCCAAGATCAGTCACTTTCAAGCGTTCCAAAGGATATGGTGTTGTTGGAGCAGGACGCAGATCAAGTGGCTCCATCAATGGAGTTTCGGTGAAAAATCTTTCAAGTGGTTCTCTCTCGATTCCGGCAGATTTTGGTGTAGCGGTTGTTCGACGTATCATGTCAAGAGCGGCTTGTCGTCTTTGGAGAATAAATTCTGATACCATGGGGGTTGCGGCACCCGTTCTTGCCATTGCCAGTTCTTCGTCCGGTTCATACTCCGGTCTGATTGATCCGGTCATTGATGGCAGTGGTATCCAATCACTTGGAATTTCTCCAGTTCTCTCAATTCGTTTGGCTCGCTCAAGTGGCACTTCAAATGGCGTTGATTTTGTGGTATCTCCCATAGTCGTAATTCGAATTAATGGCGTTGGACGGGATGGAGGAAGTTCAAAGGTCAATTCACGTGGAGCTTCCTTGGGTACATGTGCCACAGGCTTCCAGGTCTTACGCTTGGTATCCCAACTCTCGACGGCATAACCACGAATTGATTCCACATCTCCACTTTCAGGAGATTCCCAACGAAGTGTTGCGGGTATTCTTCCACCGGGAGTAGCTGCAGATGGAACGAATTTAGCTTCAGTGATTGGAGGTGGCACACGAGTCTCTTTAGTTGGTTCGGACGCAAGAACAAAATCACTTTGAACCCAATCACTCTTGCCTTCAGGGTAAACAGCATTGACTCTAAACTTATAGACAGACTGTAGTCGTGGAACTGTCGCTCTGTAACTATAGGCAGTACCTCCACGCTCATTAAGCATTTTGGGAATGAAATCCATCGGTACCCATTTAGATTTAATATCTTCAGTATCTATCATTTCAACACTGAATCCATTCAAGTTAGGGACTTCCGGTGATGTCCACATCACTTCTATCTTCGACGGACCTGTTTCTGTAGGCGGTGCTAGTTTAGCTGCAACTCGTTTTGGTGGTTCAAGACGTACTCTCTTCACATAGCTGTCAGTAGCAGTGAGCGGTTGTCCAATGCCATCGCTATTAATAGCGGAAACTCGGAAGAAGTACTCCGTGTTTGGTTTTATACCAGAGACAACAGTTTTTGGATTGGCGAGAACTGAAGGGCTATCTGCGACGATACTCTCTTCATTTGGATATGTTCTCCAAGTGAAACTCCTTCCCTCACGCATTTCTAGCTTGTATCCCTTGATTGGCAACCCACCAGTGTTTGCAGGTGGTGCCCAGGCCAACTCAACTTCACCAATATCGTGATCTCTGACATAAAGTGGTCCTCTTGGTGCTCCTGGTGGTTCTAAAATAAAGCAAGTGGCCGTTTAACAACCATGTGAAATCTAGTTTACTTCTTGTTAATATATATTACAGGTAATATATAATATATTACCTGTCATCTTGCGAGGATGGACATCAGCTGCTGTAACAAGAGGTTCAGAGAATCCGTTCTTGTTCTCAGCAACAACTTGAAACTCATAGGAGGTGCCTTCCATCAAGTAGGGAACCTTAAATTCAAATGCGCGTTGAAGACTGCCTGGTGTGACAGGAACGCTTCCAACTTCTTGCTTGCTTCTTCTGAACATCTCACGTTTGAAAATGGTGTATCCAGTTATTGGGACGCCACCATCACTATATGGTGCTTTCCAACTTAGAACACAGCTGTCCTGAGTAATGTCAGACACGACTAGGGGACCAACAGGTTGGCCAGGTACGGCTGAAAGAGACATAATAAAATTATTACATATATTAAGTTTAGATAAAAGAGAAAGATAGGTGTAAAGCATACTCGTGATAGCTTCCGGAGAAACAGGTTCGGTAGTAGAGACTATTTCTCCCGGTCCCATTTGATTAAGAGCGGCAACACCAAAGTAGTAGCTCTTGTCAGGACTTAGCCCACCAACAACCAAACGATTCATGTAGTGATCAAGATCAGTTACTGGTTTCCATTCTGCATTAGGAAGACCTTCATCTTTCACATACACCCTGAATCCGTCCAGAGCAAGGTGATGCGGTACTTTTGGTCCATGATCCTTTCTGCAATCATGAGGTATTAGCCATTCAACTGTAACACTATCGGCCCCTTTTCCTACAACTCGAATCCATTCAGCCTTCGGGCGGCAGCCTAAAATAGACAAGAAGGTTATCTGTATGTATTCTACTCAGAGTGGTTAATGAGTTACATAAAAGACATACTTTCGTCTTCCGGCATTTCAAAGAGTTCAGATTCCAGGAAGGGTCCAGTGCCAGCGCGATTGATAGCTGCGACCCGGAAGTAGTATCCAGTTGAACGCTTGAGACCAGTAACTGGGGTTGAAGTTGGAAGGATAACATCAGTATCATCGCCAGATGAGGGTTCTTGCAGATGAGTAACTTTGTGCCATGCCGTCGTGTTGGCGTAGCGCATCTGAACTATGTAACTCGTCAATGGCAAACCTCCGTCATCAATCGGTTCTTTCCAGGAAAGTCGAGCAGATCCATCTGCTACGGATTCACCCTTCTGAACTTCTGAGATGTGCATTGGTCCACCGGGTGCAGAGGGTGGACTGTAGGGACTAACTGCAAGGACAGGCTTTTCCATTTCCAGTGGTTCACTTGTACCAACTGCATTTTCTGCAAAGACACGGAATTTGTAGCTTTCTCCAGGCTTCAGTCCACTTACTAAGACTGTAGTGCCCTCAGCAGCTGACTTTCTTGCAACATGGACCCAACGATCCTTTACAGGCTCCCAACGTTCCACACGATACTCTGATGGAGGTCCATATCCTGAAGTACCGCCAACAGGTGACGGTCCCCAATCGAGAACCATTTGACCTGCTTCAAGTGGATGTGAGACGAAAGGTGTTGTAGGTTTGCCAGGTGCTGTAGGAGGTGCGCTAGGTTTGTATGGAACTGAGTAGAGAGATTCTCCTGTCTTACCAGCCTCATTACGAGCAGATACCCGGAATGTATACGTGTCATCAGGAGTTAGTTTGGTCGCTTTAAGCTCCGTATCCTTTGTTGTACCCAACTCCTCCCACTGTCCGGTACTTGTACGGCTAGCCTCGACAATGTATGTTGAAATTGGCGACCCACCATCGTCAAATGGTGGTCTCCATGACAATTTGGCGGTGTTATCATCAACAGGTGCAACTCGGAGTGGTTTCTCTGGTTCAGAAGGCGGTCCAATATGGCGGCTGAGTGACACAGAAGTCTCCGTGCTCAACCAGTCACCGTTACCTTGCTCGTTAACGGCACGTACTCGGAAGCGGTAAGCAATACTTTCACGAAGATCGCTTACGGGGTAACTTGTTGTAGGAGCAATTACAGTTGCCAATGGTTGCCAGCCGTCAGGCGAACCAATTTCATTTCTTTCCAAATGATATTTCTTGATTGGAAGTCCCCCATCATTTTCTGGCGGCTTCCAGTTCAGTACTAGTGAAGTGGTAGATTTATCAGTGCATTCCAATGGTCCCTTACAGATTCCAGGGACATCTGAAATAGATTAGATACCATTAAACTTTACAGTAAACACAATATTGAAATATAAATTAGTCAAAGTAAAAATATACCAAATGGGCTTTTTACTGTAACTGGACCGGAGTAGAGTGGTTCGCTTATACCAGTATCATTCACAGCAGATACTTTGAAGGCATATTCCACACCAGGCTGAAGATCTTCAACAACTGCAGTGCAGTTATCACGTCCTTTCACCTTCATTATTCGACCAAAGTCCTTTCTCTTTCCATCCTTTCTTTCAACGATATAGCCTGTCACATTTGTCTCAGGTGTTTCTCCTTCTCTTAAAGCAGGGGGTTTCCAGGTTAATTCTACAGTGCTGCCGTCGTAAAGACCCTTGGCAGGCTTGATTTCTTCTACTTCAATCGGACCTTTAGGTGTTTGTGGTGGAGCGATAACAATGAGCTCAAACGGTGCACAAGAACTTCCAGCCACATTTGTCGCTTTAACCCTGTAATGACCAGTGTCAGTTAGGGCCAGATTCTTCAAATTGACATAGTAAAAGTCTCCGTATTGCTCTACAACACTTCGAAGTGAAATTTCACTACTTAGTGGACGTCCACTTTCCAGTTCTAGCTCCACAGTTGCTTGAACAGGACTCTTGACAAGCAATGGAACCCTTAGAATGGAACCTTCTCGAGATTTAATCAACTTATCTGTTTTGATCTCAATTTTTGGCGATTCTAGAATTAAAAAGTTATCAGTTAGTTCAGTTTAGAGGAATATGGTCATGAAAGTGAGGAAAGGAGTTTCACCTTCTGTTGTTGGAGTTTTCGGTTTGATAGCCTCTTTGAATTCAAGTAGTTGTTCGACAATGTTTTTTGGTCGACGATCTTCTAGGGGAGTTCCGTCGGGAACATGTCCTAGTGCGCCATCAACTTTA
Organism: Hymenolepis diminuta; assembly: GCA_900708905.1. NCBI lineage: Eukaryota > Metazoa > Platyhelminthes > Cestoda > Cyclophyllidea > Hymenolepididae > Hymenolepis > Hymenolepis diminuta. The sequence goes on from CAADRB010000022.1 coordinate 1,666,260, forward strand.
TCTGTCCCAGTTGGTGAGGTCTTTTCTTTAGTCACATCAGTCCCAGGTTTGGATAGCCAATCAGTTGGTTCTGAAGGTTCACTCATCCCAGTATTGGTGCGAGTAATCACGCGGAACTGGATGTCCATATTTGGATTGATATCAGTCAAATGGAGCTTAGTGCCATCTCTGACAGTTGAAGGACCAACACGAGTCCAGCGATTTGGTGGGCTGCTCTTGATATCCAAGGCCTCTCTCGCCTCAACAACGTAACCGATTAGGTCGCGCTTGTCAAATTTCGCTGGCGGTTCCCATTTAACTGTAGCTTCTCGAGGTCCTTCCCTTGTGGCTGTCACATTTAGAGGCTCATCTGGAACTTCTGCAACACAACATACGAGTTTAAAGAATCAAATACCAGACAATCACAACGTATAAAGCATTCCAGTAACTTACGAATCTCGCTTTGAAGCATGATCGGTGTATCGATTTCAGTAGGTTCGCTGCGGCCGACTTCATTTTCGGCTGACACACGGAAGGCATAAAGAACATCAGGTTTAAGATTTCGAGCCTTGAATTCCAGTTCAGATGGAGTGGTTTTGCCAATAATAGTCCAGTTTCCTTCAAAGGAGGGAATAGCTTCTGCCTTATCAGGAGCTACAATTACGCTTTCAACTACATACTGTGTGAGCTTGGAACCTCCATCTGAGACAGGTCGTTGCCACTGAATGAAGCAGGAATCTGTTTCTCGTGTCTTTGTGACATTGATTGAAGATGGAGGCTGGGGTCTGTCAGTTACGACGAGAGTAACCGCAGCGTCTGCTCTTCCAGCACTGTTCTTAGCTTCAACTCGATAAACTCCAGTGTCCGATTGTTCTAAAGCATTGACTGTTAGACGTTCTCGTGTTCGAATAGGACTAGTAGGTCGTTCTTTGAGATACATATCTCCAAGACTGCGTACAATCGATCTTCGAGGTGTTTCTAAAAGTGGCTGTCCATTGTGCAACCATATCAATTGCTCACATCCAGGAACAGCTTCACAGATAGCTTCAATTACTAATTTGCCTTGAGCACATCCTGCTAACTTTCCATCGCTGATGCGACCAGTAACCTTCTCAGATGCACCACGAGGATGCTCCAGTTTAACTGCCGGCTTTTGGATCACAGTCACACGACAAGTGGTTGCAGCTATACCAGCGGCATTTTCAGCCTTACAAGTATAAATACCAGCATCTTCCAGTTGAGCACGATTCGTCTTCAAACTTGCGTTGCGGTCAGTTGGAGAACTGGTGGTGAATTTGTGTGCTGGTTTATCGTCTTTGAGCCTAGAACACACAGAGAAAGATATGAGGTTGAATTAATGACTGTTAGGACCAAATATCTAATCTTAACATGTGTATAAGTTTGCTCCCTGATCTTTTCTTGAAATGGCTTAAATTCGGCGGTTCAAGCTCTTGGATTCTCACAGTCGGAATTCTGGCCTTTATCTTAACTCTTTGTTTTTTCCTAACAGCTCAAATCATACGTGCTGAACAAGCGCATGAGTTTGACCCTTTCTTCTCCATAGTGGTTTTGACAGATATAGGGTTTCAATAAGTGTACTTTTCAATCTCGTTGTTCTGTCTATAGAATTGTTTGCAGGTTTAAAGTGATACTAGTAGGAAAAGGAAACTTGCCAAGAAACAGTGGCTTTAGGTTCGCCTAATTTGAAACTGCATTCAAGCTCAATTGGGGTGTTGATAACGATAGTAACGTTCTCCAATGGACGCGATACTGTTGGCTTGGCGGATTCTAAAATCGTAAATATGTTTAACGTAAGTGCACAATTAGTTGATATTCTTAACTGCTAAAAGGTAGACACTTACCAACTGCTTTTTGTGGAATGTATGGTTCTGATGGCAGTGAGAACTCGCTAATGCCAGCAGAATTGATGGCGGCCACCCTGAATTCGTATTCAGAGTCAGGTTGAAGCTTTACGATCGTCATTTGACAGTCGATTGGTTCTTCTTCGCATGTTGCCCAATGAATTCCATCCGTAGTCTTGTATTGGACGACATAGCGCTTAACCTTATCGCCACCGTCATCATATGGTGGATTCCAGTTGATAGTAGCACTATTTTCGGTTGCAATCACAATTTCTGGCTTCGATGGGCGATCAGGAACATCTGAAAGCGAATCGAAGATGATTTAGTAACTTATTTAGATTACAATAGAGTTTGACGTTAGTCGGAATTTACTAAATGGAGGTTTGGTCGAGATCCGAGAGCTTGGTAGAGAGAATTCACTAGTCAAAGCATCTGCATTTTCTGCAGCTACACGGAATTCGTACACGTTATCTGGGATTAGATCCGTGATTGAGACAGTGCAAGATCTACTTTTATCAGAAGCTGGTATTTTGTCCTTTGTCGCACGAACCCAATTGCCCTTTTGATTGGATCGCTTCTCCAAGTGGTAGTAGGTTATTGGTGATCCACCATCGGAAGATGGTGGTTCGATGGTAACCTTGCAGGAAGTCGATGTAACGTCATCAACCTTGGGTGCATCTGGAGTAATTGGTGGTTCTGAAATCGATATAAAATCTGTAAGGTAGGGTACAGTTAAATGCTAATCGCATCTGAATGCAAACTTTAGAATTTCAGGGGCCTGAGGAATTTTGACCAATATTAGAGCTGAATTTACAACCGATTTTAGATACACCTAACTCCACCTTCTTTTGCCGTTGGTCTGTTCGTTTGCACTCTTCATTTATTCTAAATTGGCAGTCTTCAGGCAAGTCACACTGAGTCGTTTAGATATTCCAATCTGCCTTCTCCATATATATAATACGTTCAAAGTTTTGAGGGGAAACCTGAATGACCAATATTTATTCTCAACTCTGCCCGGTTCAGATCGAACAAAACTGGAAACAGTCTTAACTCCTAGTAATATTACCCTACCCGTATTCTTAATTGTTTCAGTTTAGAAAGAAAACTAGAATTTTAATTTGATTTCATGGATATACAATGGATAAAGTGATCTTCGTTAATGAACGTTAAAAACGTACTGGATGCAGCTTCGACGCGAAGTGGTGTTTGTGTTTCTTCAGGTTCTGACCATCCATTAGGATTCTGAGCCAGTACACGGAAGAAGTAGGTTTGTCCCGGCTTAAGATCGGGAACAATTCTTTTAGTATCCATTGAGGGGTTACCAACTGGTGTCCAAGTTCTCTTAGTACCCTCGCGTTTCTCAAGCACGTAGCATGAAATCGGCATTCCACCATCCTTCTTTGGAGGTTCCCAAGTAACTTTTGCAGTCTTCGATTCTCCTTTCACCATTTCAGATTTGAGGTTTTCAACTGGTTGTGGGACATCCAGTACTTGAACCTCAATTTCAAGTTCTGTTTTTCCGAGTTCGTTGCTGATCTGAACAAGGTAACGTCCTTCAGCTGTATGGTCTACCCGGCGCAGTTGTAAGGAAGTTAGTCCATAGATTGTTTGGGTAGAAGCCATGGCTTTGTCGATGTCCTTTCCAAGAGGCAGACTGCCACCATTGAAGGACCAATTAACTTTCGGAGCTGGAGCTCCTGAATACGGTACCTCCACGATAGCACTCTTGTTAGCTGTGATGGTTATTAACTTCTTTCCCTCATAGTTGATCGTTGGAGGGCTGTTAATTGTCAGTTGTGAACTGCTAGTTAATCCATTGACGAGTTGAGCGACATAGACTCCTTGATCACCTGGACCAACATTTGACACCTTAAGACGATGAACCATACTAGCAGAGGGTCCTTCCCCAACAATTTCATAGATATTTCGGTAGTCTGGTTTGATTTCAACACCATCTTTAGCCCATTTGAGAGTCATTCCAGGTTTTGAGACCTCGCATTCAAAAACGGCATCACTGGGAAGCTCTTCAAGATTGATATCACTCAATTCCCTGATAAAGACGACGTCAACAGCTAAACAAAAACGACAATCGGCTAAGATAATCTACTTTTAATAACATTTTCCCTTAAAATATAAACTTACGCTTTTGAATTCGAGGTGAAGGCTCTGAGAATTGACTTATGCCCGCTTTATTCTTTGCAGCCACACGGAACTGGTAATTCTTTCCTTCAGCCATCATTTCAAGTGGGATAATGAAAGTTGTGTCTTTAATTGGAACTTTGCTTGATATAGCAACCCAACGATCAGTTCCTTCCTGTTTCATCTCAATAAGATATTCCGGTTTCGAATCAGGCGTGACAGAACCTGTAAGAGGTTGATCCCACGAGAGTTCAATTATTTGATCTGTTGGAAGTCCCTTTTCAGGAGTCACTTTGGCACGAACATTCTTGGGGGTAGCCGGAGTTCCTAAAAGAAAAAAGATAGCATAAAACAAAATCGTTGTTTTAACGATAGCAATTTATATTAGCTTCTCAAAATACCAAATGCAAGCTTAGTTGAAATGGGTTTTGTTTCAACGAAATCTGACTGCCCGACAGAATTCTTTGCTGCAACAGAGAACACGTAGGACTTATCCACTTGTAATCCTTCAGCTTTAGCTTTCAATTCGGTTGTTTTGGTAACTAGCTTGGATGATCTCATGGCAGTTTCACGCATTTCGACAATGTATTCAAGTACTGTACCTCTCTCATCACCGATGAATTCAGGTTCTTCCCATCTGACAGAAATCGTATCACCAGTGTTATCTGTTACTTCAAGGTTTAGAGGTGGAGAGGGTTTGTCAAGAACAAAGACGTGAATTGTGACGGTGACATCTCCGAGTTCGTTGGAGATTGTGACCGAGTAATCTCCTGCGTCTTCTCGTTTGACGCGTGAAATTGGAAGAGACGTCAGACCGAGAACCGCGGTATCTGGTTTGAATCTAGGTGATATCTCTTGACTGCCCTTAACAGGTGACTTCCATGTCCATTTCACCTTCGGTTTAGGAATTGCAATGTAGGGAATTTCGATCACAGTTGAGCTGCCAGCTTTCAGAGTAATTCTATCCCCGAACGTGTCCGACAATCTCAACACAGGAGGAACTAGATTAAAAATACAATTATTAGATGGGAAGGCAAATTTGACAAACTTAAATCAAAGGACCACTTACTTTCCATCTTTATGCTACCGATGGTGGATATATTCTCAACCTTCGCGATGTATTCGCCAATATCATCATGGGTAAGGTTAGTGAAAGTGATACGATGGACAGTTTGTTCTTTGTCATTTTCAATACAAATATGAGAAGGAAGACGAGATGGGAGAGGATTGCCATTCCTAAACCATCTCAAATTTTCTCTGGGACGTTTCGAAAGTTCACATTCTAGAACAATTGGCTCAGTTGGAGCTGAAGTAAAATGCAGGTACGGCAGTTCACGAACAAATTCCAACGGCGTTCCTATGCAATTAAATATCGATGAGAAAAAAAGAGATTGTAAAAGAATTAAAAGAAAACATACCAACTTGAACGGCATTAGACGGTTCAGATGGCTTGCTTTTTCCAGCCTTATTCACTGCAGTGACTCGGAACTCATAGTCCACGTATTCCTTCATTTTCTTTGCCGGAATGTCACAATGAGTTTCAGTCACTTTGGATGGCATTTCAATCTCCTGCCACCTCGTGCTGTCCTTGGACTTCATTTCTAAGATGAATTCAGGAGCTGCCTTGGGAGATGCAACATCAGATGGGAAATCCCAAGTTAGTTTAACTGTCTGATTGTCGGGAGTGTCCTTTCTTGGTTCAACAACCGCCTTGACATTCTTGGGTTGGGTGGGTGGACCTGAAACGTAAATGACTGTGAAGAGAATTCATTTCTAATACAAATCAGTTCAAGTTTGAGAGATCCACATACCAAAGTCGAGCTTTGTGGACACGGGTTTCGCTTCAACAAAGTCAGACTGGCCGACAGAATTTTTAGCCGCAACGGAGAAGATGTAGGTCTTGTCAATTTTTAGGTCTTCAATTGGAGTCGACAATTCCTTAGTAGTGGCGACTGGACTGGCCACTCTCATCGAGGATTCTCTCATTTCAACGACGTATTCAAGCACAGCGTCTGGTTTATCGCCCTTGAATTCCGGCTCTTTCCAGTTGAACACTACTCGTTCACCAGTGTTCTCAGTTACTTCGGGGTTTCTAGGCGGAGATGGCTTGTCCAGAACAAGTAGATGAACTGTAACAGAGACATCGCCAAGTTCGTTTGAAATTTTAACTGAGTAATCACCAGCATCTTCCCCTTTAACTTTGCCAATAGGAAGAGACGTAAGGCCAGCAGCCACATCGGGTTTGAAACGAGGTGTGGTTTCCTGAGAACCAGTTTTCGCAGGTTTCCAAGACCATTTCACGGTGGGCTTAGGACTTGCAACGAAAGGTATTTCTACCACAATTGAAGAACCAGCCTTCATGACAATCGTGTCCTCGAAGTTTTCCGACAAGCGAAGGGTCGGAGCGACTAAAGTGAAAATAATGATATATGTTAAATTAATCCGCAAGTATCAGGTGCTTGAGTGAGAGATAGCGCATATGTAGACCAAGACCCACCTTGCATATCGAGCTTTCCTGTTGATGAAATACTTTCAACTTGAACAGTATATTCACCCAAGTCTTCCTCTGTTACTTTGGATATAGAAATGGAGTGCACAGTTGATCCGCTCTTTTCGTCAATAGTGATGTTAGAAGGCAGACGAGAAGGCAGTGCTTTACCATTCTTCAGCCACTTAACACTATCTCTTGGCTTTCTCGACAGCTCGCATTCAAGGACAATTGGTTCAGTTGGAGCCGAAGTGATCTTCACACTCGGCAATTCACGAATGAATTCCAGCGGTATTCCTGTAATGTTAAGGGGTCAGGCGAAATACGGTTAATCAGTGTTTTGATGACATTTATCTGAATGTCCTTTATTCGCTCTCTGCGTGTCTCTAACGCAATAAGCGAAGCACGATAGCATTGAGCTGGCCCATGCTCAGATGCATTATCACGGTTACGCCAAATCTATTTCTACTCCTACTCCCAATATCAATAAAACGGAAATCGAATGCCCTAAATTGACAAATGTTAGGAAGCCAAATCAAAAATCTTAGTGCACCTGAAGAGAGGCAACAAAATTTGGAAAGTTGAATTCTTTCCCAGTCCACGGGTTTACTCAATGTTGTATATTTATGCAACTGCCTATTAATGAAGTCACAGCTTCACTAATAGCTAAGCGAGCGTCAATCAACTCACCTAAACCTCAAGTTATATGATCTCTGTTATTCTCATCTTAGATGACTGCCCCGAAGTATAAGAGTTCTGTCCCCATTGACGTTAATCAACTAAGTGTAAACAAATGTAACCGTTGTTTTAATTAGGTGGCGTCTAGAGACACGAGAGAGATAGCTTGGCTCATATCAGTGTTAGCTTAGCATTGTAATAATAGGAGGACGATAATGCCGGCAATCAGAAAACTCACCAACTTGAACGGCATTAGACGGTTCAGATGGCTTGCTTTTTCCAGCCTTATTCACTGCAGTGACTCGGAACTCATAGTCCACGTATTCCTTCATTTTCTTTGCCGGAATGTCACAATGAGTTTCAGTCACTTTGGATGGCATTTCAATCTCCTGCCACCTCGTGCTGTCCTTGGACTTCATTTCTAAGATGAATTCAGGAGCTGCCTTGGGAGATGCAACATCAGATGGGAAATCCCAAGTTAGTTTAACTGTCTGATTGTCGGGAGTGTCCTTTCTTGGTTCAACAACCGCCTTGACATTCTTGGGTTGGGTGGGTGGACCTGAAACGTAAATGACTGTGAAGAGAATTCATTTCTAATACAAATCAGTTCAAGTTTGAGAGATCCACATACCAAAGTCGAGCTTTGTGGACACGGGTTTCGCTTCAACAAAGTCAGACTGGCCGACAGAATTTTTAGCCGCAACGGAGAAGATGTAGGTCTTGTCAATTTTTAGGTCTTCAATTGGAGTCGACAATTCCTTAGTAGTGGCGACTGGACTGGCCACTCTCATCGAGGATTCTCTCATTTCAACGACGTATTCAAGCACAGCGTCTGGTTTATCGCCCTTGAATTCCGGCTCTTTCCAGTTGAACACTACTCGTTCACCAGTGTTCTCAGTTACTTCGGGGTTTCTAGGCGGAGATGGCTTGTCCAGAACAAGTAGATGAACTGTAACAGAGACATCGCCAAGTTCGTTTGAAATTTTAACTGAGTAATCACCAGCATCTTCCCCTTTAACTTTGCCAATAGGAAGAGACGTAAGGCCAGCAGCCACATCGGGTTTGAAACGAGGTGTGGTTTCCTGAGAACCAGTTTTCGCAGGTTTCCAAGACCATTTCACGGTGGGCTTAGGACTTGCAACGAAAGGTATTTCTACCACAATTGAAGAACCAGCCTTCATGACAATCGTGTCCTCGAAGTTTTCCGACAAGCGAAGGGTCGGAGCGACTAAAGTGAAAATAATGATATATGTTAAATTAATCCGCAAGTATCAGGTGCTTGAGTGAGAGATAGCGCATATGTAGACCAAGACCCACCTTGCATATCGAGCTTTCCTGTTGATGAAATACTTTCAACTTGAACAGTATATTCACCCAAGTCTTCCTCTGTTACTTTGGATATAGAAATGGAGTGCACAGTTGATCCGCTCTTTTCGTCAATAGTGATGTTAGAAGGCAGACGAGAAGGCAGTGCTTTACCATTCTTCAGCCACTTAACACTATCTCTTGGCTTTCTCGACAGCTCGCATTCAAGGACAATTGGTTCAGTTGGAGCCGAAGTGATCTTCACACTCGGCAATTCACGAATGAATTCCAGCGGTATTCCTGTAATGTTAAGGGGTCAGGCGAAATACGGTTAATCAGTGTTTTGATGACATTTATCTGAATGTCCTTTATTCGCTCTCTGCGTGTCTCTAACGCAATAAGCGAAGCACGATAGCATTGAGCTGGCCCATGCTCAGATGCATTATCACGGTTACGCCAAATCTATTTCTACTCCTACTCCCAATATCAATAAAACGGAAATCGAATGCCCTAAATTGACAAATGTTAGGAAGCCAAATCAAAAATCTTAGTGCACCTGAAGAGAGGCAACAAAATTTGGAAAGTTGAATTCTTTCCCAGTCCACGGGTTTACTCAATGTTGTATATTTATGCAACTGCCTATTAATGAAGTCACAGCTTCACTAATAGCTAAGCGAGCGTCAATCAACTCACCTAAACCTCAAGTTATATGATCTCTGTTATTCTCATCT
>CAADRB010000022.1:1677553-1691506 GCA_900708905.1 Hymenolepis diminuta
AAGGCCTCGCCAAATACTATCTGCAGGAAATTTCAACGATCGAAGATCGTGGTGACTAAACCCACTTATCAACTAGCTTATACATAGGCTTGCGGTGACATCATAAGATGGTTTGGAAGGGCCAGGAGACCCTCAATCTCACGCTAATCTCACGTGTCAATCAAACGTCGTCTTTGACACAAACGCACGCGATTCATCCAAATCTGCGCAATGCACTGCAACGCTCAGACACCAGCGAGTCTGCAAATGGACCTACCAAGTTGAATAGCGTTAGACGGCTCCGAAGGCTTGCTTGCACCCGCCTTATTCTTCGCCGTGACACGAAACTCGTAGTCTGTGAACTCTTTCATGTTGTCGGTGGGCAGAGTGACGTGTGGTTCTGTCAAGGCCTTCGCCACTTCAACCCAACGCGTCGAGTCTTTGGGCTTCATCTCTACGGTGAATTCGGCGGTCACGTCAGTGGGTGTGGCGCCTTCATCAGCTGGCAACTCCCAGGTCACATCAATGGACTGATCTTTGGCCGGCGCCTTCTCCGGGTTCACTGTGGCCTTCACATTCACCGGAGTCGGGGGCGGACCGTATTGCAACTTCGTGGATACCGGCTTGGTCTCCACAAAGTCCGACTGACCCACGGAGTTCTTGGCCGCGATGGCAAAGATGTAGGACTTGTCCACTGTCAAGGCCTCCACTGGCGTGGAGAGCTGCGTGGTCTTGGTCACGGGCTTGTTAGCACGCTGAGTGGCCTCGCGCATCTCCACCACGTACTCGAGAGGCGCGCCGCCTGGCTGGACGCCTGCGAACTCCGGCTCCTCCCAGTGCAACACCACACGCTCGCCTGTATTGTCCGTGACGTGAGGGTTGCGCGGAGGTGAGGGCTTATCCAACACCACCAGATGCACTGTCACGCTCACGCTGCCCAACTCATTCTCTATTTCCACCTTGTAGTCGCCAGCATCCTCACGCTTCACCCGACTCAATGGCAACGACGTGAGTCCAGCCATTGCAGTCTCTGGCTTGAAGCGTGGCGACGTCTCGCTCGCTCCCTCCACTGTCGACTTCCACGTCCACTTGATGCTCGGCTTCGGACTCGCTGTGAATGGCACCTCCACCACGCTCGAGCCGCCAGCCTTCAGCACTATTGTGTCCTCCCACTTCTCCGACAAATGCAGTGTCGGTGCAACTACAAGTAACAACGCAAGCAGGCGACAAGCGCCACGTTAGCCGGCCTTCTTCTTCCACTGCCCATACACCGTAAATAGACAAACAAACAAACGCACGAACCAACCAATTAACTAACGTTGATAATTATCTAATAGTGCCCTCCGCATTAAATTACCTCTCCATGCGACTAATTTGACATTTCTGAAGTCGTGTTAATCCTTCCGTCTTCTACTCCCGGATTGAGAGTTATCGTCTTGGTGCAGTGAGCGGCGTCTTGCCCTGCATGCCCACCTACTGCTCCAATGAAAGCTTCGTAGACCACGAATTCCTTAGGCGTCTTCCGCATTGAATTGTGCAACACTTCACTGACTTCGCTCTAATGGAGCACTGAGGAGACTCGTGTCAGTGCACTACGACAGGTAGTTACAAGAGCGCATGCCTACCGGAGGTAGAATGACGACGAATCAATGGGAAATCACAATGACTACAATGACGTCGACAACGACGACGAAAACGATGACAAAAATCAACCGAGCACTCGATGGCATAACGATAGCGCTGCCGTCCACGACAACAAATCAATCTCGAATGATTATAGAGGCTTGAAGCAACCTTAGCTATCGATGACAATTCGAGTCGAACGGTTGAATCAACCCACTCACACATCGGAGAAAAAGCGAAACGTTAAACTAAATCAGCGCTAAGCACCCAGCAGCAGCAAAAGACTCACCCTTCATCTCCACTCCTCCCGTGGAGGCAATGTTCTCCACCTGCAGCGTGTATTCGCCCAGAAGCTCCTCGTCAGTGAGCTGTGTGAAGGTGATGCGGTGAATGGTGGCCTGTTTCTCCTCCTCCACCGTCACACCCTGCTGCTTCGGCTTCACAGCAAACGGCTTGTCATTGTGCAACCACTTCACTGGCTCCCGCGGCTTCCTCGATAACTCGCACTCCAACACCACTGGCTTCTCCGCATTTGGCGCCTCGCTCACCACTATCTTCGGCAACTCACGCACAAACTCCAATGGAACACCTGTCGTCACACAAAGCGACGCGACACGAGGAATGAAAGGAAAGAAGGGGAAGAACACGCAGTCAGTAATGGCAATCACCTCATCTCCACACCTTCCACCCCACACCACTCCAACGCTCATCTCCATTTAACGACAATACACTCAATCACTCTCTCACTCAATACACCACGGGTAAAGTCTAGATTGATGCATTAGTCTGTCCGATCTAAGGTGATAGGTCGGCGGACGTGCTGGTTGCATTTGATCACCTTCAAGGCCTCGCCAAATACTATCTGCAGGAAATTTCAACGATCGAAGATCGTGGTGACTAAACCCACTTATCAACTAGCTTATACATAGGCTTGCGGTGACATCATAAGATGGTTTGGAAGGGCCAGGAGACCCTCAATCTCACGCTAATCTCACGTGTCAATCAAACGTCGTCTTTGACACAAACGCACGCGATTCATCCAAATCTGCGCAATGCACTGCAACGCTCAGACACCAGCGAGTCTGCAAATGGACCTACCAAGTTGAATAGCGTTAGACGGCTCCGAAGGCTTGCTTGCACCCGCCTTATTCTTCGCCGTGACACGAAACTCGTAGTCTGTGAACTCTTTCATGTTGTCGGTGGGCAGAGTGACGTGTGGTTCTGTCAAGGCCTTCGCCACTTCAACCCAACGCGTCGAGTCTTTGGGCTTCATCTCTACGGTGAATTCGGCGGTCACGTCAGTGGGTGTGGCGCCTTCATCAGCTGGCAACTCCCAGGTCACATCAATGGACTGATCTTTGGCCGGCGCCTTCTCCGGGTTCACTGTGGCCTTCACATTCACCGGAGTCGGGGGCGGACCGTATTGCAACTTCGTGGATACCGGCTTGGTCTCCACAAAGTCCGACTGACCCACGGAGTTCTTGGCCGCGATGGCAAAGATGTAGGACTTGTCCACTGTCAAGGCCTCCACTGGCGTGGAGAGCTGCGTGGTCTTGGTCACGGGCTTGTTAGCACGCTGAGTGGCCTCGCGCATCTCCACCACGTACTCGAGAGGCGCGCCGCCTGGCTGGACGCCTGCGAACTCCGGCTCCTCCCAGTGCAACACCACACGCTCGCCTGTATTGTCCGTGACGTGAGGGTTGCGCGGAGGTGAGGGCTTATCCAACACCACCAGATGCACTGTCACGCTCACGCTGCCCAACTCATTCTCTATTTCCACCTTGTAGTCGCCAGCATCCTCACGCTTCACCCGACTCAATGGCAACGACGTGAGTCCAGCCATTGCAGTCTCTGGCTTGAAGCGTGGCGACGTCTCGCTCGCTCCCTCCACTGTCGACTTCCACGTCCACTTGATGCTCGGCTTCGGACTCGCTGTGAATGGCACCTCCACCACGCTCGAGCCGCCAGCCTTCAGCACTATTGTGTCCTCCCACTTCTCCGACAAATGCAGTGTCGGTGCAACTACAAGTAACAACGCAAGCAGGCGACAAGCGCCACGTTAGCCGGCCTTCTTCTTCCACTGCCCATACACCGTAAATAGACAAACAAACAAACGCACGAACCAACCAATTAACTAACGTTGATAATTATCTAATAGTGCCCTCCGCATTAAATTACCTCTCCATGCGACTAATTTGACATTTCTGAAGTCGTGTTAATCCTTCCGTCTTCTACTCCCGGATTGAGAGTTATCGTCTTGGTGCAGTGAGCGGCGTCTTGCCCTGCATGCCCACCTACTGCTCCAATGAAAGCTTCGTAGACCACGAATTCCTTAGGCGTCTTCCGCATTGAATTGTGCAACACTTCACTGACTTCGCTCTAATGGAGCACTGAGGAGACTCGTGTCAGTGCACTACGACAGGTAGTTACAAGAGCGCATGCCTACCGGAGGTAGAATGACGACGAATCAATGGGAAATCACAATGACTACAATGACGTCGACAACGACGACGAAAACGATGACAAAAATCAACCGAGCACTCGATGGCATAGCGATAGCTCTGTGATCCGTGACATCTATCTTATTTCGAATTTTTATTTGTTTTTGTTCCCCTCCCTTTTCGTCTTTTTTGGCAACGTATCGTCTGTCATTTTTGTCATATTTTTTTTGTTCTAAGTTTATATTTTGTTAGTTTTTGTTTTCTTCTTTTTTTGCTTTTGTACTCCACCTTTGGCGTTCATTTTCCTCTTGCGTTTATTGACAAGTTTTATTGTTGGCAAAAGTATGAAATCTATAACTTTTTCTAAGTCAGCGATTACGACTACTTTTTAGTTATTTCCTTTTTATTTGGTAATTCTAACATTTGCCCTCTCTTCCTTACTGAACAAATTTTTTCTCCCTTTTTATATTACTGGATTCAATAACATAATTCTTTACACTGATATGAGCAATGTGTTTCTTGATATCTCATTTTAAAATTTTTAAATTAATTTCATATTTGTTTACAAATGCATAGTATCTTCTAATCATGCTGGAAATTTAACTCACTTCTCATCTCCATTTTGCCCTTTGAAATAACGTCTTCAGCTTTAATTGTATAATCACCCGTGTCTTCAACTTTGACGTCGTCAAAGACAATTCGGTGCACTGTTCCATTCTTTTCCTCGATAACATGAACGTGTTCAGGCATCTGCTTGGGTAGTACTTTTCCGTCTTTTCTCCATTCAACCTTCTCTCTTGAAGGTCTTGACAATTCACACTCGAATACGATCGGCTCATCTTCTGTTGGAGCTTGTGTAACTACGATATCGGGTAACTCGCGTACGAACTCTAATGGTATTCCTAGTAGTACAAATAAACATTCAAATTATCTTCAAAAACAAATTTTTGGCACTAAAATCATGAATAGTAAAGCTTACCAAGTTGGATAGGATTTGATGGTCCAGAAGGTTCACTCTTACCAGACTTGTTTTTAGCAGTTATTCTAAATTCGTAGTCCGTATACTCCTTCAAATTATCCGTTTTTAGAGAAACCTTTCTATCAGGAGCGAGTGTGATTTCTCGTTCAATCCATGTGCCAGTGCCTTTCAGTCTCACTTCAATTGTGAATTCATCTGAAGGATTACCATCGGGCTGATCCCACGATAATTCAATCGATTGCGATCGGATTGGTGTCTTTTTGGGATAAGCTTCGGCATGGACATTAATGGGCTGGGATGGAGGACCTAAACATAAAATATCTAAATAAGCAAAATCTTAATATCAGCAAAGAAATAACGAAGGTACAAGAATATTTTACCGGTATATTCTGTTGGAGCTTCGACGGCTGTTTCTATTATAGGTTGTGGTTCTTCTGGAATTTCTTCCTCTGACCGAATTTCCTCAGTCTTCTTTCGTTGTTCCCCTGGTTTGCCTTTAACTCCCACTTGAAATTCGTATTCTTTGTCCTTTTCAATAACCTCTTCTCGTGATTCTTTAGGAGCTGTAATTGAAAAAGGTGAAGGTTATTCACATATTGGACGAAGAACGCACGGATCCAAAATGCGTCTACGCCATGGATGATTCAAATACGTCAACTTCAAGCCAGACTCAGTTCAAATTCAGTGTATCTCAAGGAAAAATCTTTAGGATGAATCGTTACGCGTTTCTAAGTCGTTATTAATGCATGAGGTCAAATTTATCTCGTTCGCACAGTTATGCTTAATCCTGGAGCGACCTCGAGCTCCAAAACCATCGTGCGTCCTCAAGTAGTCTTTTTTTATTGGCAGCATTAGCTAATTATGTGGACCTCAAATGATCATTTCCTTACTCTGCAATGTCCTCAAATTCCCTGCAGCGATGTCTGAAACCATTCTATCTTTTTATGCTACTCCTACCCCTTTTCCTTAAAAAAAAGATAACAGTACGGGCTCCAACGCCGAATCTTCATTGTGGTTTATTCAATAAACTGTGGTAAAAAAATCCGTATTCTACTTTAGAACTGTCTTTTGGTGTTGCCAACTGTTATTTTTAGGGATCGCTCCAACAAATGAAATTTAGGAGACCAAAAGGAGCATTAGGGATCACTAGCCACAAGAATCTCCCATAACCAACACTCGGTCTTTACTCCAATTATGCAACCGCCAGAATTTCATAAAAATTTTGACTACTTAAGGCTATCATTGCAGCTACACTTGGAATATTTGATAATTTAGAAGTTATATCAAACGACTCTCATTCAGAAATTGGAAATGAACACCAAAAGGGCCTTTATCCACCTTTTCTGAAATTTTTAGTTTTTATTCATATGCATTGCAAAAAAGACAAACGTTTTTGTGGGATTTCAATTTTGATCATGAACCACGATAGTCCAATCACAATCACCACCCGCTCATCCGATGCACTTCATTCCAAAATATCGCAAAAAGCCAGCATACTCAGTTGCTAGGAAATTCATAGAGCGCCATTGTACCCCGGGTCAATCATACATTTAACTAATCAGCTTATGGACTGAAAATTCTTATTCTTTTTCTCCTTTTCTACAACTTGATCTATTTTAGGAGCCCTTTCTTCCTTTGATTCAGTGACTTTCGGTTTGTCTATCTCAATACTTACACCAGTGACCTATTTCTTAATTTCCGATTTCTCAGTGACCTTATTAGCTTAAATTCCTCCAATACGCCGATCCGGTCGGATAAGGCATCTTTTTGCCATCCATCAAATGTTTTTCTACTTCAGGTGTTTTATGGTGGAATTCTCAGGTTTAGTACTGTTTCCATTATTGTCAATGTAATATTTCACTCATTAATTTCAAACCGAATTCAACTACCATGTAAATTTCATACAAAACTAAATCAATTTTGTAATTTTGAATTCGATAAAGTGATAAACATCAAGGTTTTAAAATATTTTCTGTTTAACTTGATTTAAAGTGATCATTTTTCAGCTACAAATTATGAGTGAATTAGCATAATAAAATGTATTAGAGGAATCACATATCATTTCGCCGCCAACGGACAAAATTGAACTTTCTTCCTGCAATATTTTCAGTTTGATTGTTTCAAGTAAAACTTCAGCATTCAACGTGGTTGAATCAGCAAACAACTCATCTCAGCCAAAATGTGTCTCCAACTGCGTCTCATTTAATCGTTCAGCTTACCTTCCAGAGGCTCTTCCTTCTTTTTCTCCTTTTCTTCGGCATTTTCATCAACTTCTGGAGCTTTTTCCTCTTTCGGCTCTGGGACTTTTGTTCTATCTATCTCTACGCCTACACCAGTGATCGTAGGAATTTTCTTCTCTACTTCTTCCGATTTCTCAAGAAATTGGGTCACTTTAATTAATAAAACGTTTTAAATGAAGAAACCACATTTCAGATTCGCAAGTACAATCTAGAAAGTAAAAAATACCTTCGAGTTTAACCTTCGTGACTTCCGGTTGCTCCAGAGCCTCGCCTTCTGGAACAGCTTCCGTTTCTTTCTCCTCAACTGTCACTTTCGATTTTGGCACTTTCTTACCATCCAAAATATCCTTCTCTTCTTCACTCTCTTTTCCTTCCTCGGATTCGGTGCCTTTACAAAAATTTCGGCAAAATAATTCATATTTTCAAATCATCCTTATCCAGAGCAGCAATGCATCGAATACTTGCACACACCAGATAATTAGATCGTACTTTAATTACAAAAGATCCAGTTTTAATTTTTCAAATATCCGACTTTCATCATAATCCGATATTCGTTATCAATCCAAATCGCATAACAGCCATTTTTGCATTTTCTATTCCTCTTTGGGTATTTTAATGTACACTACTCAGTAAGCGGAAACTTATTCAAAATAATCTACTGAAATGCCAGAAGAATCAAAATTTAGCGCTATTTTGCAATCAGAAAACGTTCCAAATCCAATGGCATCCAAAATACAATAACGGAACAATATTAGATTCAGCAGCTCAGCTTACCAAGACCAAGTGGGGACTCTTCTTTCTTCTTTTTCTCCCTTTTCACAATTTCCTCTACTTGTGGAACCTTCTCCTCCTTCGGTTCTGCAGCCTGTGGTTTATCAACCTCGATGATCACACCAGTGACCTTAGGACCCTTTTCCTCTGGTTTTTCTGATACGGCAGTCACTAAAATGATGGAAAATTTAATGAATAAACTGCTTTACACACCCATGCTCAATTTCACTTAAAAATGGAAAACTACCTCCCGGTTTAACTTCGGTCACTTCGGAGTGCTCGGTGATTTTTGCTTCAGGAATGGCTTCCATTTTCATCTCTTCACCTATTGCTGTCGGTTTTGGCATTTTCTTACCATCAATCACATCCTTCTCCTGCTCCTTTTCGCTTTCCTCTTCGGAGGATTCAAATGCTTTAAGGAAAGATTTTTTTATTTAGAAATCGTCCCAGCAAAATTGTTTTGCTCTCAAAAAATCTACACACACTTGTATCATCAAAATTTCTTTCAAGCGAAATCTTTCAGTGATTTTAATTGAGAAGTCAGTTCATTTCAATCCACCCAAGCAGTTAATACAGCTTCATATTATCATACCTTAATGGCCAACACTGAGCAACACTTACCCTTTTAGAAGGAAATAAGAGTGACCAGAATACAGTTTGACATTTCCTTTCAATAAGGCCATCGAACGTTTCTTTACTATAAACTGATAGTTTATCAACAACCCATTATGGAACAACCATCTTCAACAAGAATTTCTGAAATCATTCAGCTTACCAACAGGAGAATTCTCTTTCTTCTTTTTCTTCTATTCTATAATTTTATTTATTTTCGAAGCCTTTCCATCATTTGGTTCAGCGGTCTTTGATTTATCTACCATTATCCTTATAACAGTAACCTTAGGAACCATTTCGTTATCTTTTGGTATCTCTGCAACCTTGGCAATTTACTTATGAAAGGATTTAAGTTGAATGAGCTATTCAAAGTTTTTAACTACAATTTCTCTAAAGAGCGCTAAATATCTTCCGCTTTAATCTCCATGACTTCTGGTTGCTCCTAGACTTCAATTTTTGTGACAGATTTCATTTCCCAATCCTCAACTGTCAGTTTTGGAATATTCTTTACGTCCAACATAACTTCGTCTTCTTCTGTCTCAGAATATTCAGTCGCTTTAAGAAAATTCCAAAATAATTTGTTCCCTGATGCAATCCGACATCAAGCCCATCGATTGAACAAATGTTCCTAAATGTAAATGATTCGTCACCTTATCAGGATCATTGCGGAATTCGTAATAGGAATGTCTATTTGAGAAAATTAAGAGCGAATATGTAATTGCAACAACGTATTGTCATTTCTGAAAAAAATTCATGTTCTGTTTTCAGAAAAAGTGGAAAAGATGTCTACAACAGATTCATAAAGAATAATATGATTCAGCATCAAATGACAGCAAAATGTTACATTTAACAACAAGACGTCAGGCAAACCATGAATATTTTGATTAACTTATTGAAAGGAGATTAATCTTCTTTTCCTCTTTTCCCACAACTTTTTTTCATTTCTGGTGGTATTTCCTTTTTTAATTCTGCGGTCTTTGTTTTATCGATCTCTACACTTACACCGGTGACTTTAGGAACCTTCTCATTTTTGTCTTCTGGTTTTCCTACAACCTCTGTCACTTTAATCAACGAAAGCGAGGAAACAGTGATGCAGTTGTCAAGGGCAATTTTTCTGGAAAGTGAGAACGTTTTGCTAGTGTGTGACTTCTGGGTGCTGCATGATCTCTGATTCTGAAACAGCTTTAGTAATTTTTTCCTCAGCTGTCACAGTTTTGGCATTACGCTCTTCTCTCCTTCATCTCCTCTTTTTTGACCTCCTAGATTATTACAGATACTTTAAACATAAATTCGGTCGAGGTTATTTGCGTAAAAGTTTCGCTGTTGCCTGAATCAAGTCCATATACTTCACATCAGTAAATTCGCAGGTCAAACTTATAATCAATATAAACAAGGTTCGTTTATCATAGTAAGTGTATAGATATGAACCCTATTTGCAAGATACTTAGTAGCCGTCGTAAACAAAGTTTATCTTTGCTAGTTCTACATCAAATTCGTTCAGCAAATAGTAGCGGGTTATGATTTAAGATAAGACATCTAGGCCCCATTGGAAAATGACATCAAGAAATCTTTTCTAATTTTGGATCCTCCACACCATCCGTCATAGATTCCAATTAATCAGCTTACCAATTTTAGATTTTTCTTTCTTTTGCTCAACTTCTGGAGTCTTTTCTTCCCTTGGTTCAGTCATCTGTCGTTTATCTACCTCAACACTTACACCCGTAACCTTGGGAACCGTCTCTTCTTTATCTTCTGGTTTCTTGGGACCTTCAGTAACTGTAAATATTTCAATATATTTAGTCAAAGAATCATAATGAAGCTATTCATTTTCAATCTATATGAAACTGCAAAAATACCCTCTGGTTTAACCTCTATCACTTCAGGTTGATCTTGGATCTCTTCTTCTGGAATAGCTATTGCTTCAATCTCAGCTGTCGCTGTCGGTTTCGGTACCTTCTTACCGTCCATTATATCCTTTTCTCTTTTCTCTTCTGGTTCTGAAGTTTTAATAAAATTCATACCATATAGTTCTCAGTCACATTCCAAAAATTTCATTAATTGTCATCGTTAATTTATATTTGAATTCATGCTTCAATAGAATGTTAACAGATTTCATTCAAAGCGAGAAGCACTGCTTAATTGAAGACTTTTGACATAAACATTTGCGTAAAAATAATAATGAAGCATAATCAAGCCAAGCGAAGAGATAGTGATATAGCCCACCTTTCCAGCTGATTACTTACCGACTGGCTTTTTCTCCTTCTTTTTCTCTTCTTCAGTAATTCCCTTAACTACAGGGGCAACCTCTTTTGGTTGCGTGCTTTCTGGCCTGTCAACCTCATAACTAACCCCAGTTACTTCCGGTCTTTGCTCCTCCTCCTCCCTATCATCCTCGGGCACTTCATTCACTTAATTTAATAAAAAAATATTACATTACTATATCTTTATTCCAATATAAACGTCCTGTGTTTATATTTTACCTTGAGGTGCTACAACCGTAACTTCTGGCTGATCTACGACTTCTGCTAAGCGCACGGATTCAGTCTCCATTTCGGCAGCAGTATATGCTGCTTTTGGTGCGAGTTTCATGCCACCACCATCTACCTGAGATCTGTCTTTCTCATCTTCATCTTCCGATGGAGCGGGGGCTTTAGAAGATTTAAAAATTTCAGTTTAAGTCATTATTTTTTCTTCTTATAATAATCGAATCAAGGTAGGAAACATGGCATAAACGCCGAACGTAGGCATCATTCAAACAATTTTAGCTTCCCAAAACTGTAAAATTACTAATTCAAAAAATACATAAATGTATGTTCTGTATAGTTCATACATATTTCAAGAAGATAACCTATTCATTAATGGTTTTCGAAATAGCAAGGACTTTGACAGATATTCCATCCTTATCATTCTTCAAAAATCGACTATTGCCACTTACCATGCAATTGAACTTAAGCGCTATTTGATAGCAGAAGCAACAATCTTCCGGTAAATGTAAACATTTCATTAATCACTGAGGCAAATGGACTTCATCAACGCTTGTTCTTCACAGTTCATTAAATTTTCTCTCACAAAAGCTAATGATCTGTCTGATAATACATATAGCCTAAATTAAACACAAAATATTCTGAAGCGTACTCAAAAAATGAGAATTTGCACAGGTCCCAGTGAAAAAGACTTGAAATGTACACCGAACCCGCTTCCAATTACCATTCTTTATTGTACTAGTTGAGAAGCAACGTTCACAATTTTGGCTAGAGAATATAGAAAGCTTTTAAAAGCGTATCATGTTCTATCATTCAATAAACCCAAATCAACATTAAAAGATAGAAGAGTAAAGGCGCTTTATGACTTACCAGAAGGCTGAACTACTTCAGATTTCTCCTCAGAAAATTCTTCAGGAGTCTTTTTCTTCTTCCCTACCTTGCCCTTCGCTCCTATCTTGAATTCATAGGACTTGTCTTTTTCAACTAGTTCCTCTTGAGTAGGTTTGGCTCCGACCTTAGGCTTGGCTGAAATGACATATGTGAAAGTAAGTATAACTGATAGTTAAAATATAGAAAGGAGAGGCAAACTCATAATTTACAAATGTCCAGTTTTTCAGTTTCTGTAGCCGTTGCTGAAGCCTCAATTGAAGTTCCTTCTAACGGAACGGGAATTTCTTCAGGCTGAACTTCTTCATCCACAATTGCCGCTTCTTTTAGAGGCACCTCTCTCACTTCAGGACGTTTCGATTCTTCGGGAACATTGACAAGAACTTCTGTTTGAGAGACTGCCATACCAAATTCGTTTGAAGCCTGCACTTCATAGATACCAGCATCTTCCATAAATGCTTCAGAGATTGTCAACTCGCACAAACCCTGTTCTGGTTCATAAAAGAGTACAGCGTCAGTTTTGCTAGGTTGTAGGATAGCACCATTATGCTTCCAGATGACCTCCAGAGGTTGTGGTTTACCTTTCACGATTGCGGAAAGGTAAATTTCCTCGCCCTCAATTACCTTAACTGGAGTAAGCTCTGTTTCAAAGATTGGAGAACAAACGTCAGAAACTGGAGATTGAGCCTCCTCTTTCTCAAGTTCTTCCACCTCTTCCTCCTCTTCAATTTCAACCTCTTGAGTAACTTCTACGATCAAAGTCTTGTCTAAAAGGTTGAATTATATAATAATAACGGTAAAAAATTCAAAAATTTGTAAAGTGAAAAAAAATTACCCGTAATTTCTGCTTTGGTAAAAATGGTCTTTGGCTCCATTCTGCCGGTGTGTTCTTCGATGACGTTGCCAACGACAAAACATTCGTATTCGCCAACGTCTTCCAATTTAACGTCTTTAACAATCAGACGGGCAGTACCAGTAGACTCAAAGTAAACCATTTCATATTTGTCGGAATCCACCAATTCGCGACCGTTATGCAACCATTTCACAGAGACAGGTTGAGTATAACCCTGAATTTCACATTCAAGTCTAAAATGAAAATATGGAGAAACAAAAATAAATTAAAAGTACAAATAGAATGTAAAAACATCCGAAAAAGCCCGCAAAAAATACATACGCAGAAGAAAAAAGATAACGACGAAACAAAATAATACGAATAAAATTTAAAGAAGAAAATAATAATCTTCATGAAAGAAACAAAAAAAAACATTTCCAAAAATATCAATACACATCAACTAACTCAAGAATATGCCGATCGGAGGGAGTAACGACACGAGTCAAAGGTTTAGAAAAACCAAATACACCAGCATGTAATTTGGACGATTCGGAAACAAATTCTTCCTGCACACTCTCCTTCGGCTTCTCTTCCACCACCTCCGGCATCGCCTCTGTCACCTCCACCACTGTGGTCGTCGAGATGGTGCGAGCACGAGGCAGTGTGTCGCCTGTCTCTGGCTCAATCACTGTGCCACTCACTTCGCACGTGTACTTGCCAGCGTCCTCTCGAGTGACGTCCTTGATCACCAGTTTGGCCAGGCCCTGCTCCTCCACAAACACCTCCTCCAGTCGGTCGGAGTGCTGCAGCTCCTTGCCGTCGTGCGTCCACTTCACCTTCACTGGCTTCAGATCCGCCTGGATCTCGCATTCAAGCCTGCAATCACGAGTGAGCAAACAAACACCGTCACTAATAATCACCCTCTCGCGAACAGGAATTGCCGTTTTAAGGCCTTAAACCTATTGCACAAACTTACTCAACTACGCGCTCCTCATTGGGACTGAGAGCGGGCTGAAGGGGCTTGGTGAACTTCAACTCGGCCACCTGCACCTTCGGAGTCTCCAACACCGGCTGCTCCTGCACACTCTCCTTCGGCTTCTCTTCC
>CAADRB010000022.1:1706462-1742335 GCA_900708905.1 Hymenolepis diminuta
CGGCTGTGATTAGCACCACGTCCTCACCCACATTCGGAACCACGCTCGGTTCTAGCGGTTGCACGAATCGCAGGGGAATGTGCTTCGTCACTTCCTCTATCGGCTTCTCAATCGGCTTCTCTTCGACCGCACCTGTTTGAATCACCACCTCGGTCACTTGGGTCGACTTCTTTAGCGTCACCTCCTCGGTTGTCGACGACTTCAATTCGCACGTCGTCACCAAGGGCTGTTGTTGTGGAGCCTCGGGTGTTTTCGCCACCGCTTGAATTGTCACGCCGGCATCTGTCTCCGGATTGTAGTCGTGAATGGTGAGCTGTGATATCACGCGCTCCGGACGCGTCTCATCGAACAACGGCACGATTTCACAGCGTTGCGCAGTCTCTGGGTTGCTTATCACCCAGCTTATCTCAGCTTGAGGCACCGATTCCACGGCTGTGATTAGCACCACGTCCTCACCCACATTCGGAACCACGCTCGGTTCTAACGGCTGCACAAATATCATAGCTGTTGCCTGTTTTTCTTCAAAATGTTTTTCAATTGGCATTGTCGATTTGCTTTTTGCTTTTATATTTATTGTCTCTCCTTTCATTTCCAATATGGTTGTTGAGACCTGTGAAGCTCCTTTCGGTGTTTGTGCCTGTACTTTTACTTCTTTAGTTATCATTTCGGGTTTAACCATGTTTATTGTAAGTATGCTTTTTGTTTGGCCCATGTCTTTTATTACATAATCGGGTGCTGTTCGTTCAATTTCAATCCCATTTATATACCATTGAAATTTGACTGGTTCATCAGATGTTACCTCGCATTCAATTTCGGATGCCTGTCCTAATGTGACTTCTTTCTTTTCTGGAAGTGGCCTAATGAACTTTAACTTTGGTCTGTGTTCGAGTTTTTGCACATTTAAATTTGTTTTACACACTGAAATACCCAGTTCATTTTCAGCACGAATTATGTACTCTCCATCATCATTTTCTGTCCGAAGGTTATTTAAGAAAAGTGTATAACGTCCGTCGGGTTTGTCCATCATAACTTCGTACTTTCTTGTCTTTGTAGGGCTCTCCACTACTGGCGGATATAATTCTACATCGTTGTGGAAATAGCGAACTTTGGGTTTCGGTTCTCCGCGTACTATACACTCGAGTCTGCAGGAAATCGTTTAAAATATACGTATTAATCTGCTCATCCTATATCCTTCTCTATTATTTCAAATGCTCAGCAAACTTCGACGAAGCAGTAATCAAATATAAGTTGAGGCAATATTCTTCTGCCATATTCAATTTCTTAAAGAAATGTTTGAATTCTCTCTATGTAGCTAAAGAAATCTTAGTTGCTGTAAAAAGTACTAAGTCTATATCAAACACTGATCTTACTAGAGGCACAACATATATGATTGAAATTCTTTTATGTAAACAACGTACGGAATAGTTGTTTCTTCTGGTACTGTTAACTGAACAGGAGGATGGGTTTCGAAGAGAGGTGGTAGTTCTTTCACAGCTGCAGAAAAGGATTGAAAATGTTCATATAAATTACATGATTGTGCTTTAAAGTTGAAGAAAACTCTATGCTCTCTAACCTGGCATAACAACAAGCTTGGTCTTAGTGACTGCTCTTCCGAGTTTATTGAATGCTTCCACTGTGAATTCGGAGGAGTCACTTTCGAATAGCTCAACAATTTCTATACGGTGATGAGTGGGTGTCACTTGGATTATTTGAACTTCTGGTGTTGGTGCAAATGGAGTACCGTCTCTTTTCCAGACTAGCTGTGGAGTCGGTTTTCCAATTGCTTCAATGTCCAAGGTGAGAGAAGCACCTTCTGGGAGCTGCATCACTTCCCCTGGGAAAGGAGTGATAAACTCAGGTGCCTTTTCTTCACCTAAATTTAGAAAAATATTTTAAATTTCACTTTCTAAATCCCGTGCTTTCCAAGTCCATTATATATAATTTTCCCTCAATGCTCCGTCAACTTCCACCCAACTTGGCGTTTGGGCACTTTAACCGGACGTATGCGAATGGGTTTCGAACTCTTGATCTCTATATCGCAGTGATCCACTCCTCTCTTAAATTTTGCCATTGACTGCATGACAAATTGATAATCTCTGCTACATTTTCAGTAAACTTATTCAAAATAGTCACATGATTTGATGCACTTGAAACCGACCACAAATGATGTTTTTCAAAGCATTAAAACTGCGAACAAAGGTGACTTTGGTCCCCCCACCTAAGATAATCCGCTTTGCCCATGCGGCTTGCAAATGCCCTTTTTCCCGATTGGTTCTATTCCAGAGGCCATCATCTTGTTTACTTAGAGAGTCAAAATAATTTAGCGCATTGATTTCCTGTGGCTTAATCTCACCCCTAGATAGTGTGAATAGCTTGTAATTAGGCTATTATGTCCGTTAACTTAGCATCAATCAGGAATTCACCCAACTGAGAAAGGCAAGAGCAGCACATTTGCAACTCATAAACCCTAACAATATTTTGAATAGAATATGAAGGCGATGTCTATTTGATAGGGTCCATAGTCATACGGATTTGACGCTAATGGCCTTTTTTGTACAAAAATCGACAGTAAATTATATTCGTCACAGTGGTTGATTCTCAGTTACCATGTATGCTCACTATAAGATAGCACACATATTTACCCTATTCTGACCTCTTTCTTCACCTCTGGTCTACTACTAAAAGCCCTAGAAGATCACGTGTATTTTGTCTTGTTTCTTTGAATTCAAAACAGTTCCGAGCTACAGAAAATTAGAATTTGGAATAAAAAATACACGAGTGCTTATCATCCTATCGTGAACTGTTGATCCCTTACTCTTTATTCCAGTCTCACTAACCGCTGTACACATTTACACCTGATAAGTAAATGGCTTTTAGTTAAAGTTAAGATTAACTTACCTGTCACTTTCAATTGGACTGTCTTCTCAGTCATACCCACTGGATTGCTCACACGAACAGTGTAGTCACCAGCGTCCTCCGGTCGAGCTTTGTCAATATGCAGAGAGACTACTCCATCAGGTGCTACCATGATGTGAGTGCTTTCAGTTTGTTGAATCTCCTGTCTTTTGTGAAGCCATATAACCTCGAATACTAGAATATGAAACACAGAGGTTAAATACTTTGCCCAAACAAAACTGGCAATAAACTAAGTGTCGGTTTGCTTACCTGAAGTGCTTACTACCTGACAAGTAAACACCACTGGAGTGTTTTCTTGCACTTCAGCGTTTTTAGGACCTTGAACTATCACAGGAGACTGTGTGGGTTGTGGTTGCTGAATAGGAGCTTCTAAAATTAAACAAGGTGTATGAATTAAGTAACTTGTTCATTATTTTGTTTTATTTTGAAGACGAAAATTCAGAATTTACTTTGCACAGGCCTCAGTTGTGGAATTTTTCCCGGCGCAGGCTGAATCTTCAAGTTGGCTGTTGCCGTGACAACTGCACTGGGTTCAGCCCTGGCAATTTCTTCTGGAACATCTCCACGTAGAGCTTCAACCGTAACTACGCCACTTTCTTCAGGTTGACACCGACGAAGTTCAAGGTGGTGTAAGAGGCCATCAAAGTAAATAAATTCTCGCGATTCCTCGGGACTTCCTTCAATTGGTATAACAGGTTGTACGAGAATACCGTTGATGTACCAGTTAACCACAGGACGTGGTGTTCCGATGATCATTGTTGAGAATCGGGCACTGTTACCCTCAACAATTTCAATGGACTTTGGTGGTTGGCGAATTTCTGGATAAGGAGAATCACTTGGTCTAAAGGAAAAATAGAAAATTAGATGTGAAAATCTGATACAAATGTATTGAATCTTAATTCTTCGTTTCCTGTATATTTGAACATGAGATCAGATACTTAGGGGATCTGAACATTTGATTAATTCATATGCACAATGAGAGAGGGGAGGGGAGGAGGAACAAACTGTATGTCAATAAAGGCGCCGTCTTTATAAGAAACCTCCTCTTTTATTGAAGGATAGATTCAGAGATGTATGGATTGGTTATAATGAGATAGGGGCTTTCAGTTTCATAAAACCGACTTTTTGATCTCCTATCTACAGTATGATCTACCAGTATGTGTCAGTACGACTTAGGGGTGGTGTCTCGTTCAAACAGGGCTAAATAACACTCGTCAGAAAAATGATATCTAAACGGACCAGCCTAATCTTTCGCAGGACCAAATTTCCCATTTCATTTTTGGGTTGTTGCAATCTAATAGCTTATGAAACATTTTTCACATTTATATCCTATATAGTAAACAAAAGGAAATCTTGAAAGATTGGGCACGAACTTCTTTAAAATATTTTTAGACTACTGCACCAACCAGGATAACTTTAGGTGTTCTATTTTCCATATTTAAGAGAAGCCATGGAAATAGACAATTATGAAGAATTTTCTGTCACTGGACTTTGTGTTCACACACCTGACTAACTAGTCAATTGGAAATTATTCATTTTAGCTTAGCTGTTGTTTCGAATAGAGGAGGAATTCAAACATACCCTGATAGAGAAGTACGCTTCTTTGGAATGAAAAGCATCTTCTGCGGTTCTTCAACTACCGGTTTGGGAACTAAAAAATGAATATTATCTTTTAATTGTATGAACATTATTATGAGATCGTCTTTGATAAGTCTTTAGCTCTCACTTTCCACTTCCAGTTTTGTTCGACATGTTGCAGAGCCTGCAGTGCTAGAGGCAAGGCATTGCCAAATTCCAGCGTCTTCAGGTTTGAATTCAGCAATGGACAATTGAGTGGTATTTTCAGCTAGGAGAACTTGGACACGATCTCCTAGTACTTCACTTGGAGGAATAAGTCTGCAAAGATGAGGAGATTAGATGTACTTTTATTTGAGAGTGAGCTATTCAAGATTCCTGAAACTTACTTTCCGTCCTTATGCCAAGATACTACAGGAGCAGGAACTCCTTCAAATGTGCATTCAAGAAGGAGCGGTTGTCCAGGAGTAGCAGTAATTTTAGGAGCTGGTTTCGTAATGAATTTGGGTGGAACGTTCAGCTGCTGTAGCTTAGGCTGAACTTGTACAGGAAAAATAAGTTCCTTCACACCTGCAGAATTACTAGCAACGCATCGATATGTTCCGCTGTCTGGCATAGGTATCGGTGATTCCAACGAGAGACAATGTACTGATTCAGGAAGTTTGAGCATCTAAAGAGAAACCAGAACATTTGTTTTCAAAGTTAAACCCTGTATTCCTTTGATAAGTTGGTTCCATACTCACCTTGTGCTTGAAGTCTGGACGCACTGGTCGATCGTTAAGGAACCAAGAAACTTCCGGTTTGGGAACACCCTGAACCTGAACTTTAAGTTCTATTGGAACTCCTTCTTGAACAGATAGAAGACCTGGTGAGTGGATTACATTAGGTTGACCCTCCTCTGGTGAAGGGATGGGGAATGGAGCTTGAGTGAAACTCGGGGGAATGTTCATTGGGGCTAGTGCTGGTACTTCATGAGAGGATTTTAATGGTGGATTTAGATTAACCTAAAAATATGAAGGATAGGTAGTGGTGACACATATTAAGCTAAGGCATGATATATTCCACAAGGATGAATACCTGCACAGTCGTTGAATCCTGTCCAAGTGGATTTGTTGCGATTGAAGTGAAGGTTCCAACATCATTGGGTTTCGGTTGAGCAAAAGTGAGAACCACTGTATTATCAGGCTAATAACAGAAAAATTAAGACTTAAACTATACTGTAAATGGGGATGTAATGATAATAGCTTCTAGTCAAATACCTCCATGATTGTGTAGACTGAATTACTTGGTTGAAGAGGTTGTCCATTCTTTAGCCAAGTAACAGTGGGTTTCGGAATTCCTGAAACCTGGGCAGTGACTTTTACGGGAACATTCTCATCCAACGCAACTGTATCAGGTAGCCTGCGGACGAAGACTGGTGGTTGACCTGCCCTTTCAGGATGCTGGAATTCAACTGTTACTGGTTGGAATCCAGTTGGTGGTCTTTCGATTTTCATTGCCAACTCAGTCACATGATGCTGAGGTTTCTCTATCTCAATGTCCATCATAACTGGCTGGAATTTCTCCTGAACTTTCATGTCTAGTTGAGTTCTTTCGGTTGGTGCGTAAGGAACCTCTACGGTTACTGGGGCCATGGGCCTGGACAGATCGATACGAGTCAATTCCGTGTATCTAATGAAATAATAGACCCAATAATCAAGTTTAGTAAACAATTTTCGACGCGGGAAATGTGAAACTCACTCATGGACTAGAGTCAATCGAGTGACAGATTCCACTGACCCATACTCGTTTGTTGCTCGCACCTTGTACTCACAGAAATCTTCTTGTGAGATTGACTGAATTACAAGACGGTAGAGACCAGTGTTCGGATTCGCCTCCATGCGGTACCTGTTATCCGGATAGATTTCTAGACCACTGCGATACCAAGAGACACTTGGAGGTGGCTGCCCAGAAATTTCTGTTTCGAGTACCACTGTTTCCCCCATTTTACACGGATATGTAGAAGCGAGTCCCTTAATGACCTGCGGTCGTTGACCTCGAGGTCGGGCTACAATAGTTCAGCAAAATCTTATTAAAATTCATGCGTTTTTTAATATTAATATGATGGTTTGGTGGTTCTTACGTGGTGATGGTGGTCGAACGACATTCAGTTTCAGAGTGGTTTCTGCCTGTCCGACTGAATTCTCTGCCACGCATCGATAAGTTCCAGAGTCAGTTGGGAAGAGCTCATTAATTATCAAACGTCCAGTCATGGGAACAGGTCCATCTAAAAGAGCCTCAGGTTGAGCGACTTGTGGACCCAGCTGAGTTATTTCCCTGTCTAGAGTGGAATCCAAGGGTTGATTCTCACGATACCAGTGAAGAAATGGAAGGGGATTGCCCATAGCTTCTGTGGTGAGGGTGAGTGGATTTCCTGATTGAACAGTAATTTCTGGTTGTAGAGGCTAAAACGATAAACAATAAAGTTTCGTCTACTAGTGCCTTAAGGGTTATGGGATACATAGTTTTGGAAAGGCTTACAATCGTGAACCAGGGCTTTTGTGGGTGAGCCCGAATTACAGGCTGAATTTCCGGTTGCACGTGTTCCACTACGATCAAAATTAGTGTAAATGAATGTTAGATTCGACTTCATGACTAAATAAAAGTGAGGCATAAAATATCTTACGTCTTGGGACCACATTCAGAGTCAAAGTTGTTTCTGCACGACCGTAGGGATTTTCAGCAATGCATACAATCGTTCCAGTGTCAGATGGACTAGAACCCAGCATTTCCAACTCGCTAACCATTTTAACTGGTTCAAGCTGAATGGCAGCAACGTTCTCGAGGTAGGGACCGAATTGAGAAATCTTGAATTTCGGTCCGGTTTGGAGAGGAGTACCATTCTGGTACCAGTGGAGGAAAGGCATGGGATTTCCCTTGGCTTCCACCGTCAAAACCATCGGAGTTCCTTCATCAACTTCACGGTGTGGAGGCAGTGGCTATAGAGAGAAATTTATACTTAGACATTCTCAATCTCGGCTACAATGATGAATATTAACATTATTTAGACTCGCATCTAAAAAACATGTGAAATTTGAAATACATTTTAGCCATCCTCTCAACACTTACTTTGATGAATTTAGGAGCTTCTGGATTAGGTAGAATAATTGGTCCTGGAGAAGGTGATGCCAAAGGAACTGAAACCTCTGTTCTTGCCACTTCCTCAAGAGGAGCTAGAGGAGATGGCATTGCAGAAGCAGGTCTCGATTCTACAAACAAAACAATATTCACATTAAGTAAATCCCACAATATAGAAAAGTTTCATAGGCTATGATTGTATATCTCACCAAGAACAGTCACAATTCCAGAGGTAATAGCTTCTCCAGCCTCATTCTGTGCGACCACAGAATATCGACCGGTGTCAGTCACGAGTGCACGAGGAACAGTCAAGGTGTGGACACCATCAGCGAATTCCTCAACAATAAAATCGGGAGAGCTGATGATCTCGCAGCCATTAACAGTCCATTTGACATCAGGTTTGGGATGACCGTCAACTTTAACAGTCAATCGCAGGACACCGCAACTCATCACTGCTGTATTTTCAAGACCCTTAATAAATCTAGGGGCCATAGCTTTTGCGGTGATTGTCAAATAGGCGTAGCTCTCTGCTGTTCCAGCCACATTTGTTGCTTCACAGCGGTAAGGTCCGATATCTTCTTCATGCATCTGTGAACAAATAGACCGTTTACCATTGAATAGAATGACAAATTACGAAATGAGTCATTTGGTGTAGATGCTCCCCCATAGCCCATAGAAGGTGTAAATTTTGAAATTTTATCACCATTTCTATTCTTTCTTATCAGCCTGTCTCCTAGGGTCTATTTCACCTTAAGTGTGTCCACTTGCACATCTCATGTTAAAATTAGCGTGTTAAAGGGTCCCAATAATAAATCAGGACGATCCATGCCTATGCGTTCATCAGACAAACAGAATAGCTGTATTATTTAACAAACCAATCATATTCCGTCATGCTTGAGTACCCGACAAATAAGAAGAGTCAATCATTTGTCTTCCCTTCTATCTCTCGCTATTTATGTATAGACACTTGTATTTCATTACATAAGGTACCCTTTAATAAACTTCTTATATACTCGAGTCATTTACAACTTTCTAGAATACTTGTCATTTTCATAAAAAGTCCGCTTCCTTGACATGTTATCCATCATAACTGTGGCAGTTTCATTAATTGATAGATCTTTCTACCGCGTGTTTTTAGAACCTGTTTTTTGGCTGAAGGACTTAGTTATCTCCCTCTCCCTTTATCTATCAAAACACCCTCATACTTGTTTGTGTTTTAAATAAGCATCCATTTAATCTTCAAACTTTTAACTTTGAATTCATTAGGGTTGATAGTTAAGTGATTCAAATATGAACTGCCCATACCGTCACATCCTTATCAACTTCCTTTTTATAAATTTCGGTTTTCTCGTTTACTTACTATTAAGGCAACAAAAGGCCCACAAATAGTCAATATATAATTATGATAAATGAAATATATCTAATGAAATATAATAATTACCTCCTTCAGGGTGAGTCTGACCGTTCCATCAGGACGATATTCAAGACGGAAATCAGGTGTATCAGTTAGAGGAGTTGACTTTTTGAACCAGGAGACAACTGGAGTAGGCTTACCAGTCACAACACCCTCAAGAATAACCTGCGATCCCTCCTCAGCGACAACATTATTCAGATGCTGCACGAACTTGGGTGGAGTAGGAATTTCAACAACTAGATCGACAGGAACGTACTGAAGGATCGAAAAATGAAAACAATTAAAAAAATGAAATGTTTTTTGGTGATTACATTTTTTAGCTACCTGAACACTGACGTCAGTTGCGTAGCTGGTTGTGAACTTTTCCTCTGGCTTTTGAACAAGTGGAACAACGTCCATAGAGTGTTCAATGTCAACTTTAGTTTCGAAACCTGGTCGCAGTTGTGGTTGGGCTGCCATTTGTCTTTCCATCTGAGTCATGTATCGAAGCTCCGTCAACTCCCTTTCCAGCACCATTTGACGTTCAATGTTAGCCTTGGATTCAAACCCACTTTCGAGTGGAGGTCTTGCAGGAATTGCTTTCTCAGCCTCGGTTTTGTATCGAAGCTAAAGTGTATTCAATACTTATTAATAACAAGTCACTTCATCATGAAATTTAGAAAGAAGAGTAGATTAGCCATACCTCTGTCAGTTCTTTCTCAATTTGCATCATTCGATCAATGGTTGCCTTCGATTCGTATCCGACTTCAAGTGATGGTCTTGCTGGCACAGGACGTTCAGCCTCAGTCTTGTAGCTTGGAACCATAGGCACAACTTCGATGGTACGTTTAATCTCGCCTTCGCTTGTGTAGCCAGGTTCAAGAGTCGGCTGACTAGCTACAGATGCTTCTCGTTGTGTTCGATACATTGGAACAATCGGGGTCACTTGAATAGTCTTTTGGTGAAGTACTTCAGTCGATGTTCCAGGTTCTAACTGAGGACGAGCCCTAATCGGTGTCTCCACAAGGACTTTGAATCTCTCCTGCGACACAGTCCGGCTAAGGGGTGTAGTTACTTGAGATGTCTGGAAGGTACGATGAGTTTCGTAGACGGGAATCATCGGAACTACCTCAATGGGTCTCTGAAGGTCCTCGGTAGACACGTATCCTGGAGTTACACGTGGATGGCTGGTAACACGACGTTCAATTGTTGTCTCCTGCATTGGTACAACAGGACAAACCTGCATCTTGTTCAAGACGGTTAGACTACTTGCGTGTCTAATCTGTGGACCAGGTGATGGCATCTGTTCAACTTGCCTCAAAATCTATTTAAAAAAAGAATTTACTCATTTATTTGATGGCACAAAAGTGAGCGAGACAGAAATTAAATGAACGATGCAACTCACCTCAATCTTACTCATTGTACGTTCTGGTGGCAAGCGGAAGGTGAATTGAACAGGTGGCGTAGTGTGTCGATCATCGACGCGCAAATGAGTTGTCGATGTATATCGACGAAGTTCTGGAGGTTCAGATATTTCACGAACAATACGCTGAGTTGTTGTAGTGGCGTAAGTAGGGATCACATGGACAGAAGACGCAGGACTGATTTGTTGCCATGTTGATGTTTGTCTTGGCAAAGTCGCGTAAATCATGGGCGAACGAAGTGGAGTCACAGATCTTTGACGAGGAAGGTAGACAGTTGCGGAGCAAGTGGCTCTTCCGTATATATTCTCAGCGAGCACCTCATAATGACCTGCTGTGTCGTGACCAGGTTGAATAATGGTAAGTGTGTGAACACCCGGGGGTCTGTCAGCAGTAATATGATAACGACGATCTTCGGGTCTTATTCTTTGATTCGCATGTCGCCACTCAACCGTGGGTCGAGGAATACCCAGAACAAAGCAGTCCAGACGGGAGAGTCTTGGTGTATGAGGTTCTAAGTATATGTCCCTGAAGAAAAATGTAGCTGTGAGTAAGTAAATGTAAAAGCAAATTATTATAACAAGTTAATTTTGAAAAAAATAACAAACCGAAGTGGTTTGCTGAAATGAGGAGGGCCCTCTTGGAATTGCGATGCGTCCAAAGATCGAGAGGCTCTATCAATTGGCAGGATATTCACGTGGATTTCTGACTGACAGACTCCAACACGATTTGAGGCTACTGCTCTGTAAGAACCAGCATCTTGGATATTGGAATCGGTCAAATTCAGTACGGCAGTGGATCCCACTTGCGTTATCTATTTTTAAGAATAACGTGTTATTGGAAGGATGTTAAGCAATTATTAGTACTCAATTCGCGTGCAAAAAATGAAAAAAATGATATCAATAATGAGTTTCAGCGATCCAATGTTGTTCAGGCATTTTCGGATCCGTGAGTGGTCGGTCGATAAAAGGAAAAGGAATTGCGCAAAATCAAATCAATTGAAATTTAGCGTTGGATAAGACAATTAATTTGTTTCTAATTTAAGGTAAAAGAATGCACATATCAAGAAGAAATCGGAAGTTGGAATTATCAGTAACGGGCTTAATTAAGTGCTTACTTCTACATTTGGAGATGCCTGAAGTGGAACAGAGTCTTTGTACCACGTAATGGCTGGTTCTGGGCGTCCAACAAAGCTGCATTCCAGAGTGACTCCTTCACCCTCATTGATGGTCAAATATCGCGGGAGAGCCTTGACAGCTTGAGGTGGCCTGTCCACAGACTCATCACCACTTGAGAGTGCTAAAATTTCACAAAAGTAGTTTGATAATTCATAGGATGGAATAGGAATGTAAAATTTGGTTTAATGGGCCTACGTTCAACGTCCATTCTGCATGAAGTTTTCGCCACTCCAACAGGGTTAGTAGCCATACAAGTGTACTCTCCATGATCGTTCAAATAAATATCACTAAACTCAATCCAGTGACTGTCACCATCTGATCGAACGGTGTAATTTGGTGTTGAGGTCAAGGGCACACCGTCTTTGAACCACTCAATTTGAGGTCGTGGTCTCCCAAGAACTCGGCATTGAAGGCGTACCATCTGACCTTCTGTTGCTGCGGCATTGTGAAGTGGTTGGGTAAATTGAGGCGGCAATTGGCCTGGAGAGAAGGTCCGTTTATGGCAGATTAGATCTCGTCTATGCCTTTGAGGAGAAAAAATCGGTTACAAGTTAAGTAAGCAATGGAAGAATGTTTGAAATCTAGCTTAGCTTACTCAGTTCTGTAGATTCCGGTGAA
This sequence comes from Hymenolepis diminuta, assembly GCA_900708905.1. NCBI lineage: Eukaryota > Metazoa > Platyhelminthes > Cestoda > Cyclophyllidea > Hymenolepididae > Hymenolepis > Hymenolepis diminuta. The sequence continues at coordinate 1,718,681 of CAADRB010000022.1, forward strand.
TTGAGGAGGGACAGAAGTTGCCCTCCATGACGATCTTCGTTCACTTGCGACAGGAGAATAGACTTGATATGGCGATACTCTGTCTAGGGACTCTGGCCTAGCTGGCGTGAAAGTACGTCTAGATGGAGATCTCCAACCTTCCTGAAGTGGTGATTGTGGAGGTGGTCTACGACTTGGTGACACTGAAGCTGCATCAATCAAATCTTCAATGTTCAGAGGTCTATCCACGCGACGTCGCAAATCAACGCGGCAGGAAGTACTCGCTTCACCAGCTGGGTTTCGCAGCAAGCAAGTGTACTCACCAACATCTTGTGAATAAACTGCTGGTAGTTTCAGAGTTGCTTTGTCTCCGACAATGTTTGAAATAGCTGCACTTGGTGACGATTCAAGGGGTTGGTTGTTGATCAACCATTCAACTCTGATTGGAGGAGTACCCTGCAAGAACATCCGAACGTTAGTCACTACTTACATTTTATAAGTAGCGTAGTTTTATAAATGAATTAACCTTAAATTGTACTCGAAGTTCACATGAATTTCCCTCTGAAATTTGTTTATCTGATAGAGGATAGACAATTCTCGGAGGTTCCATAGGATTGACATGGAGTTGGCATGTTGTGACAGCCTCTCCCCGATCATTTCTTGCTCTACAGGTGTAGTTTCCATCGTGAACAGGTGTGCTTGCTTTGCGGATCTTAATAGCACAAGACCCATTAACTTCAAACACGATGTATTCAGGATTGTTATCAATGCTGACGCCGTCTTTAAACCAAGAGATCTGCGGTATTGGCTGGCCGGTTGCTTGACATTCAAGCATCACCGGCTCATTTTCATTGACATCGGTCGATCGTAGTGGTCTAATGGAAAAAAATTACCCACCAATCACAATTAAATTCGTTCCAGTATGCTTAATTTATCTTTGCAATCTAGAAATTTAACTACCTGATGAATCTTGGAGCTTCTCCCGATTCTTCTTCAAATGGTGGGAATGTAGGAGGCGCCTGAGCTCGTCTTCGTTTCACTGGTGTAATCATTTCCTCATCAACAGAAGAAAGCGATTTATGAGTTTCGGTGACTGTCAGAGAACCAGACGTTTCAGCTTCACCGAAAGGTGTCTTTAAGCGGAAAGTGAATACTCCAGTATCATCGCCAAAGACTTCTTCAATTACCAGACTGGCAGTGTGCTGATCCATCCTTGTGCGATAGTCAGGTGTAGTCACCGGGAGTCCATCTCTATACCAAGTACCTTCAATATCAACTGTATCCGGATAGCCTTGTGGAATACCATTGTCAAAAGTTGTTTCCAAGGTGACATGAGTACCTTCAGCTACATGGATATTTGGTAGGGGCATCGAGATTCTTGGAGGAGATGGTCGTGGCGCATGCATCTGATGACTTGCAACAGATTCAACGGCCTCAATTACTGGACCCTGAAGACGAGCAAGGTCTACGAACTGCTCGGATCTCACACGAACATCCTGTGCAAGTTTCGTCAATGCTTCAGTGGAATCCTGGAATCTTGAAATAATCGGTTGAACTTTTATTCGGGCACGGTCACCTATTTGAATAGAAAAGGCAGGCACTAACCAGAATTTTCAAATCTATATTGATTTACTAAATCCACTATTAGCCTTCTGTAAGTAAATACAGGGTGTGTAAAGCACCTGAGGATACCTTGCGCGCTTATAGAATAAGAGAAGATGAAATTGTAAATTGTTAAAACTTACAATTTCTTATAACAAACAAATAAACATAATATTAACCTAAGTTTTATTCTATATATCCTCCTTCGGCTTCTATCACCCACTTGATTCGAGTCCGAAAGAGACTGACTGCAAGCTTTGATCAGATCAGGTGGTATTTATTGATGTCCTCCATTGCTTGGGCTATTACTTCCATCAGAGAGGAGGAATTAGTATTATGGGGATACTAATTAATTTCCTTCTCAGCCACGCCCCGCATAGCACCGCCCCACACGTAGTAAACCAAAGGATAAAGGTCTAGTGAGTAGATAGAGGCAGCCATACTTTTGGTGTGACATGATGATGAAAATTCTCCTCTATTCATCAAATCCTGAGTTTTGAGAGGTTTATGGAATGGAACCAAATCTTGCTGGAAAACATAGAAAGGTCTTCCTCCATTGACTGCGCTGTCTATCCAAGGCGGTTTAATAATAATGTTTTGAAGAGTCTCCACACAGGCATCTGCATTGATTCTAAGGCCCTGTGGAAAAAATTGAGGAGCCATAATGCGCCTCTCTCACTGTTAACATTAACACCGAAAGCCATCACTGTTGCTGGAAAATTCAAGTCCATGCATGATAGCTGGAACTTCAGTGGAGTTCCATCTCCACTCCTCTTTCTCCACACATAGCCAGCTATCATTCCTTTGATTGATTTTTTCATCCTGGAGGAAGTTTTTTTCGTTGGAGAAAAACCAGACATTTCTCTTCTTCTGAGTGCTTCAATTCCTTTAAGAGGCGTTTTGCACGTATTAAACGATTCTCTTGAGTTGTTTGTGTCCACATTAACTCACATCGCCTAGGAACATGTGAGATTGGCATCCGAGATCTTGATGAATAACATTCCTTATTTATTGTTTTTCTTTCAGATACTTGAAAATCTTTGGCAAGATGTTGCCACGATTTTCGTCCATCACGCCATGCCATGCACTCTTCTCACAAACTCAGGTGCTCTGAGTGAGTGGATGAGTAAGTCAGCAGAGCTTTGAAAATGCCCGTCTTTTCTTGTTTGTGACGGCCAGTTCATCTGCATTGTTTTCATTCACCTCCTTTCTGATTTTGTAAACGAAAGATGTGGCGACTCTCAGAAACCTTGCGATTTCTAAATTGGTGTGTTTCGCTTTATAGACGCTACTACAGCGTGTCTTTCATTTCATTATTTATGGTGTTATCTGCCATAAGATTTTCTGATATAAAAAATACATTAATTCTTATCCGGTTAGTTTAAATTGCAAAAACATAAGTGTTCTCAGATACTTTTCGCACCCTGTAATTAATGCACTTCTGTTATAGGCAATAGGTAGTGTTGACTATTAACAAACCTGGGTATTGAGCAGTAAGAGATTGAAGCTGTGGAATATGATGTCCAGCGTATTGCTGTGCTCTGTCTCGGTGAGCTTCGATGTCAGAGATGATTTGACGCATTTGAACTTGATCTTCAGGTGCCAGACTTCTGAGTTGATCACTACTCCTAGCCAGATCCACAGTAAGGCTCGAGAGATGATTTTCTGCATCACGAACGGCTCGAAGTATCTGCAGAGTGAGATTAATTTCTGTGCGACAAGTATTTGTTCCCGCGGCCAGATTCGATACGCGGTTCTCAAGTTGTCGTTGTTTCTCTTGAAGAAGTGGTACATCAGCTGTACTGATTTCAAGAAGATCTGATGGTCCGCGGATCGGCTCCATTCCAGGAAGGAAAGCTGTGCTTCGAACTCGGCCTTGTAGATCCTTAAATTGGCGCAAAATAGGTTAGTAGATTTTTAAATTAAAAGTGGAGAATTTAAATTGGGCAAGAAGCTTACTGGAATTCTGAGTTCAAGTGCACGGAGACTTTCATCTGCGCGTTCAATTTGAGCAATAGGAGCATCAAGATTAACCGTGATGCTGATACGTTGGAATTCGGACTCTGCATCTTGGAGATCTCGTTCGATTTTCTTGAAAAGAAAAAAATTATTCAATAAATCGGGTAGTCTGCTGTGTCAAGGGGCCAGGTTCTTTAAACTTACATCCATTTCAGTCATTCTGCCGAGTTGTTTAACACGCTCTTCCAGAGTGCGTTTATGAACATTGAAAACACGTTCCCAATCTCTAGAACGCGTCTCCAGACCAGCAGTGGCGACACAGAGTTCAGACCTCACTGAATTCACTAAATCAGCGTCTCCAGTTCCATGTGGAATTGAGTAGGTCGCCTCAATGTATCGTCGGACACGTGAGGGGCCGTCAGTGCTAGTGGGCTCTGCACCAACGAGAGAGGCAAGAGTATTGGCTTTGGCATTAACTTCAGCAATCAACTGATTCACGTAATCTCCATCTCGCAAATGTTCTGTCAAAGCGGCTTCGACCGCTGGAATGCTTTGTGAGTGAGGAGCTCGAACGATTCGAGCTCTTGAACTTGCCATGGCTTCGTCAAGCTGAAATTCGATGATAAATTACTTGATAAAATGATCATTTTCTTTGAAAACCGATCGAGAACATTAAATAAAGCACTCCTTTCATAAATTATGCAGACATCTTTGAAAATTATCCTGGAATTAGTAAAATCTAAGTAAAGTATATATTTATTTCTATGAAGATAATATCTTCAAGTTTTTTTAAATAACACGACTTGCAAACGCTATCAGAATGTCCGGTTTCAAATCCAATTTGGATACATCTGTGATATAGCACGTTGAAACTAACATATGATGGCTCGGAACTAAATTGAAAGAATACAGACAGACGGCCATGTCGAAAACACTAACTCAGCCATAGCCTTGGCATTACACCTACCGCTATCTTGTCAATCACAAGAATAGAATCCTGAATAGAAACAGAAAACTGCATGAATAGCGTCTAGATTTTTTCCTTTTAGAAACTGACGCTTTGTGATTGATTTTAATTTCCTTTCTCTTTGTTCTTCATTCGGTATTCCATCTAGGTCTTGTTTATTAAGACACAAAACCTACAGTATTCCACATTCATATGATGCTTCAGTAACCCATTAAGTATGAAATTGGCACTTGACTTATTGTACTGTTTGAACAGACTCAGTGGCGTCCTTCAGTTATTCATCAACTTGTCTTCCATTTTACCTTCATCGTATTTTATCTTCTATAGCAGACGTATTAGCTTTGTTTCGACTTCATACCCTTAAATGCTTTTTACCATTTCCACCACTTAAACCTTTAAAAAGTTATGAGTCTGGGGGTAAATGATTACATATGAACATGAATTGTTGAAAACTCGTTTTGCCTGTTTTCCTATCTTCTCCGTTTGTACAGAGATAAGAGTGTACTCCAAAATTTGAATTATTTGGCTTTCGGTAAAAGCGTGATTATCTTTATATAAGACAAATTACCTATGAGCCTCTTACTTAGAAGTTTTAGGATGTCAAATTTCTAATAATGGTCAGACTAAAATTAAATTCTATTTTAAAGTATTTTTAACCCTCAATATGCATCTCTAGTGTAATTTTACTTTCATCTCCTATGAGTTATTCCTAATTTTCAAGCTCTGATAAATATTAATTTGTGCTCCAATATTAGGTAAGTATTTGGCAACGCAATCAACCGTTTCTTTTCTACTACGAAGAGATGCAATAAAATTAATCGACTCCTCCTAACCGCATAAAACTAGAAATAGAATGCACTCTTCTAAAGCTTCACTCTGCTTATGTGTATACCATAAATTTTGACCCGAATATTGCCCGCATACCTGTCTAGCCATCTTATTGAAGTCATTCCATTTTTCATTCCAGGAGAGCCAGATCTGTCGAGTCGATTGAAGACTTTGCATCTGTTCCTTCAAATGCTGAAGTCTTTCCAAATTCAGCTGAATTTGACTCCGGTAGAAGTTCTGCGTTTCTGTCTTGTCTGTGGCAGCATCATCAATGCGTGAAACCTACAAAATAATGCAACACATCCACTTATATACTACTTGTCTTTATTTCGGTACTATCATTCATGTTTGTTTTTTATTTTTTTATTTTTTTCCATTAATACATCAAACTGACGCTGTGGCACGCAGTGTCTGTGTCCTGCACGTAGGCATGGGAACACACCGCACAGGGCACGCACCGGGCGTACAATTATTGATCGCGTGGGTGGATGAACGCACGCTTTGGTCGTTAAAGAAAGGTCACTATTTCTCCTACGTGCATGGTATCACGACCGCACTTCTGCGTACTACCTACTAGTTTCGGCTTGCTGGACAGGACGACCGTTTTTGGCCCGCTTTTGCCCCATCTATTTGTCAGGGCGCATCCCCGTATATACATGAGCCTATTTATCTATTAATATTGCGTGAAAAGAGAAAGACAAATATGGGGCGTTTGAAATCAAAGTTCTTACTCCTTCTAGAACACTTTTTAGAGCTGTTTGTTGAGATTCCAGTCGTGTTCGGACTTCCATCATATCGGAGTGGATACGAGTCATTTCACCCTCTCGTAGTTGCTGACTGACTTTCATATCAACACCACCGGGCATCTGAGGAGCGCCTGTAGCTATTGATTTGATACGGTCATTGACAGCTTGGTAGTAGTATTCATCTTCCCGAATTCGTCTAAGGAGATTATTCAGGTCTTCAGCCATGCGTAAGCGGATGGTTATTGTTCGACGATAGCATGTCCATGTCTCCGCTATCTCATCCAAGCGCCGCTAGAATTTAAGCAAAAGTACACGTCTAATAATGTGTCCCAACTGTTTATTAGATACCAAAATTAGTAGCTGCCAAAAAGAAATGTTCGTGCGGGATTGTTTATGTTAATCCCACTTATCTGACATAATTATACGAAGCCATATTTTTCCTACCTGGAAGTTTTGCTTTTCAGTAGATGGAGGAAGAGTTAGGATGAGAGTGCGGAGATTAGAAATCTCACGGTCCTGAGAGGTCATCATTCTTTCTAGACGTCTGTGAAGGTCTTCGAAGTCAGATACAAGGGAGATTGTAGTCCCTGGTGATTGATGGGCCTTTAGGACACCGCCTACAGTTTCCTGAGTCCATCTCCAGAGCTAAAATGGCCGAAATTTTTAGTTTCATTCAGTGATATTAGATAAAGTGTTAAAATTAGTTAAGCTTATGATCCTTACAGCTGTAAGTCTGTAGTCAATTTCCCTGAATTGTTGGTCTTTAGCATCAAGAGCGGGGAAACCACCGCAGGCTATGCGGCATTTAGCAATGATCTCCTCAATTTCACGGAGTTTTGTTGACATTGCGACGTCTGCACCTGCCGTTAAGGGGGATACAGGTCGCGCTGGGGGCACAGAGGGTGTCAGGCTCAAAGCTGTCACCGAGGGTCTTTCATCTACACGCGAGCGAAGATCAGTCAAGATCTCTCTTAGGCCTGGAACACGCATCTCCAACTCTGTGAGACGTTGGAAGATTTCATCTCGAACGTCTGTTCGTGTTTTACTACTCATGGTGATATCTCTTTCGAGGGTTCGAAGATGTTCAAGTAGCTTAAAAGGCAGAAGAATTAATAATTATAATCATTTAAATAACATTCGTTGTTAGTATTTCAGACACTTACTACCGATGCTTCGCTGAAGAAGATGATACTAGCTTGAAGACATCGACGTCGGGACTCAATACGATCAATAAACTCCCAGATATACTTCTCTGATGTTGCGAAACGCTCCACCAGAGCTTTATGAGCAGTCTGCATATCCATGTCGGGTTCTTCGTTTTCTCCACGTGGAAGATTTAGCTGTTGAGCTTGTCTAACCAGACGCGTGTTAACATGTTGGTATTCGCGAGCATCTACTGCCAAGCCCATAAGGGATTCCATCGCGCTTTCACATTCCTGTAGATTTCCGCCAGGTAAAGCGGCTGCTAGATTTGGTTCTCCAACCTAAAATTTGGAAAAAATAATTTTTTCCTTGCTGATGATAAGATTAAAGTTACATCTTGATTGGGTAGTATCCATATGGGCTCGATAAAAAGCTTCTTTTTCTAAACAACGCCTGATTCAGCGTGTTTACTGGGCTGAATCAGATTTCTCGCAGAAATCGTTATCCGAACGTCATTTCACAAGTCAGTCTTATTGCTGTTCACCCAGATAGCAACCGGTAGACCATATTCACAGCCAAAGTGGTGAATAATTTTCTAAAGTGGTGATCCTCCAGTTTTTTATCCGAAATCAGTTCGTAGTCTAATAAGCCGCGGCGTTCTTTCTATTAGGTGCTCATTTATATATGTCGGAGTAAATTAGAATAATTAGATAGTGGGAAAGAAGACAGAGTTGTAGTTCAAGAGAATGCAATTCTATCTAAAGCTTTTGGTATGGTATAGACTTAAGGGTGGATACTTACGCGAGAGAACCATTGTACAACATGTTCATGTTCAGTTTCAAGTCTGACAACAGTGTATCGCAGTTGCAGCAGACGGGCGCGTCTTTCCCAGGCTGCTTCGGCAAGTCTACGGGCTTCATTTGCATCTCCAGTTACTGCTGCAATGCGTTCTCGAGTCTCAGAACTAGTTCTAGTTAGCCCTGACTCCGGGGTCTGTCCAGTTCGAACTGCCATTCGTGTCAACAACTCCAGAGCTCCATTTGCTGCCTCCAACATCTGACGGGTTGGCTCTAGCAGCTCTAGACGTTTTAGATCTTCATGTTCCTACAAATTTAACACAACATATTAAAGTATACCACGATTATAGCTCCAAATATGTGTATAGGATGAAGTGATAGATACCTGAATTAGTTGTTCGACGGTTTCAATAGAGTCTCCCCATTCTCCTGAAGCAGAAGCTTCAATAATTCTAGACACAGCAGCATGAACTGCCTCAGCATTCTCAAAACACTCAGACACCAACTGAAGAAGATGGCCTCGTTTTCCAAGAACGTCAAGGAGTTCACGCCATGCCTTGTTGAGTGAAGAAGACATTGCAGAGTAGACGCGGGCCTGCCCTTCGGTAGGTTGTTGGCCCACCATCTCTTCAGCTCGAGTAAGGAGTTCCGAAATTTGAGCTTGTTTGGCTGCCAGCTTTGAGACGAGGCTGGCATGTTGCTCCAACAACTGGCGGACTTCTGCTGAGGTACCGCTAGCACCGACGTCATAAAGATCTGGTTCCATGCGTTGAATTCGCACCTTTATCCAGGTGCCACACTACAATTTCAACAGAAGTCACGGTTCGTTAAACCAGTTTTATTTCTAAACAGATTTATCAATTTCATTGCTCAAACCGGATCCTAGTAAATATAATCAGAAGATGATACAATGCGTGAATAATGGTACAGAGATAGGATAATTTGATACTATCTTAACCTGAAAACAAATGACATTTGTGAAAGAAAATCTGCTTTTACTTCCCAAGGTAATGTGTCATTTATATATTTACATATAATATCAGGCGCACGTATCTTCAAAACACATTCCTATTTTTCCCAAACTTTTAAATATGACTCTTCGCTGTGCATAATTATATAATTTCAAATTTGCGAATAGTGTGAAACCAGTTTAATTAACACTTAATAAAGTACATCCTAATTTTTTGTAAATAAAACAACCCGCTGCACTTTCTCTATCATTTAATATCAATCACAAATTTCACATTTCTATTTTTTATTGTGTTCAGTTTATCAGAATATGACAGCTCTATTTAAAAATAAAAACCGCCATATGACTTAATATAGAAATTATAACTTTAATTTAATTAATTAATATTGAAACATACAGTTTTGTAAGTATTAATATAGATTGTCTCACTTAATTTCCTCTTTTAGAATTGTTTATCATTTTTTTCCGTACATAAAAATTTGTTTCTTATATATTTATCCAGATCTTTCTGTTTGGAAAAAATATCGAATATAAAGACCTATATTCCAGTGAAAAATAAAATTAACCGAAATAACAAAGTGAAATAATTTCATTTTACTCAGATGAAAATATTTATTATTTACAAGTTCTTGATGTTTCTTTGCATTTTATATCAGTTTATAAGGATCAGTTTTCACTTCTTTAAATAAAAATAATTAAATTCAGTAAAATGTCATTCTGAAATTTAAAAAGTTTTAGTACATGCGGCATCCATAAGAAGGAAAGCCATTAAAAAGCTAAGATCCCAGGTACATAGTAGTCAAGACCGAACGCGAGAGTGAGGTCAACTGCAGGTCACTGAATCTTTCCCTATAACATATCGTCATAATACTACTAGCGAATGTGGTATCCCAATAAAAATAGCAATTAAAAATCATTTGACAAAGGTTTCTAATCTTAAAATAAATACTTACTCTGAGAACAGCCAGAATAATCTTAGATTGTCCGGCTTGAACAGCAACAGTACTGATAGTGGTAGTAGAGGGGAAACTGTCTGAGAAATCAGATGAAGATTGCGTTGAAATATCTTCACGATCCGACATTTTTATATTTTTTGATCAAGTTAGGAAAGGAGGCGAAATATATTAAGCGGGATTGCAAAGGTGGGTTCAAAGAAAGGCAGATAGCAGAAGCAGAAGGGTTATGAGTAGGGTTTTTTTCTGTTTTGAATGAGATTTCAATAGGCGAAGAAGGCTGCTCGCGGTCTTTTCCACTAGCAAAAGAAAATAAGCCGCTTGGTAGCAAATACCTTCTTGGCACAACTGAGGAAAGAAAGCTTGCGGTCCTAGATCCTACTAGGACTTATGATTTTACCACCTTGTTTTTCCAACAAGTCCCCCTCCCTGGTGAGGTGAAATATTCCGGGATGGGGGATATTCGGCCGCTGGCCTCCTTTACTTTCAAGAGAAATGAGATCTCGCTGATCTCAGTTGGTTATTTGCTGTTGCAGTAATGCGACTAGCTCAGAAAACGAACGTTGTTTGCACACGTTCGTGTCACTGATCTGAAGAACTCGATGGCAAACGGTGCAGATTTATAAGAGTGGCCGGGGTAGATGTTGACCAATCTCCTGTGGGAATTTTCTGTGCGTGGAGGGATGCTATTGGCTGGGTGCGGAAGTGGCAATGCCTACACGACTGGCACTGCCAAAATTCTGCTTCCGCCCACTTTGCTAAGCCTTTAATGTCTTCTTTATTGACATTGGACCGTGTGCACCTTCGAACTGTTAAGAGAGGGAGAATCGCGAACCATCTGAATGCATTTTTAGTAGAGAAAGCCTAAACTCTCAGCCTCGTCAGAAGTGTACACAAATGTTTAACCTTATTTCACCAATGCACAAGACCTATCAATAAGTTTTAAACGAAAATTAATAAGTTCTAATCTTATTCGTAATTTTTTAAATTTTGAACAAGAAGAAATTATTTAAATGCCAACTGGAAGAAATTGCTATGGCACCTTTTTGGCAAATAATCGTAGAATATGTTTAAACATTGTGCGTTATTTTGAATATTTCTTGCCATTTCCAGATTTGACTGACAAGCTCGAATAAGACAAACACTAGGAGTAGGCAGTGATGTATCAGAATTCATATTGTGTTTAAATTGCCCTCAAACTCCATTGTTTATTCTGCTCAGATCACGTTCTTGTAGTAATCGAATTAATATAATTGTAAAAATGAAATTGAAAAGTGCTAATTACGACCGTATCACAGCGATGAAATTGATATGGATGAAACTGGCGAAATTCAACAAATGACCCTGTATCGCTGATTAATTATGTTTGTGATTTCAGTTTCAAAAATTATCAAGATACTCTTATTTCAGATCTGTTGATTATTGCAATGTATCTTCAATAAAATTGAACAGGATTCGATGGTTTTGCATTATTGCAAAGGGAGGTTGTCTAACAAAATTCATTTTGCAAAGTGTCTCTCCTTTTCGATTTATAATTATGAAAAATAATTTTACTATTAATAATTATTTTGATATCTTCAAAAGAGATGCAAAGTATTTACATTTTAATTAAAAATCAAAATGCACCAAGGTATCACTTTTCCCATAATAACTGACAATTATAACTTCATATTTTCGGTGCTCTAGTACGTTGTTAAAATTATAAACTATAATCGGATTTTAATGTTAAAATACAGACTTCATCAAGTTATAAGTCATAAGATCGAAATCCTTAGCTGGATTTAAATGTTCACCGCAATGTCTGTGCATTTATGATGGTCTCGTCTATCACAAGTACGTGGCCGATCTGTTTACCAACCTTGAACGTCCAAGGGCATAACGTACCGGATGAAATCCATTACACTTTGATATTTGAATGAAACAGAAAACGAGCAATGTTGAAGACAAAACGATTTTAATGTACATTATTTGGCCATTTAATAATATAAGTGCTTGTATTGAATAAAGTGCCTGTTTTCAAAGATAAATAATATTAAATCTGAAATAAAAATTTCGCCATGGTTATAAATTATAAAGAAACACAAGCATAATGGATGACCATAACTTTCAGTGATAGCATTGATTACATTAGAAGGAGGTATTTAATGTTACTAAAATATAAGTTTTTTTAAAGTAATTGGAAGTAGATCCTGCGATAGACTGTTTTTATTCAATATTAAGAGGAATAAAAGGAGTTTTTAATGAAATCCCGAACTATCAGTTTTGTTCCAATTGTGCGCAAACTTTGAAATTATTCCCATCAAGACAAAAAGATTAATTTGATATTCAGTCTGTCATTGTAAAAAAAGGAAAATTATTTTCTAATTTTCTAATTTAGAATGAAATGGGAGAAATAAGGAACTATCGACCTTGTCAAAATTATTATAACTACTCCGGGTAAAACAAATTATTTATCAACAAGGCTAACAGGGTAGTCAGGACAAATTTGATTTCTTTCCGCTAGTGGCCAATTTTGAGAGAATAAGGAAAGAAAAATATTCATTATCCATCTGAAGCAAGGTGAACGTAGGTAAATGCCAGCGAGAAGGAATCGTTGATAAATAATTGTTAAATATATTCAAATATTGTGCCCCTTATTGAAGCTTTTGCTAATTAAAAAAATTGGATTTAATTAACGGGTCGGGACAGGTCAAGAAGGTATTTAAGACGGACCTTAGCTCAATTCACTTTTAGAAATTTCATTCTCCTAAGAGCAACTTGAATATCATCCGAGCTCTAGCTATGATATTAAATGAGATGATACCAAGGAGCATCTAGTGGATATACCAGATCTACCGATTAATATCGACAAAGATTTTTAGTTTAATAATAAATAAAGCACTCAATTTTTACCAAAAGTTCGATTATTTTAATTCGCTGTCCTTATCATGGTTTGTTTTAATTCAAGAATTTCATTAAAAAATCCTAATATTTTCCGTTCATATTGGAATCTGTTTGAAAAAAATAATATGCCTATGGATAACATTTAAAGATAACAAAATATGACGTTAATTATCTTCCTTTATCATAATGATCTATGAGACTGCCTTCAATAGCAGCTGACATATCTTGAATGCGCAACTTTTAACTTTCGAAGTTCTGGTGCAGTGCTACATTCATAAATTATGTCTTGGTTTCAATGCCAAAACACAAATCAAATAACATTAAAATTGTTAGATGATGCACTGTGTGTAAGAAATTTTGTCCTCTCAACAATTTGAAGAAAAAAATGAGGAAAAGCGGCGAAATCGACCCTTCTTGATTAAATAATACCCATCAGTAAGCATTGAATATTGTAGACAAGAATTTGCTGCAATCTGGGGGACAAATTATGAAATCTGAAGTCTGAAACATGAACTGCTCATTTAGTAAACATTGTACGGTTCGAGTCTAAAAGTCAAGTGAAGTTAGACTCCTTGATACCTCCACATTGCTCTCTGTATCTTTTTGATCCCGCACTTTGCCATTTGTTGGAATTACCGTTATTCTATGCCATTTGCTTCCCATAATTAAAATCTGTAAATTCTTTGTTTTACTATCGGAAACAGCAATGATTAAGCAATTGAAACAAATATGCCTGAAATTTTTATATTCAATTGGAAATTAGATGATTTGCCAATATCATTTTAAAGTAAATTATTTTGGAATCTTTGACCGAGACATTATCGGCAAGTTATTGTCGTAAATGATGAACACTTTTTATCAATCTATTAAGCTAAATGGAAAAAGGTAGAACATACAAAAGTGGCCTTGAGCAGTTATAAAGAACATAGATAATTAGCGGTGTTGAAGGAAGTGCATTTAATTCTAAGGCGATACTGATTCGAATCGTCAGTATCAAATTACCTATTTCCACAGACATTCCTTCATAACAAAAAATTAAATTGCAACTCCAAGATACAATTAAATCAGTTAATAGCGGTAGAATAATCAGTCTTCGAGAAAAATTTGCTTCGACTACGAATCTCACCGCATTACAGCGGCCCTGTGATTTACAAAAAGGTTAGTGGACACCGAATACCACCGTTGCATATGAGAAGAAATAGCACAGCGATGTCTATCCCAAAACTATTTGAACAAGATAAATATTACTTATTTTACTTCCCAGCCGTCATAGGTATTACCTATAGTGAGAAAAAATAGTAAAATTTCACATCTTAGGAGAACAATAAACTATTCCAAAATGAATTAATGGAGAGGGAACGAGTAGAATTAGAAGTTAAAGTTAGAATATTAACATTTTATCTGCATGCTTTTTACTTCTCAGGATTAGTCTAATGGTTCATTTTCCAATGTCCAAATTTCACAAACAGTTTTCTATTTTATGTATGAGTTCAAGTTCTCGTGGTGTTTGGAGCCTATTAACTTGTTAATTAGTATATCTAATTGGTCTGACACTTCAGATAGGCATGATAATAACAGACAAAATGTGAATTAATATGTATTTAACATAAAGGAGCTCACTATAGGTCACTTGAAGTAACCAAGCACATTGGCTAATACCGGGTTCAACCATTCGAGTTTTTCTCTCTGATCCAAATGGATGAACTTCATTAAAAAACATTTTCAGAATCTGGAAAAAGGCAGCTGAGTAATCCTATTGATAACTTAGACGAACACGTTCAGGTATTATTTCCTATTCACATAGCCTAAACATTTAGATAGGGCACTTGAGCCTGTATCAGGGTCAAGCCATTTTTATTCCACTGGTAAATTATATTTCCTTTTCAAATGATGAAGTGTTTTACAAAAATCCCATTAATTAAATAAAATTAAATGACTCTATTGAATTATTTGACCAAATTTGAATAAGCATTAAAGTCGCTTTTCAAACAGAAAATAATCGGTGTATCTGCTTTTTTGAGACAGATCATAACGAACGATGAAACCATTTTCCCACAATTTCAGTATCTTCAGTTTGCGTGAAATTTAAAATCCTGGTACATTAAAACAATTATAAATTATGCATAAATTTCTTTTCCAAGACAGACAGATAAAATTACGATTTTTGTTTACAAACTATGATATATATTTTATGAAGTAATGGTTTGTCAAAATATCTTTGGATGATGAAATGTACAGGTAATTCTCTTTATCATTTGATTGTTCATGTTGTCAGCTGTCTCAGTCACTAGTCGTTGTTGATAGTGATAATTCAAAGATGAAATGAAATGCGGAATTTCATCCGGTGACAATTTAACTTGTGGTGTTTATTTGAATGGTGTGGAAAGCACAATGGTGTGCAGCCTTAATTTTGAAATTTATTTAAGTGAATAGGTGAATTATCTGAAATTAAGTCACGATTAATTTTAATCTCATTGTATGAAAACAAAAAAGACTTCAGTAAATTCGAAAGTATTGAAATAAAGTGGTGATTTATCGACCAGGAATACATTAAAAGGAAAACCAATTATCAAATTAGTTTCTCTCATTTTGGGAATGTTATGGAATGCTTTCTAAAACAGCACACCGAATGTCAGAATTGGGTCGATGTCCTGGTTTATGACGATTAAAGCACCAGTCTTTTGTAGGATCTAAAGTATGCGAAAATTGGGTACTTGAAGTTATTGGTGTTCGAGATATTTGTGGGACAGGCAGCACTACAGTACATTTTTCTCCTTTTGCGGTTGAGTAGTAGGAATGCAATTTGCCGTGCATCTTAGTCGAAATGGCTTTTGGTGTCTTGTCTATTTGCCACTTAAAATTTGATTTAATCTATGTACCCACTTTGCTGATCATTAAAATTTTGTCTAGGTTTATAATATATATATATATATATATTTATTTATATAACTTCAATAGTGCATTTGCTCTGAAATAAATAAATGATCTCCTGATAATTGTTTCAGAGGTCGTCACAAGGCCGAAGCCTTATTGATCAACAAGAGTCAATAAATAAGAGTCAGAAATAGCGTTTTTCAATCAGAGGCGATTATTTAAAAACAGTTTTGTCCATTGAGCTTTTATAAGTTGCTTCATAATTGTAGCAATCCATATTTTCATCTATGTAGAGCTGATAAATTTATAGATTTCGAAAATTGTGTCAGTAATTCAGTGAATAATTGATACAGTGTTACAATGTTTCAGGTAATATTTCCCTATTTGGCTTTCTTGAATATTCAGTTGATTCGCATCAGATTGTATTGAGATCAGACAATTTAGATCTTCTCGGAAAATCTTTGTCCCCCAAAGAACGAGGAAGTGCCGTTTATCGCATTTGCCTTGACGGTTAAAAATTAGTTCCCCATAAAGTCTCCAGATATTTATGTTTCCAAGAATATACAAATTATTAACGCAATATTAATTTCGAAATATATTATTTGAATGAAAAGATGACGAAAGATGATTACGGAATTATATGTTCAGATCAATGAAAAGATTGTCGAGAACTGTCAGGCAAAACTCAAGAGCACAGATTATATAAAGATATTTCGAGTGGTTTAAGAAAGTTCTCGCGTTTCTGCTTTTATATATATATATCAGTAAATAACTGTCAATTTTATTAATTTTTAATGTTCTATTGCAAAGCACTAGTTGTTATGCTCCAAATGTGAGAAAATGTTCCTTTCTCCCGCTTATTTATTATTCTTCTGAAATTAAAAGACACCAGAAGTGAAGTAACCAGCGGGAAAAATTTTAGAATAATAAAATTTTGAGGTAAACTAAAGTACACACGCTATAAAACGAACAGTCATATGTCGACGGGGAGTGTGTTTAAAATAAATGAAATTAAACCAAAGCTTGTGGTAAGACCTGTTGGTATTGATTTCATCCTCGCAAATCCTAAACGGCTGCAGTTCGAAAGTACAGAATTATATTAATAAAATGCAAAAAATCGACAGCTTGAACAAGACTGGGCTGCAGCCCATATTCTTCTGCGCTGAGTAGTCAAGACGTAATAATTCCAACATACATAAATCAAAACTCCCTTTCCTTTCTCCAAATTATGTAACTATGCATCGGCTTGTCCGAGTAGTAATAAATATACTGGCTTTATTATTATCGTCCATCGCAGTGCGAAAAACTATTAAAATTTTTTCACGATGGGAAGATTCTTTATAAGAAGAATAAGAAATGAGTCCAGTAAGGTATGACCAAGGAAAGGGTCAAGAATTTGTTAAGAAACTTCATGGAAGAATTTAGTTGTCGATTTTCTTATATGGAGTACAGTTTAATGTTAATGTGCTCATATACAGTTATAATAAACTGACTCCTAGGTTAATGAAATAAGATTATTTCATGATATTCAGAGCTTGCTGGCTGGTTGATTTAATTCGGTGCAATCTTACCAGCAAAGGTAGCTACTTAAGATATAATGACAGCTGTTATATATATATATATATATATATAATACTAGCTTTAAAAATTAAATATCACACTATCGGGTTGCAAGAAAGCGTAGAAGACGGATGAGATATCATGTGAACCACGGCAATAAAGTTGTGGACCATCATTGGCCCACCGCCGGAAAGAAATAAGTTTGACAGATGTTTTCGGTTGGAAATACCAAAATTTAAAATCTTCTTTTACATGCCTACTGTATCTATATGATTATACCGTTTAAATTTATCACAGTGTTCACTTTTTAAACTACTATTAATTTCTGTCCCAAAATCTAACTCTCCGATAACAAACATTCAGTGTAGAAAATGGAATAGTTTCAGAAATTGATATGAAATATCCGGTTTTAGGATCCATGGGAAACGTGTGGTCTCTATATCATTTAATATTACGCCTATTTTAACAGCTGCTTCATTATATTTTAGGCAGCCACTTTTGCTAGTAGGATTGCACTGAAGAGGGCATTAGGAGTAAATTCAGTTTGCCGGAACACATGTTATGATATTTTCTCTAAAATTTTCAAGATCCGACAACCAATGAATCACCTTGTCTGTCTATTTCGATTTCTGGATTGCATAATGGGATTAAAAGATCCCTTCCTCTATTAACACTTCGGAAAAGTTTAAAACGATTACTTGCGTTCTGTGATTAAGTGAAGATATTAATTTGGCAATTAAGCGACTACGCTTTATTCAAACTGCGACTTAACAGTGATACATTCAAAATTGGAAAAGGGTTAAAATGAAATAAAGCATTCTGTGTACTCACTTATTAAAAGCACGGGAGCTTCCCTAAAGTGAAGAGAATGAAATACAGTGAGATCAGGTTGATTTCACTGTTAGAGGGATAAGATTTGGACGAGAATAAATGCGATTCAAATTGTTATTCAAGATTACATAAAACTTTGAAAAATGCCTTGGACATATAAGTAATCTTGGAATATGTTTCATTACACTTTAATGTCATCCTCCTTCTCTTTATAGTACAGAATCTACCCTCAGGTAGGTCAAAAAATAACCCCCTACAGCCTTCCTAGATGTTTAAACATTCAAGACCATGACAAGTAATGTAAACTTTGTAAAGAATTTGAGAGATCATTACTGAAGTATCTGCTCAGATAAATGCAGAGATCGTTAAGGACAATCAAGCCATAGGTTCTAAATTAGATTCCCGAATGGCTAAAGAAGCAGTATAGATTTTCAAACGAAACCTCGTGTTATACGTGCTCTTCTCACTTTTCAATCTTAAAAAACCAGGAATTACGGGGAGTTTCTCTTTAAAATAGCTGCAACAAAAAATTGAGAAGACTTTCTGATAGGCTTATAAGTTTAAATTTTTCTTTGATAAAATAAATAATGTAGATTTTCTCATGAATATAAATATCAAATTGTTTACATTAATTCTCCTTGCATAGGACCGAACTATGAAGGAATTCGGTGCACTGGAATTTGGCAAATACGTTAGCGGATGAATCAGATTGGCCAGAAAAAGATCTTGACACTGATTAATTCAAATTGCAAGTATGAAAATTTAAATACTAATATTATATTCTACCATTATATTTTAACTTTCCCAATGCTATTGACGACATATCCTAGAATTTTAACTGACGATTTCTAGAATCATGACTTTGTTTTGTGTCTAACCAAAAATTTGTCTTGTTTTATCTTATTTTAATGCTGATACTCTTAAAATATCCTATTTTAGCAGAAGCCCCGGTTTAAAATGGCTTTTTTTCAAAATATTCAAATATAAAATTTCTAGTAGCGTTAGGACCTCCCTAAACGTTAGTTTCCGTGAAGTTTTATGCCTTCTTCACTTTCTACGAGTTATCATTTATCTCTTCATCTTAAATTTGTTTGTCTATTGTCTACTTAATCGAACTCCTCCACTTTGAGCTTTATTGTGCTATTTAGCCACATTTTAGTTTATCATATACGAGTCAAATGATTTCTCTCAGTTCAATTTTAATTAACGTAAATAACCCGATTAGAGTAAGAATTTTAAAAGTTACACAATGTAATGTAATACATTTGCAGGACCTTGAAAGCTGGCTAGTTCTTCTTCCGTTATGGATAGCCATAAAATATAGAATATGCTTGGGTGGTTAAGTAATATAACCATTCTGATTAGCCGGTGACAACATTAGCATAGATCGTTGCGATTCAACACGGCGACCCCTATGTATATGTATATATATCGTTGGGGTCTCTGCAGTTATGAAATACGTAAATCTTGGAAGAACGATTGCTCGGCAGCATTTCTCCACCCTACGTTAATATTTTCTTAATCATAGTCGACAACGAATGACTTAATATGGATATATTCACTCATCTTCTTTTTAAAATGGTCTTTTATCGAATATAACCTTTATTGTTTTTCAGTAATTATTAATCATGTAGTAATGTTATTGTAAATTAAAGTTTTCTATTGTGAAAATGGCAAGTATTTTAGGATTCTCTAATGTTGAGGGGTTTTTCGAGCTTTTTCTATGCAAAACTGGGGTTTATGTCAACAATATATCTAGTAACTAGCTAAAACCGAACTTCCCTGCGTTTCAGTAAACCCGAAAGGCGAAATGAATGGCCAATGAAATAAAGTGGCCTACAAACTGGTAACGTGATGTTCGGACAAATCACAATTTTGATTCTCCGAAAAAATTATTTTTAATATTTAAATTAATAAGGCCTTAAATGATATATATTGAATACTACTTAAATCTTTTTTCACTTGTTGCTAACTCTTCTTGACAACTAAATTAACGCCTACAGTAAAAAATATTTACCCTCTAATGTTTAATCATATCCCTATTATGAAAATAATCAAATCACTTCGACAGCTCAGGCTATAAATTACAAACTAATAGGTTGTCTGAGAAAACAATAGTTATCCGTTTTTTGAATATGTTTCACAGAAAGCCAAGATGAAATTGGAGAAATCATTACCTCCTTTAAATGTGTTTTATAAGAAGGTGAATATGTGACAGGAATAGCTTCATACCATTTGTATTGACAAATTATCTAATAATGCCACTTCTTTTATTCATCGTGGTTATTTTCCACTCATTTACTGTCGGGACTTATATGAAAAATACACTAATGTGTTTGGATTGCTTAAAATCAATAATTTCTCCAACATATTGACATAGTAGAATTCAGACTGACAACTGACGCTGTTGTATCATAAGTGCCATCAGGGTAAAGGCAGCCTTATGTGGAGATGTATCTATGTAATTAAAGGTGACTAACTGTTTGCTTTAAGTGTCATCTTGAACAATGGGCGCCTATTAATGAAGGCTTATCTTTTTCCAGTGTTCACTGATGACCAAACTTTCGAAAAACAGATTTCCAAGCGTATATAAATACTTGATAACGAGTGAGATCAAATTAGAGAAAGGTTTTGAGAAGAACACAATGATTTCTATCTTTACATATCATGTTGCTTGATCTAGAATGGATGCAGATGATGTCACCACGCATTTTCCCATGTACGTGAATTTCGACATGTAAAATGAGATTCCATCCACCGATTTACATGCGGATTTCAAGAATATTTAAAACACTATTTTTTCGTTTTAAAATGCAAATGCTAGGTTCCGTAATGAGTCTCAGCAAATAACTGCTTTACTTTTCACGGAAATCACACATAAGATAATGACTATTTGATGTTTGACAACCTATTCGAATAGCAAATTACTCCAGTTGAGTGGATGGATTCAACGTTTTCCAATTAAAGAGAAATACGACATCTTGATTTAGTATTAAGGCAAATTTATTCATTTTTCTTGAAATGCCTCAGAAAAGAAAAAATAAAGGAAGAATTTGCCATCGACCTGTTGAAATTCTTATTTCAAATCATTAAGTAATCATTAATGAAATAAAATTTAGTTGTTAGGTTCTTTTATCAGCGGACAAAATGAAAAAATATCTAAACAGAACTTGGTTTCAATAATATCTCACTTTTTTGTTGCCTAATATTAGTAATATTTAGATGACATTTAAAACTCCTTTTCGGAAAGCGTTTGCCTGACATTCTTAAATTGCATGACAATTCTCGACGGAGTCACAATCGGTTCTAAAATACCAACTTTCATGGAATTCAACTGCCTTCTTTGGTTTAATCTGTTTTAATCAAACTTGAAGATATATTTGCCTTACTACGATTCTGGAAGTGCTTTTTGTAGTTCTAGCACGTAAAATTGTATTAGCTAGCGAATAGAAAAGTGGCCTACAGGACTCAGATTTTTATAGAGTCTGAAAATCGATTAATTGGGAGAAATCGATCAAAAGGGAGATGTTACTGATCAACGTAGCCATAGCTGAGATATCATTCATCATTTTCCTTTTGATATTGCTACCCAAAAATGATTACGGGAAATTGAAAGTGATTAAATATACATCGGAGTGTAATTTAATCAAGATTTACCTTGTCAATTCATTGATCCAAAATCATTATACTAACCGCAGTTTTTCAGAAAACTGTTTCGTATTATGATCATTGACAGGAAGGGGAAACAACAATTGGAACCGTAATATCGATTCCACGCCATCGACTTCCACGTCATAATTATGGTAAGTCACGCCATGACCTCCATTCATTGATTGTTTTATTGCCTGGTCATTCATATTCAGTCATAGTGAATATAAAGTACTATAACAATCAATGATTGATTCACTTTCCTCCTCCTAATCACAACGCAATTCGAAGGGTAAACATGGAATATAAATTACGTCAATAAATGTCTTGTGTGGCTAACGAACTTCTTTTTCTTCTCTCTGGGTAACAATGGCACAACTTATAACACTAAGCTGGCCATACGTTATAACAATTAAGTAAAGTATCCGATATTCATTTAATTTGACTATGTTTAAAAATATAGCTTCATAAGCACTGACATATTTTACATTTTGCCTCTGCTATTATAGTTCATCTGTACTTTTATTTTAATTGCTACACAAATCAGGTCATACGATCCATATTGACTTAGATCCACATTAACAACTATATTCTTTCCTCCAAACTCATCATATGAAATGTAAATTATATTATTATATACAATTGATAGGAGTCCAACAAAAATAAAGTTCGTAGCTACAGTGTTTATGTCTCGTCTGGAGATAATTAATTCCCACAGATTGTCTCATATTCCCCTTCAGCCTTGTCGATATGCGGATACACATCGCTTCTGACAGCCAGACGGTTATTTGGAGTTAAAACTTCTACCAGTCCAGTGGAGCTTTGATCTTCTAACATGAAGACAGCTTGTTTTGCACTATAATGTTTTTCAGTGAAATTTCTTGCGTTCTGTCTTGACCTTTTCTTTAGTCTGAGTCAACTGTAGTCTAGTGATATTTAGTGAACAGATATATCATAACACAGAACTAGATCTGCAAGCAAAATTACAGAATAGAAGAGTCATATTTTACAAAGGTGGGAAATCGAACACTTTTGAATCTACTTATTAGCGCATTTATGGAATGAACGATTGATTTTGAACGTTGGAAATGTTGATTTTAAAAGTGGGGTCTTACAATAATGAAGAACAATAAGCTTAAAACAAGGGATAAAGGTAATTCTACACTTTTTTGATTGAGAAAGGTCTAAAAATGACCAAAGAAGCGGTTTTTGACATCAAACGCTACAAACCTGAAATGGAGAGCAGGAACGCTTGGACTATAGGAAGAGGTGAAGGGATATTAAATTAACTTTTGTCTGTATTCCAGTAATCATCATGAATCAAAAATTAAAAAAGAGGATAAATTTGCTGAAGCTTTCTAAACATCGATATGATATAGAAAAGAGATGAAAAAGGAAGAGCATGAGAATATATGACCCAATGTAGGGCTAGCATACGAAAAAGAGAACGGCTTGAAGTAGGCAAATGACAAGGCAAGAAGATTTCATGATAAAGCACTAACAGAAATTGACAGCTCAAAAGAAAAGGAAATAGTAAGACAGAATTGTCAAAATAAACGAATTCGAAGTGCAAAATTCATTAAAGTTGGATGTTGGGAAATTTACAGTTTAGGTGAAAAAGTAGGCTGCTGCAATTCTAGTAATTCCAGTGGTTATCCTAAAAGTCAAGTGGTTTATCGAATACGCATATCATTTAATATCAATAATTATAACAATATAAATTATTTTTTGGGCAATAACCAATAAAAGTTCAGTAGAATTCATTTCAAAACGTGATTGGTTCGCTTGTACCAGAGGGGAAAATTAAGATAAAATGTCAATCGATAACTTAATTTTTCTCTTACCTTCTAATAAATATATGGAATTATTAAGCATTGGATCAAAAGCAAAATTGGTCAAAAGGTTGCCTTATTAT
>CAADRB010000022.1:1742424-1802200 GCA_900708905.1 Hymenolepis diminuta
AATGAGGAAAAGGTAAAAGAAATCGAGGGATTCCTAATTTATCTGAGCTGTTAGTACTTTTATAATCAAGGTTTAATTAGGCTTGTCCATGTTTCTGTTATTTTCTTATTCCTATTTAAACATCCAAATGGAATTATTTATTGCGATTTCAAAGCCATCTTTTCTCACAGTTTTCGTAGCACCTGTTAAATGGACGAATTTGGTTACCAGTTGAGTGATTATCTTTGGACTTGTGGTGTCTTCTCGTCTTAATTTCATTCCCAGAAACCCACTGATGCTGAGGGTCCGCACATATAATTTCCCTTTCATGCAACCTTCGTTTGTAGTTGATTTTTAATAATACATGGAATGAATTTCTATGCTGGATTTATCATCCTACAAATTGTTCTATTTACAATCATTCAGTGAAAGCCAGTGTCAGTGTAGCATAGCCTTTGTCACATACTGAAAGTGATATAATATACGTTATATTCCTGCGAATATGAAATTCAAAGTCAATTCTCCTGTTTAACCTGAATAGTACATCACCTCAAAAGGAATGCAGGAGGTTATGTAAACAATTTTTCGTAGCACATCTTGACAATAAATTACATTTATGAATATTAAATAATGCTAACTTTATTGTAGATTATATTTTAACTCTTAATGGCATCATGGCTATTGGAAGGCGAAAAACCATCAGATATAACTGACCTTCTATTGGAATAAGCTGATCTGGAGGTTGGGAACAATAATTCGCTCAGCCGATAGGGAACAAACCCTGAAATTTTGCCAACTGAGCATTAGAACATGAAGCAGTGGACAATACCGAATCAATAAAAAAGTGTAATTTAGTGAGACTATTCTGATACTATTGCCCAGCTTTACTTTTTATTTTTTCGTATCCTCCCTCCTTAACTCATATTGGTCTTGGTGATGGCGTTCAGATGCTTTCTCACGTTAAAAGTTGTGATTTCTTGCCTTGCTGACAGTAGTAATTGAAAAGTGATTCTTGAATAGTCTTCTCTGATCGAGAAAGAATCACAAATTCAATTAATTTTTTTCGTAATTCTATAAAATATTAAGTCCTGACCTTATTCCATGATAGTTAACATCTACGAAAGTTGGAATATTTTCCGAAAATTTATTTCTATCTTAAAAAGCATTTGTTGGTAATTTTGGGTAATGTAGACCTTAAATTTCGGACATTCATCCACATATTTGCGAAGGAATCTGACCTTTAGATAATAAAAAGAATTAAAACTATGCATTTTTCGACCGAAAGAAGGATTAAATCACCAGTGCATTTTACCGTTTATTGAATTCACTCTATTTCAATTAAAATTGGAAATTTCTTTTTGGTTAATCAATTCGTTTTTTATTCTTTCATTCTCATTTTTGAGATTTTTATAATAACCTCTGGTATTATAGCCTCTAGAGCATAAGTTTCTGGAATAGGAAATAGCCAAGTTATCCTCTTGTTTAATTAATAGTATTTATCCATTACACTTAAATTTGTAAGCGAACTTATTATATTTAACATTTTGACTGTGCCATTCCGATCAGTTTATTTTCATTTTACTTATTCCGCTTGAGTAAAAGGTAGAAACAAAGGAACCATTTGGATGATGGGTAAAGTTTCTATTGTAATACCGAAGAGGAGGGGGAGGGGGGGGACAGCGAAGGAAAAGAAGTTACACAGAGGGATTTCTGTCCTGAAACCGAGATTTTTATGTGACTCCATTTGCAGTCAAAAGGGTTATTCCTTGACAGTTTTGTAGGCGTTCGGTTGAGGCTCAGCTTCCGGAGCTAAGGTGGACGTTGCATTTTCATAATCTTTCATTGCCCTGTCCAATTCAAATTTGTGCGATTGCATAGGTTTGAAATGGTCAAGATATAAACTTTGAGTGGTGCTGCCACCTCCATCTTTAGAGCTGCGATGATTTGCCTACTGACCAATAGGGGAATTGAGCGATGTACTACCTGTTTAGCTCATCTTTGTTATCATGCAGCCTGACTCCAGTCTGACGTTAATGACCTTAAAATCATATCTGCTAAGTATTAATCTGAGTTTGAGGTCCCAATTTTGACTTTTTCTACATCTCGGTTGATTTTACCTTCCTGATTTCTCCACAACTTTTCTATTCCAGATCTTTCTTTACTCCTATCTTTTTTTGAAATCGAAGATTATTTAAATTTAATGGTTTTTCATTGGCGACTGGTATCAATTAACCAATTAATTTTAAAATGGGTCTCAAATGGGCTAATCTTATTGTAAAATATTATTAACTTAGTGAACATTGTGAACTCCGTCTTTTCGATGTTCGCCAGACTAAACTCCCACCACAATATACCCTATGTGTAGATAATTAATTACTGTCATATGCTATAAAAGCTTATAATGCTGGCATCTTCCGAACCATTCCAGATTACCATTTTCCCCATTCACATACCTTTCGCCTACACTACTGAGACAAAAGCGTTGGCAAATTTTGTAAATTTCATTCCTGTGTTGCCTTCTTTTAGTAGTAGGTCCACGTGTTTTGTGCTTATGTTTATAGGGAAAGGGAAATTCATTTCTACTTAATGATTCAAAAATTAAAAAGGTGCTACAATATTATTAGCTGTAAATGAGATGTCATCTATGATTTACTAAAAGGAAAACTAATGAGCTCTGTTCTATTAAACATTGTTGCTAGTCTCAACTACTTGCTATGGCTCTCGCAGTGTGCAAATTAATCGA
Source organism: Hymenolepis diminuta (assembly GCA_900708905.1). NCBI lineage: Eukaryota > Metazoa > Platyhelminthes > Cestoda > Cyclophyllidea > Hymenolepididae > Hymenolepis > Hymenolepis diminuta. The sequence continues at coordinate 1,745,147 of CAADRB010000022.1, forward strand.
GGTGAAATGACCAATTGCGAAATTAAATCTACTGGCTAACAAATCTTGAATATCATGGATATAATCTCACACATGAAGTCAGAGATGAATTTGAAGTCTGTCAACTATGATAACATTCTGTAACGTTGACTCATAAATAAGCATCTTTCTATTTATAAGGCGACGATTCACAAAGATGATGACATTCAAGATAATGACTCATAATGCCTCAATTCAATTTCTCTACCGCAAAACAACTTCCGCTTTCTTATTCCCTTCCATTCCACTACTACTTTCTTCTGCGGTTGTCCAATATATACGTTCTCCAACTGAACTCTTGATCTTCCCGTCTGGAAAAGTCTGTTGTTCTGAGCGTGTCTTTAGGAAGATCATTAGGATTCGGTCTCCAAAAGGAGCTTTTCTACTTTACCTCAAAATAATTTTTTTGTGACGACCAGATTCGGATTCGTATGCATAATATCTTTCCATATTTTAAACCACACTTTCAGTTGATATTAGCGGTTGTACATCCACATCTACGAGAGGTGGTGTAATTTAACTTCCAGAGAAAGGGAAACCTTTTGTAGCCTTCCATTTATAGACATCTTAATAATTAATGATGATTTTTACACTTGTCTTTTGCGAAATTTATTGAATTCTGGGCTTTTAAAATGCTTTTGTCGGTCTCATCCGCCTATAAGAAGATATAAATGAGTCAAAACATCATACAGCAAAATCCGAGCAACGCAGATAGGAAAAATCATCGAAACTCAAGGATCAAATCATGATAAGTGAGTATTGGGGCATTTGCGTATAGTATAAATATAGTAAGACGCCTGATACCCTGACTTCATTTTACAGGCACGGCTGCTTTAAGTCACCTTTCTAATTATCACCCGTTTCAGTGCTTTCAACACCCATTTGCTATTTCCTACATTCAGATACTATCTCATGATTAAAATTTGAGAAAGATTTTTTGCATTGCCATGAATAAAAGATGGTACCTAAAATAATTGATTCAGCTCCATGTTCACCGATTACTCAAGAACATGTTAGTTACATTATAATAATATAACTGGACACTGAAAATGATAGTGTATTTTTAGATTGAAAACAACAACTTATTGATCAATTTCTTTATGAACATTTTTATAAGAGGGTTTGTAGATTATCAAATTATGTACCGAATTTTGTTTTAATATTCATTACATTATTTTCACTCATATTAATCCAAAAATATACGAGTTTTAATTGCAGTAAGCGGCTGAAATTTGTTAACAGTTGGTCCAGAATATACGGAGCTTCAAATTCGCAGCTATTTTTCTCTGCTATGTTAAGGCTGTGAGCTGATGAATATCATACAAGTTCATTTTCCACTCCCAATCATTAGAAGAAAAAATGGATCGAAGTGACAAGATCGTCCATTGTTAATTAAAAGTTCAACCAATGAGCACTGAAAATTGTAGACAAGCATTTGCTGCAATCCAGAGCTTGCAGCTTGAAGCTTGAATTTTAGAATGTGTGCTCCCCATTTGATTGGTATTATGCAATCCGAATCCAAATAATCTGAAGGATAACTCTCTATGCATTTCCAGAATTACCTTTTATTCGCACTCTCCACGACAATACCTTGCCAATACGCCCACGAAGTTGGAGTGACCTCATTTATGTCCCTATGACGCGTAACCCCTGTCTAACACGTCTAAACGCGTCCATCGATTTCCCCTCTTTTCTATAGCCGCCTCGCTTCACATAAAAAGGCACATCTGTGCTCATGCTCTGGCGTGGCCTTACCCAAGTGACTCATATAAAGCTACCCTTGTTTTTCCAGACAACACGCACTGGTCAGTGCGGGCTCCTACACGTCCTGTTCATCTCCTCTCCTCCTCAGCACGCTTTTCTCTCTCTCCCTCTCTCTCTCTCTCTCTGTTACTAATTGTGGCTTCCTTGAATAAATTTTTGGCCTAATCAACTCTTGGTGTTCTGCTCCAAATGTTGTTAGCTCTTACTCAAACAGCTACGAACGGGTGACTGTTATTGTTGTCGTAATTTGTTAGCTGCAAACCGTTGGTTGTTATCTAATTCCAACAAATCGGACAAAATAAGACTTCTTGATATTCTGACGTTGACCTCTGTATCCTTTTGATCTCCCTTTTATCATTTATTATACTTTCCGTTAACCGATTTAGTTGCTTTCCCCAAATAACGATAGCAATAATTGCAATAATAACCTAATTATTTCAGAGACCTGACAATCCGATATAATTTATAATTAATAAACAGTGTATAAATTGCATTTTTTAATGTAAAAAGTCTTCTATACTCATTCTGGAGAGCAGTTAGGAGATATTTTCAGTATCTAGGTTTTTGAAGTCATTTTTAGCATCTCCCGTACGGTAAATGACGGCAAAGGTTTTCATTGACAACAATTTTGCTGCTAATACATTCGATTAAATTTTAATTTGTTTAATTTTCGGGATAAAATTTAATTCGATTTAATTTAATTTTAATTAATTAAAATATAATTGCAATTAAATCCATTCCATTTGAAGCTAAAACACAGCCAGAAAGAAATTAATACTTTTAGATAGTTTAATATTTCATAATTACTAAAATTCTAAACGATTATCTGCACTGAAATTAAGTTAGAAAAGGGTTTTCATAGCACCTGTGTAAATTGTGCACTGATCGTTCATTTTAAATACACATCTCCTCTTCACATACCTCCCTCTTGAAGACCATGCTTAAATTCTCCCTGTTGTTCCCTTTCAGCAGGCGCAACCTCTACGACAATTTCAGTGCTAGTGGCATGTGAAAATTAAATTGTCGCACTTAAGAACTCATTTAACATTATATTATTGTAACTCGCGGCTGGGCGAAAATATAATTTTTTCCTTGGAAGAGTAACTGACATCGAGTTACAGTAAATTCTAATAAGAGGGATCGAAGATGTTGAGAATAAGGTGAGAATGTCAAAGGTGTCATTCCTTATTTGCTTTTGGATTCGAGTTATTTATTTAGTTTACCAAATAATTCAAATTTCATCAATCGTCCCCCAGATTACTGAGAAAATTCTTGTCCCTGATAGTTTTTACGATCGCTGATTAATTAAAATGGTTGAATCTTACCACTCTCTTTTAAATGCCAAGAAAGCAGGACGATACTGGCTTACGTGATCTTGACACACACTCTTATTGTCATGAGAGGTTAAATGAGACCAGCAAAGACTTAAAGTATGAGTTTACTCAGAATAAAACTTGATACAAATTTACCGATCGATTACCTTTAACAGGGAGAGAGATATCATTACCTTTCTATTAATTTGATAATCTTTTTATAGAAATTTCAGACCAACAATACTTCATGCATTGGTAGCCGGACGCGTCTGTCATGTGAGAGGTGACAAGTTCGGTTTCCACTGGCTCACGCCTAGTTAGCGAAATGCCTAACCGCACTGGTTAAATCTGGTTAATTAGAGAGTGGAATAATTTGAATCTGTACCGGATGCTACATCAGTAAGTCTTTTTGCTACACCTAAGTAATCCTCCTAAGCACTCCGAATAGCCTCTAACAGAGTCCTCTATTATCAAGTTACTCCCAAATTCGTTAAGCTCTGCCCAAAGTGGTAAGAACCAGAAAGATGCTGAGTGAAGAGGGTTTATTGACCACTTCGTTGTTTTTTGTAAGTCAAAAGCTTAGTCATTAAATACAAAACCATGCTAGGCTGCAGGGATCTTGATTGCTGATTGGTTGAGGAGGGCTCAGCACACACGCCGCGTTTGTTCTCTACGTCACCGGTTACATCCCGCACTTCCCAGAAAGTTCTAGCGCACGTGATTCAACCAGCCTTGTTAGCGTCGTGAACCCCGCAAATCTCTTAAACAGAGGCTTTATGATATCACTCTCTATCCAAGATGAGCGTTGGGAAATGCTTTCTTAAAGAGGTTTGGGAATTATTATTGTTATATTCCTTAAAATAAAATATATTCATTACAGTAGGTAATAAGTTATTTTGTTTATAAATGATTTGCTATCTAACAATGTGGTGATTTTTTAAATCCATCAAAATGTTACTGAATCTGGAGATGAAGGAAATATAAGAATTGAGCAGCTAAGTCGATCTGATTTGCTCTGAATATACTTTATTCAGAGAGTAGACACTATCTCTCAAATTTATAGGCTTATGTATTTCCACTGCTGTGTCAGATGGATTTAAAGTGTTATGTAAAATACATTATTGCCAAAATGCACACAAATGCAAACTTTTGTTTATAAAAACCATATAACTAATGTAGTTGTCTACATGACAAATTTCCAAAATAAACTTCAACAGGACTTATGAGCATCGTATATCTAAAAAACAAGAGGATTTTAAGCACAAAGTGTATTAGGAACTGCTTATATTAGACCTAGAAGATCAAGAGAAATAATGTCTTGTCTAGAACGGATCTTGGGCCACTGAGTAAGCTACATAAACATATACAAATGTTAGGGAGCAGATAAGGCTACGGCTACTGTTTCCTGAATCTAGGTGTTCAAACATTACGGAAAAGAGATTTGTAGCTCAAACCCTGGATACTTTTATTTTCAGAACTCGACTATTCACAGTTCAAATTCGCTCCTTAGAATAAATGTATTACTAAGAGTTATATTTCTCCTTTTCAATAATATGAACTGAACGTACCATTAATCTTAAATTTATGAGGACTTACAAACTGATGAAACCTAAACCGCCCATAGTGAAAATCTGAAAATAGTGACCATACGAAATCTTTATTTTATTCAAGTGCTGAAGTTGTCATCTAAGTACCGAATGGGGTGCTTGTTTCAATAAACAGGAACAGGGATACGAACCAAGCTATTCGCTCTGTCAAAGTGGCCAATCACAAACATAGGGATGTATTGAAGAGAAATAGCACATGTTGTTGCAGATACGGGACTTACGATATGCGTAAATTGGCAGTCGCAAAATTACAACAGGGCTGCAGGTTCGCTTTCATTTTGACCAATAGGAAGAGACTGATTGCATCATTCAAGGCTACAATGACTCTTCATTTGAAAAAAGTAATAATCAACGTCAATAAATAAGCTTAATTTCAAAGGTAATAAGTAATATTTGTGTGGAAGGGAAACGAAAAACTTAGACGTTTAAATTTAATCTGATTCTCTCTTGTTTATTGAGATCTGATCTTCACCACCGGTAAAAGCCATCCGCAGTGACTGCCTTGGACCTTGCGACCTGTCCAGACCCGAGATCATGACAAGGAAGATATATGGATGATGGGTGATTAAGATGACTGAGAATGATATATTCGGTCACCTCGATCTTTATTTATTGTTTAAATAGACCATAAATGGAATAAACTTTGAAGAAAGTTTGGGAACGGTCCATTCTGTGAAGACAGCCGACATCTTAAGCGCTGATATTGAATACTATCATGTTCTCATCGACTTTGATGAATCAGATCTAGATAAAGAAAACGATATAGTCACAGATTAACTAGACTATGTTGTGTTGCCGCCTATCTTGTTCATGTTAGTGTCAGCAATTTCTTCTAGGTATGATCATTTCCAAAAAAGAGTGTAAACTAAAATTGCTATTGCCTTTATTCTCGTGTGTTCTTCATCAAGCAAATTTAAACTGATCTGAGAGGTATAGGATCATGACAATACCGAAATACAAATGTTCTTTTTTTTGAAAAATCAGCATCCAATGCGGTTTTCTACTTAGCTGACTTTGCTAATTCAAAGTATTTAAAAGTCTTAAAAAGAGAGATCAAATAATACTTGCGTTCAGGGGAAATCCCTAAATACTAGGTCCAAAATCCTTAAATTCTATTCTCCTCCTCTTAAAAGTATGAATTCGACTGCTGTAATCGGTCTCTGATTATGTATCTTCGATATGAACTCTAAGGCGATTGAAAATTAACTCATCATAAAGATCCGTAGATGTTTAAAGTTGAAGAATGTGCCAAGTTAACGGAACTCTAGGAAGTTTAGAAACCTGTGATTCGAGTGTAAATCTGAGAATTGCTTACCATTAGATAGATGTGAAGACCGTCAAGAGCTTTCAAGCAAAGCTCAAGTTCATAGGCTCTAGAATGGATTCTCTTACGTGTAAGTATTAAAAGTTATCAGCTTGTTTTCAAGACTTGAAATTAATGCTTACGTTTTTAGTGAAGGAAAAAATATTCAGATGAGAACTCCTAAGAGGAAGAGGGAAAAACGACCTTTCTAAATGGGGATGCAATTTACTCGCATTTTATGTTAGAATGAATTTAGAAAATATCATATAAGCGGGACTATTTGGCACGATTCTCGCTTTTAGGTTCCGAGAAATTGCTAATTCCTAAAAATGCTGACTGTGTGACAGAGTATACGTTGCTTTACCTCCCTGATGGACATGACCATTGAATATAGACACCAACATCTAGGACTTTCTTTAACACTAAATAAAATAGTATATATGAAGAATGTAATTTTTTATTGAATATCTGGTTGGCTGCAGATAATAATTTCGTATCTGAACCTAGAAGTATCAGAATTGCTTCACGTGGCTACCGACATTTTCTAAACAATTCACCAGGACACATAGAATACAAGTGATTTACCAGTGGCAAGAGCTAGCCATAATAGATCAGGGAGTAACCACCGATTTGTCACACAAATGGACATAAAGAGCTAATATTAACGATCAACTGTTATGTTTTTAAATATAGTATTGCCTATCTACATCGCATGTACGTTGAAATGGACATTAAATAAGCGTGTGTTGTATTTTATGTGCAAATTAAAATTTTTTCTCTACTCAAATTGCTGTGAGTTGATCATGACTGACATCATCTAACGTCTAAAATTCTATTTACGGATAGCTGATCAGTAATGCGGAAACGTCTCAAAGTCCACCAATGTCCGCATATTATTCACCTGTGTTAAAGCTAAAATTTTGCCACGGTCCATTTCGTAACATACACAACCTACCAAAACGACTAAGTAGATTTCATATGTTGCTTAATTCAAGATTTCTACAATATCCTAGCATCCTTTCAACTGTTTTTGCCAGCTCGAAAGCAATAAATAAACTGAGTTAATCCATCTACATCAGACCAGCTAATCATCAGGCCCAGATTTTGCTCATCTTTCTACCTCGTCTGTAGTTCTTCCTCTCTGGCGTTTTACGAATAACACTGTATGCAAGTGTCTCTCTTCATACTTGTGCTTGTTCTGATTACTTTGCATCTAGTGATCTTAGTTTTTCTCCTCCAAGGGGCATTAGAGGACATATGAGACTTTTAAAAAATAGTAATTATAAAGTGATAACGATGATTATACATTATTCAACAATGAAGGAATGCGATTTTCTCACCTTAATATAATAAGTATAAAAAAGAATATACCAGGTACTTGTTTAAGCCCATCAAAAAATTGTTTATTTTTTCATTTCTCAAACAAACCAGATTGAAGACGCCTACCGAACATCGGAACCACATAAGAAAGACAAAAAAAACCTCCTATCAGATTCGTTTTTCTGAGCAGCTCTTTTTATCCACTGAATGTGAGAAGTTGGATTTTGAATCTGCATCGATCATTGTAATTTATTCTCTTATTTGATTTAATATCTTATAAAATAAGCAAAAATTTAGATAACAGCATGCATTTTACGTCAAAGCTATTTTCCTCTTTATTTAAAAAATATCATTAATATAAATAAGAATATACTGAAGATATTATGGGAAAAATATTGCCTAATGGAATCTCGAGGATAATCAGTTCCGGATCATATCACTGATAACTTTTAAGTAGGATATAAATATTCCCACAAACTAAATATTTAAAATATGCAAAATTACATTCACTCAGATTCGTATCATAGGATAATTAAATGGGGAATTTTTTATTGTTCAGGAAAGTAGTGTAAACTGGAAGTCGCATTAAAATATCAATCTTCATGTTTTGGGCTCTTTTCTGGAAGAAGGAGGGATAGGAGAATGAGAAAATATGCTGCATCTTCATTAATACTTATAACGAGGATCATTGGCGTTGAGAGAATGAACGTAAACAGCATCTTTCAGTTAATCGTCTGCCCTCGTAAAAGGGTGGTGGATTACTCTTATTTTAACGAATATGACGTCTCCACATATTCGCTAATCACTTTCACAATTATTACTCCTGAAAGTCTTTCGAAATCGCATTAATTTGCTCTATTTCCTATCAGGAAAACAACAGCATATGCAGAGTGTGCAAATGCGTTCAGAGAGATGATAAGAAACGCCACTACATTTTTCTTACAAACAGAGCTCAATCATATACTAAAATAAACATCTGATAAAGTATTCCCTTGTTTACAATGTCTATTTCAGCTCAGTGAGGGCCAATTTCGTTCAGAGGCATAAATAATATTCCCTATAATTGAACATACATGGAGAAAATAATGATGATATAAAATCCAGCAAAAAGAGTCCAAGGATTCGACTGTTGGTTCATATTTTCAAATGTGTTTCAGATGTTGAAAATCTTTACCGCAGGCCTTTTTCATGCATAAATCAGTCAGATAGCCTAAATCAAATTTTGACGAATTATTCTTTGATTTACGAAACGCTGAAACTCAATTCCATTTAAAGTCCTAAATCAAATTCATTCTAATTGAATTTCTGCTACTATAATGACGAAAAAACGAATTGCGTCATTAAAAGTGAAGCGAAAATATCAGGCGAGTAACTTGTCCTGAAAGGTTCTGTGGATTGAAGGCTCATCAATTGTTGTTCATCTGAATAACCAGCTGTCTTGAGTTCATGAAGTGAAGAAAGAGCAGACGACACTTTCTCTATATTGTGCATTAGTTAGGACTATGGATTGAACTGAAGACGTTGCCAAGGAAAAATCACTTTAAACTCTACGTCCTATCTTGATTACTACTATTTGTATCATTTTAGTAGAAGTTCCAAATAAGATTTACTGTATTACTAATTGGCAGTATTGATAACAGTACTTCGTCTATCTAAAGAACTAGATTTCATTATAGTTATTATTCTAACAGATGTCCTTAACTTGGAAGGAATTTGAGAAAATCTCATAATAAAAGTAAATAGGATTACTCAATTTACACTTCAACTCTACTGAACATAAATTCCTATCAAACACGTTCCAATTTTCAGGTATAGTGTGATCGAAAGTTATAGCTACAATGGGTGCCGTACTATTAGACTGAAGTCTAGAACTGTGGGATCACAAAACTTGGCCATATATGATTTAGTCTTCCTTATAGAATACCGTAATTGACTCTTGGATTCCCTAAGAGACTGCACTAGTTGCAAATACAACCTGACAACGTCATAGTTAAAAACGACCCAAACCGCTGCACAAAAGTAGGACGCACGTTTTCGCGTCGATAAGTCGATTTATTTTATCCTCCATTTACAACCGTAATGCGAACAAATTTGTTTGAATAAAAGAGAATTAAAGGAAATAGCGCTTAAAAACCAAAAAATAAAACAACCTTACACGAATTATTTTGAGAGAAAATACTATTTATTCATTCAACAATACCTAACCAAAATTTATCGCACGTTTAAAGTTGCCAGATAAATGGGATGTCGAATGAAAGTAACAGATATGAATGTTATGAACTCTTGCGATTGGATAATAGTAAACTTATTATAACTACCAAATGAATCTCTTATTGTCAGTTACAATGAATAGTTTACATACATTTGTAAAATTCAAAATCATAACCTTGATGCCTAACAATGGATCGACTGACGACCATGACACAAAATCTGCATTCGAAATACCTTATATTATAAAATACTATAAATTCTTGAATGCTATAAATAATCTGACTCTTTGTCAGCTCACTTAGGTAAACTAACGAAAACTGAATACCTAAACGATGATCTAGGTGTTAATTTACTCGAAAAGCATCATATTGCGGTCCAATATTTAATTTGTTTTCATAAAGGTATATAAGATTGTAATCGTAAAGATAAAGCAGAATTTTATGTTCTAAACATTAAACAACAAAAATTTGCTTTGACTTCAGTTAAACTTGATATTGTGAACTGCCTCATCAGATGAATAGTATTTTCCCCTGGAATTATTGTAACTTTGGGCAAAATATCAACATTGTTTATGATGATGAATTTTTGGTGAATCTCCCGTTTTTAATGAAAGTCAAGATTTCCCTGAAATATTAGTATTTCCGAGCGTTTTCGTAAATAACTACAGAAGGACATAAAATTATAATACGAATAAACCGAGATCGATTAGAATTTAGAAAAGAATCTCGAAAACAGATGTCAAAGTTATAATTGAAAAATTTTCATTTTCTTATGTTTCATCAGTAAATTACAAAAATATCTAACCAATTAATGTATTGTTTTGCTTGGAGATATTTGACAAGTCACATTGACCTTACATGTTAATTGGCTAGCCAGATTGCTGCCAGTCTAGTGGGCATTTTAAAATACTCTGAGCGGTATGATTAGGAGTATTTTTATAATCAATAGAGATCGGGAAGTTCTTCTTGAAAAACACTGGAAAAATATCACCCCTCGGTCGGTTTTAGATTCTCTTTGTGAAGGGCAGCCAAAAGTAATTCTTATGTTGCGGGCTACATAACCGATCGTCTCATCTTTTTGTATCTTATATAATACAATATTTTATGCACAAATGACACTAATTTATTTTTGTCTATTTAGCTATTGAATCCTTTGAAAGTTCCTGGAGTTGTCGTTTCATCAAATAATATAATTTTGATTTCTGTTGAAAAGAATGGTATATTCTTTATCGCTGCATGTATTGAAGAAGGTTCGGCATCTAGTTCAATTATATTCTTTTCTCAGTTCCTCCTTTACTCGTTGTGGAGTTTTTAAATAATTTAATATTAATCTATGAGGATTATTTCGGGACCATTGCGGAATCAACTATTTCTGAGAATGTTGTTTGCGCATTTGAGGTAGGTTCGATCCTTTTATCTGCATAGCTGTATTTTATAGCTTCTTGATGAGATGCTGGATAACGGATTTCCATTAACAACGGAATCAAATATTCTCAAGGAGATCATTAAACCACCAAAACTTCTTCGATCTATTGCAGAGGTGGTTACGGGTCGATCTCTAGGTGGTGTCAACGCTACTTTGCCTGTTAGTCAATTAACAAATATAAGATGGAGACGTGCCGGCGTTAAGTATGCTACCAACGAGGCCTTTTTCGATATAACAGAGCGTGTGAATGCCATTATCGATCGGTCTGGAAATGTCCTTTTAGCTGAAGTTGAAGGAGCCGTAAGTCAAGAATCTGCAGTCTTTTCTTATGATAAAAGATATAATGAGCAATAGTTTTCCATACGAAAATACGTATAGCCTCTATAATCGCTGGAACATATTATCGATGTATACATTTACCTTCATTAGATTCTGATTCATTAAATCAGACGCGTTTTTTTGTTTTATTAGTAAATTATCAGAACATGAGCCTCTGGCGACCTCACATTGTTATCTCCCAAGTATTATTTGTTTATCAGAGCTCACTATTTCCCGGGTTGATTACGGTTACCATTTTTATAGCCGATCGTAGTGCATACTAACTTAATATTTTATCACGAAAAGATCTGTACCATTGTTTGTGATTGATTTAAAATTGTATTGGTGTTCAAGAATGTTCTTTTTGGGTTGATTTTTTTCAAGTTTCCATCTTGATTTCCTCCTTTGGTTAACTGATAGGAATTGTACTTCAGTCCCTATTTCTAATTTGTATTCAAATTTTGGAATTTTCGAACGTCAATTTTGCCCATATCAATTCCCATTCGATAATACTGGGGATGCATATAAATATGTTCTCTTGTTTATAAATAGAAGGAGGGGTTCGGAATACAAAAAATCATCAAAAAATTAACCAAAAACTTGTTTGACGTCTTACTTTAGTTGTCTCAGACGGAGTTAGGCCTATGCTGTTTTTGTCCTTTCCGTTCGGTAGGTGTGGGAGTAGAACTCTTTGTTATTATGTTTAAATTTACACAGACATCTAATTTTCTCTCTTATTCTAGTGTAGTGGTCTTCATATCTGACCTACTCTAAATACCTAATATCATAGTTGTTTCGAATGGCTTTTGTTCTATTTCTATTTAATTTAAGATGAACTAGAGTAGGTGGAAGTTGCAATTTTATCGACAGTTTCTTGGACCACGAAATTTATCTAAATCTCACTATTTAATTGTCATTAATCTTTATTTCTGTTGTGCAGATCGATTGTGTAATTCACCTTTCGGGGATGCCAGATTTGTCATTGAGTTTCAACAATCCTCGACTGTTAGACGACGTAAGTTTGCATCCCTGTATTCGATACTTCCGGTGGGAGAAACAGCGTGTCCTCTCTTTCATCCCCCCTGATGGAAAATTCCGACTTCTTAGCTACTTCATTCCAAATATTAAGTAAGAAGTTTTTTTTTAATACATTTTAAGCACCTTAGTTTAATTGAGTCCTAATATTATTTACATTATAATGTTATTCTAATAAGTTGCGTATAACCACAAATCTAGTCATTTATACGGAGAGGGTAATAAGGAGATATCTGTGATGCCATCGCAATTCGTTGGCTGAAGATTGAGGGATGTACGTATAGTACAAAAAAGATAAAATGTGTATTATGAAGGGCAGGTAGAAGATACTAAAAAGAAACTTATTTTAATTTACAGTTAGCATTTAGACACATGTTTGAATAAAAGTTGACATAACATTGAAGCCAGGTCACATCCGAATTACATAAATAGCGCATTAGACGCTCGAGAGAATGACTAAAGGACAAAATGGGGTGATTTGAACGTAACTCGTTAACACGAGTCGCTGCATATGCAGGTATGTTCATGATGCTTTATCACCTATGTTCTGTCTTCACATAAAGGCTGGGCACTGTGGGTGTTGTTAGTGCTCCAGAACTCCTTAGTATCCGGACTTCCTATCTACTTATGAAGAAAATTGGACAATATTTAAGGCTCTTGACATTCATTCCGGCAGACCGAATGAGAAAAATAAATAAGGCTAGATTTCCGCTCTTCAGCTTCTTCAAACAATGACTTCACTTTTTTATAGTTCAATATCTCTCCCCATCGCACTGAGGCATAATATATCCATAAAAGAATCCGGTAGTCGAATCGAACTCTCTGTGTCTCCAAAATCTACTGCTGGTAAACCGGTGAGCGTGTTTACGGTTCTTTAATCCTGTCAATCTATTTATTTTCAACCTATTCCGAGTTATCCATTCATACTTAATTATTCAGTGCTTCTTATCCTTCCTTATGGATCTAAGCAATTTTTGACCACTTAAGAATCTCTTGGTTTTATTCAACTTTAAATACTGAGGAAGGAATATCGTTATCTACTGAATATCATTTTCTCTTTAAATCCACAAATCTAGCATAGGTATTACACTTAAAATTGTGGCTAGCCAATGGATGTTAAATTTTAAATAAGTTTGTAAAGACGTTTTTTTCCCAAATTCAATACTTTACATCTAAAACAAAAGCTTTTTCCCTTTTCTTTAGAGATTATCTTATTAGATTTTGCGGCTTCGAAATGCTAAGAGAAACTACTGCATTTAATAGTATATTTAAAGACGGTATCACCATTTTTCACTCGTTTGAAGGTACGGTTTTACTAGTCGGTTTATCAGTTCTTTAATGCTCTACTATTGGTAGTTCACACAAGACATCGAGTTGGCATTCGTAACACCGTCGTATCAAGTGAAGTAGTTGCGGTTTCACTCTGTGTTATCATAACCCATAGTAAAGCAGATATTCTTAAACTTTTAGTCTTGGATAAACGAGGATTAGCTGAATAATTCAAATGAGCAGAAGGGATTTTCAGATAGAAGATAATAAAATTCAGAGTATCATGAGTCTTACTTAATTCAAATCCAGAATTTATCAGATAGTCTGCTTTTCACTTTATAGGTGCAGTTAATTGTAGCATGACTTGACGTTCCATAATTCGCGCTTTAACATTTGCTCCCACCTCAGTCTCTAATAATGATTCATCCTTCTAGTGTTTAGAGTTAATTTACCAGTAATTTGACTCGAGAGGCTAGCCATGCTATCTTGGTACGTCTGGTTTTTGGTAAATATGAATTGTTCGCTGATGTTAACTAGTTAGAACTTTTTGCATCTGGTTTAATACTGCTGTTTTATACTAACATTTTCTCAAAACTCACAACTTCGTCCTTATGGTGAATATGAGCGCGATACTCCTTAAGCTCACTCTTTAAAGATATTGCCTGATTTAATACTTTTACTTACCCCACCTAGTCATGAATCCTATTAATGATATCCATTTTCATCCCTTACAGCTCGAGAAGGTGAGAGTAACGGTGCAAATGCCATCTGAAGTAAGCAGTGTCAATGTCACCCCTTCACTGGGTAAATCAACCTTCGACACCGTTACCAAGACTCTTACATGGGATGTTGGCCATCTGGAAACTCTCACGTATCCTTCTCTCAAGGGCACTGTAGGCTCTTTGGTTTTTTTCATTTGTCTACTTATATTGGTTTTACTATACAAATTACACCACGGATATCGATAAGAGTTATACCGTTCGTCAGCGGCGAGGTAGCCTGCGTGTAAACCTCTGGAAAATCTGTTGTCAAGAAATCGGTACTCTTCCAGTGACGTGAATGGCTAACCGGATTGATTAATTACGGTCAACAGGAGAGATGGTAGAGTGTGAATTTCTCACCAGAGCAGTTCCAGAATGTCTTCTTTCTACCCAATTCAAGTGTTTTAAACACTAACGGACTTGAGAATATTTTTATAGCTTTACTGATCTTTGGCCGGTCTCTTAGGTCTTTCAGTCAGCAAACATTCCGCCGCGATTAAACGTGGGTGACCTGCTGAGAGTCGCCTGTGTTGCTGATTTCTTTTGCATACCCTTAGCAGTCGTCAATATGTACATCTGCAAAGTCAGGTTACAGGTTTGATAATCTTCCATGAACAGAATGAACAACCGTTCTAGCTAAAACTAATCAAGAGAGGGGTAGTAGAATACAAGCTTCTTGTCAAAGATCCCCGAATGCAAAATACTTTCCTTGAACACATTCAAAACTCAGATTTGTGCTTTTGTCATATTTTAGGCTGCTCTTCACAATGGTAGTACTCAGGTATCCGCCACACCCGTGGTTAGTCTTCATTTTGAGTTCCCACAAAGTCTCGTTTCTGGTCTACGTGTGTCAAGGCTCGATATGCATACCGAGGTTCATTATCCTATTAGTTATCATTATCTTGCACATTTTTATTCAATCGAAACTGAAACTCAGTCATGTTCGACTGCATTAATCAATATAATAATCTTGTTTTCTTTTAGAATTATAGTCCCTACAAGGGTGTCAAGTATATGACTGTCTCCGGAAATTATGAAGTTCGAATCTAAGAAAAAAGTAAACGGCAAATTCGTTGTGATTTGTCTTCGTAATGGCTCGTCCTGTGATATTCACCAATCTATCTCTTTACTCTGATACTCTTATTGCAAACTCCTGTTTTGAATAAAATTAAGAACGAATTTTTTTAGTTTTTCATGGTTTTCTTATTTGGACTAAAAAAGAACAAAACTGATTGTCAAGGTATAAAATTTGATTTGAAGGTGGGGGAGATGAAGGAAAGACAATAAAATAGGAGAGGGATTGTTCCAATCGTTCTGCTATTCAGAACCTTTTTGACACATCTTCTGGAGATTGCTCAGGGGTTTTTTGGCTCTTCGATGAGTTGAAAGTTCAAAATCCCCTCCAGATCCAGTAGAGAGGTCATATGGACACCAGACGGGGCCCATGTCAGAAGGTTTTGGGGCAACTCCGCGGTTGTTTTTGATTTGAGACAATATTTCGGGATCAACAGGTCTCATGGGTCTGTAAATGAGAGAATCACATCATTTGTTTCATCCCCAAATAAGTATCTCAGCAGATTGAATGATAGCCGCTGGAGGGTCAAACAAAATGAACATAAGTGAAGAATAATATAGAATGAATATCTGATGGAAGAATAGAATACAAAAGTTGTTCTCATTTATTGTTTGTTCGTGGCGCAGTAGTCAATGTGCATGTCTGCTAAATCAGAGGTCTCAGAGCTCAATGCCTTTCGGTCCACATTCAGTTACTGGAACCGTCACCCACACTTTTTAACTCTGGCTAATAAGAGGGGAGTGTGCAGTAGAGGTCAATGTCAACGATTTTTCGCAAATGTAAGATGATAAGACACTGACAGATTGATCACTACGTGCCAACTAGTAGACTCGCTTGTCCAGTGCATGGGTGGTACACAAATTATATGAAAAAAGGTGACTTCAGGCTCATAAGCAATCTTGTCAAGATGAGATTAGCATCAAAATTAAAAGTGAGAAAGCAGATGAATTTCAGGACAGAGACAAAGTAGGGTTCTCCTGATTTCCTAATTTGTACCTATTTGGACCCATTCCCTCTTTAAAACTGCACTATCTTGCTCTACGAATAAAAGTAGAAAAAGCTCTTTTGCTCTGTCATAGGATATAAAAATTTTCAAGATTAACTCTATGTAAAATGCACCAGAGAGAAGAGAAAGGCCTACCGGTTGATGACACCACATAAATCAGCAGGCCAATCTGATGTATACCCATCTCGAATCGAACCTGTAGAACTGCACACCCATTCGGATAGTTCAGCTTGCGCACAAGTCGGTGGATTTAGTTTGAAGGGCACAGCCGAGAATGCAAAGATGGAGTCCGTGTTACCATCGAAATCGTCGATTGGATTGAAGGCCTTATTTAGAGCGGAGTTGTAGGCAGTCAGTCGGAGACGCTCCAGATAAGGGAGGCTCATGGCTGCCTCGGCGCCAGCTCCAGGGCGTTTGAAAAGACAATAGGAACCCGTCTCTCGAGCTATAGCTTCATTGGCAGCTGCTTCGGCTATCTTGAGCATTTTCCTACCTTAAAATAATATATTTAAGTAAGCAAATATGTAGTAATAAAAATGTGGCTAGGATTGGTGTCGAATTCTATCAAATAAAGTCTCCCTGAGAAGCCTTGCCGCACGAGAGCAAAGACGAAGACAACATTTAAGGGCAAGTCTTCACAGAAAAGATGAGATACTAGTCAAAAGGCCATTGAGATCCAAAAATTTTTAACCTATAAGTTTGCACGCATAAAGATTTGATTAAAGCAACTTCGGGAGGATGTTAAACAGGTCTTCAGTGAGATGGTGAGTCTTACAATGAATTCTATTCCTCGCATTACTGAATATCAACTACAACTAAATGGTCCGAGTAAAAGAGAAATTACATTTTTGGATTATTAGTGTCATTGACTCTTTGCAAATGAAAATAAGTAGGGAAGACACTGGCGGATTGACCATCGTAAAACCCAAGATGAAATTTGAATTCGATTAGTTCCTCTATATCCTTCTTATTATTGGAGAAATGGATACAACCTTTTAGATTTCGCCTTAGGTGAGCTCTATTATGTTTGATCCATACAAACTCTTATCACTTGCTAATACCCTGGCCAATACAGCTATATAATTATCCCGTTAGCTTATAGAAATAAACGACTCAGTAACTCTAGAGCTGGGAGTGTTGCTACCACCCAATCTTGTAAACATGATCAATTTAGGTGCGCTCCTTCTTCTGCAATGAGGAAAATTATATGATATTAGAAAAGTGCAAACTTTGCTCCTGAAAACCAACTGCTACAACTTCCATTCACCCGCCTAAAAACTTAATCTGTAACTGAATGCTCGCAAAAATTTCAGGGATTGGAGGCCACAGTGAAACTATCCGACGCTGAAAGCAATGTAGAACTCTTGATTTCAAGATTAAAATGCATTGATTTACCTTTCTCTTTCCTCTCAATAAATATTGTATCGAAAGCTGTGTACTCTCTGTCCAAATCATATCTTTGATATGACCTATTGCTTAAATGGACTAAAAAGCATAAAAGTAATGATTAATAAAATGTTTGGTTGCTTTTCAGTACCTTCTAGCAAGACGGTTCCTTAAATAATGGCAAGCCAATTACAATTTTATTCACCTTTATTGAACTTGAGGGACATTAAAGACAATCTTGAAAAGCTTATTTATTTTTTCGATTTCATGTTTTGATCGTACTCTGACCAAGTATAGGTCATTCACATCAAAATAAATCTACCTCGTATTGATGAATATGGATAATCGACACTGAATCAATGACCATTCAAATTTCATAAAAAAAGCCTCAAGCACAATCTAAAGAGATAAGTATTCAACAAGGAATTTAAAATCGATTTAAAACCCCGAAAGTTTCCGTTTTGAGCAAGCTCTAATAATACTCAAAGCAATATGGATGGAAATAACTTTGAGGTGTAGGTTTTCTGCCCATTTCATATATACAAATATGAGTATAACAATGGTTGAATATGCTCCAAACCGCTTCAAAGAATTGTCTTACGAAATAGATTCACTCATAAATTGATCAGTGATTGGATAAGATTTTAGAACGAACCTACCAGCAGCCTTAGCTAAGGCGTAGCTTCCCGAAATGGGAAGATCAAAATCCTCTTCAGCATTTGCGTTCAGATCCGCAACACGAAGGCCATCGGCGAGATTGGAAGCGAATTCCGTCGGTATGGAGTTGTGATTAAAACGACAGGCCTCCAGGGAGGATGAGTAGAGATGCAAGTTTCCACATTCCGTCCCGAAAATTAGACTTTCACCACTACAAGAAAAATTGAAAAAAAGGAATTTCATCATATCATAACTACCTAAAATTGATGGCTCAGTATAGAATAGAGGTGACACAAACTGTTCCTCTAAACAGAAATGTGTAGTAGATGTCATTTTAAGAGTATTCAAAACTGATTAATGAAATAAAAAGTTCGTCAGGTAGATAAAACATGTCTTAAAAAATCAAAATTCCACCTGATTGCAACGTGTTGAACTCTGCTATGTTTAAAGTGCCTTTACTAGTCTCATCTACCTGTCCTGTCCGACTGTAAGAAAACACAAAGAATAAAAATTTCATGTTAGCCGGTCAGTTAAATTAACCAGTCAACAAACTTTGAATACAGCAAACAACTCACTCAGATATTCAGGGACTGATTCATTAAAGCTGAGCTCTGGAGCATTTGAACACTATTAAATGAATTTTGCCTCTTATGAGAAAGTGATTGACTCAGTATTACTAAAACTCAAATAAAGGCTCATGCTTCTGACTTTATTACGTACCCCTCTTCATCCTTTACTGTTTCCTGTGTTCAGGAAACATAATACTCGATGAATAAAAAGAGTGAATTTTTTGTACTGTTATGAGTAAATTACAATAACATCAATGACCGCCAATAGCGGTTTTTTAAGTGTCAAAAAGCTCAAACTCCGCAAGTCATTTGAGTATAAAAGCCGTACACCTATAAATATAAATAAGATATTCGATACAAAGGTTCAATAGCGAAATAGTGGCAAATCATGGTAAGAAGAGTTATATTTGAAACTGATCTACTGCTCCCGGACAATTAACATCCAGGAAAATTTTAAATCTCCCCTCCAAGTAAGCTCAGATGGAATATTTGCTAGTTTGGAAGTTGTGGTACCAACTACTAGTGGTTAACAAGTCCTGAATATCGCGCATCTGATCTCACCTATGAAGCTGAGAAAAAACGAAATGAAACGTTAGGATATTACCATGTGAACCACACAACTTAAGAGAGTATGGACGACTACAAGATGGGACTTATTTCATTCTCCACCTAAATGTACACTGACATTTAAATACAGTATGTGTTATTCAGATTCTGTGTCTGAGTACGTTATAAAATCCATTTGAGAAAATACCTGTGTATGATTAATTTCCAGTTATCATCAAGCGTGTTCCGTTATAACTGACGTCATACACTGTTGTGATCCGATTAAGACTTGTTCTCTCTCGGGACTTTTATGCATAGTCCATAATACATAAGAAGTAATTAATCAAAGAGCGTTGCCGTAAAGAAATGGCCAACTTTTTCCATGATTCAGGCTAAGTTACAAGTACTACGAATTGAATTTCTACATTTTTTGCAAAACACGAAATTTACTTTGAAGACACACGGAATGCATTAACTTGATCATAATTTTCGACCATAATGTTGCCGAGGCTTTGTGGATCGACATTAGGACCGTCAAGTTCAAGAGTTTGAAAAGCTCCAGGTTGGGATGCGACTATAAGTCGTTGAGTTGAACCGACCGTTGAGACATAGCAAGGATCAACAACCGTTGTCAGAGGAGCTTCAAGACGTACAAATCGCAAGTCGAACAACTATAAAGAGAAGCATAAATCAATTAAAATATGTGATAATTATTCTCAATTGCAACACTTCCCTCATGATACAAAGGGTATCCAATTACAACAGACTTAAGGCTCTCCTAAGCACTGCAAGAAGGCTAAATTTAGGATTACGTTCTTGCAAAGCTAGACGAATTAGCTTAGTGTATTCCTTTGAGAAATTTCACGGATAAGCTTCAAAAAGAACGTTTTTGATTGTTTGAAATGGCTTTCTAGTTTTCTTAGTCTAAAACTTCTTTTGGGTTTAGATACCTACAAAAAATAGAAAGTTTATCCGATTTAATGGTTAAGGCAAATCATTCATGATACAACGGCAGATTTTGGTTTGACGTGGTTAAAGCAATGTTGATTTCCTTCTCTAAAAGCCTAGAACACTGACGCAAGAGAATTTGAACAAAACAGTGAAGTGGGAAGCTACTAACTGTATGCAAATGTTCGCAAAAAAGAAGGCAATGCTCTTGCGCTATCGAAGAGATCAAAATTAATCAAGCACAACGATGAACAGGGAATTCCAGACGCTATATATCATATAGCCGAATGCCATTCTCGGCGTTGACATAAAATTCAATACGAATCTCCACAAAGAACCTTTGCTAAGGCACCGAAAAGAAGAGCACATATTCTTACGAGAAGGGAATTGAGGAAGCAAAACGCAAGAAACCAGGATCCAAATCTCCCCCCCCCCCTCCAACTACCTTAATTATGTTCTTTTACAAAGGCTGCTTTATAAATAAAAGGCCATATTATGCAGATATCAGCATTTGATTAACGCTTTCTACTACACAAGAGAGTGTTCACAGTATTAAGTCAATAACCGTAAAACCTGGGACGATTACAACCCAAAACACCTTAAAGTGCCAACTTGCCAGCTCCAATGCTCCCAAAATTTGAAAAAACGGAATGCCTTATTGGGTTAGTAAAGGAGACTGTTTTTACTAGGGGGTTTAAATAGACAACTCATAAACAAAGGAGGAATTTCTAGGACATACTCTGCATTCTAAACTTAAAATTGAATGAAAATTCATATCAACTCGGGAGACCGTCAAAAATATGACGAGTGAAATCAGATAATAAGGAGAATTGGAACTCACATAGACAAGGCGATCGATTCGAAGTGAACCATTTGGTTGGCGTGACCAACCAGTGGTGACAAGAGAGGTACCGTCATTGAGAACCGCCATGTCGGAAATTTCTCCTGAATGGGCTTCAAAAGTGCGGAAAACACCAACACGAGATCTAGGGTCTATCATCTTCACCTAAAGGGAAAACAGAAAACAGGACTTCAAACAATCGTATTACAATGTGTTATATCAACTCTCTAAGAGAATCGTCAAATATACAGCTTAACATAGTTCAATTTGAATCAACTATAGTGACCTCTGTTGTGCTTAAAATGTCTCTAATAGTCTCATCTACCTGGTCATAGCAGATAAAAAATCTAAGTTGAATGACGTAATGAAATTAAATTAACGGATGAACTTACTCTGAACATAGTGAACATGAACTCAACCAGAAACCGAGATCTAATCAGGAAAAATGAGTTTTGGAACATTTTGATATTACAAAGTGAAGTATAGTTCTTTTGAGAAAATGGAAAACTCAATGCTTCCAGATAACCAGAATCGCTTTCAATCGGCAAGATCTTATCACCATGCATGCAACAGCATATCTGTCAGAGGGATTCAATCGACCATTAAATGCGCCTCTTTAATAGCCATGTATTTATCCCTAAACGCCCAACGACCTTCAAAACATTTTAACTATTTTAACGATCATTGTCTAACTCTAACCGGCTAACTCCTACAGCCTGGTCCAATGTTAGCTCCACTCCATTTGCAGCTCCTCCTACCTTCTGGTTTTGTATTCCCCAGTCTGTCTGCCATTTTTCACTAAAGTAATATCCCTACTGCCATTTAACTCCTTAATCTGTGTAGATCTACATCTGATCACCATAGTCATACCTCACAACAAACTATAACGAAATAAAAGGTTAAAATTGGCTTACTTGACCACAGATATTTCCAACACAGATACCATAGGTGAATGGTTTAATCGTAACAGCTCCGTACTCGCCCACATCGTATGTCCGAATGGTGGCCCCAAATGCAGATCCAGGATTTGCATCCAGTTCAAAGACCTCCGACTGCATACCACCACAGAAAAATCGATCAAAATCAGAGTTCCCTTGTGGAGCAGGTGAGTTCTGTGCTGCTGTCATACATACCATTGATGTCATACCCGGTGCCCTACAAGGGTAAACATCAAGATCAAATGGGCACNACCGCTCTTCAGGGTTGCTTTTTATTGGATAAGAGCAAAAACTCACGTGGCGAAGCCCCAACCGCGTCCAAACTTTGAATAGACATAGATAGCGTTCGAAGCAAGGATATAGACATGACGTTCGGAGTATCTTGAAGAAGGGAAAATAGATTTTAACTCGCAGACCTGTTCATCTTGACCGGGAACTTTCATGGGAGTGACCTTGTTGGTTGTATACAACTCAAGAGTACTTCCATAGAAGCTAGAAAATTGACCCTAGATGCAGGGTTGGGGGATAGTATCCAATTTCAAAACTTACATTTTCAGAAATGCACCAAACTAGCTCTTCCAGGGGGTCAAACGCAACATCGACTATTCGATTAACGGCGAACGGAGGATTAGCCGATTGGGTGGCCATTAGCCAATGACCTCCGGTGTTATAGAACTGTACTTCTTCCTGTACTACATCTGGATTTTCCATTCTGAATCTGCAATACACCAAAGGCTCAAAATGTTGCAACCAAACAAAAGACATCGAACGCCAAACAATAAATGCAAGAGGGCCGTTCATTGTGCTTATCCTATGTATTTATCAAAAATCCCATAGCAGAAGAAAAAAGAGAATTGTTTATCATACAAATCTCATGTACTTTTATCAAAAATCAAGGACCGAATTTCCTTCTCCAATGGCTGCAGTACAGATGGACTGTGGAGTGGCTTGATTCGATCGACTGGCGTCCTCGGAAAGACAGGGAGGTAGAGCAAGGTGCTATAAAATTGAAAAGAAATTGATCAACGTAATGGAAAAAAATGAAGTCAAACTTCAAGTTTCGTTTAATATCATAAAGAGTTTCCCCTACAATTTGAAGGATCATCTTCCAAGTGTCTCTCAAGGTTTATTTTCGAATGACGTTCATTTAAATGGTCTTATTTTACATCCGAGTGCTTGTGTAAAAAGAATACGGTCAGCACATTTTCGCTCTTCTTTTCAAAGAGCACCCGTGTATCGATTAATGGTATGCGGTTCCCACATCTTGTTGAATAAAAGTAGACTGGAGAGAAAACATTTTTGCCAATGCCCAGCTGTCTGCTTTACGCACATCTAAGCATATTAGGGAAAGCGAAAACACCACTTAATTTGGTAGAAGGCAAACCGAAGCAGCCCTTATGGTAAACTCGTACTTTACTACTTCTCTTATTGACGAGAATTAACCAGTGTGGTTGATCATCCACTTGACTGAATGTGCACTGATGAATGCCGATCTTGTGACCTCTGACTTTGACCACTGCGACATCCCGAATTTTTATATGTTCTACGTAGATGCTTCGTTCTAACGTCCTTGTTTTTTTCCTCTTCCTCTCTCGCTTTCCATCACTGTTTAACAATATACTTGTGGTCTCCACTCAACTCCTAGTCTATTGTTTTGGGAAAGGTTGTTGCTGATATTAAACATAAGGAAGATTCCTAGTTTCTCAAAAGAGTTGAGGATATCTTAGCCAGAATCGAGTTCCTGCTAATCTAAAAAAAAAATGCTTTAGACAGAAAGCAAAAAATTACGGAAAATTTATAATTATTTTCCAACTGTCGGATATCGATAAAGGCGAGATAGAACATTTGCGAATGCCATACTAAGAAGGTCTGATGACTTCCAATTTTAGATCAAGAAAGTTCCAACTTTCTCAAAAGGTACAGCTCAATCTCAAAGAAGTAATGAACAAGAATATTCAAACGTAGTAATTATAATAGCATACTAACGTTCATCCTAACCCCGAAAGCTAAAACAAAAGACAATAATACCGTGGACTCAAATACGTCAAATAATAGCAGAATCCCTTAAAGGTTACAAAATACGTCACTTATAAAAGCTTCATCCTCAGTCCTAGGCGAAATACTACATTTGAAGCACAATTTGCCTTCCTAAAGATCACGAAAGAGAATTAAAATAAATATGCAATTACATAAAATACCCGAAGATGAACAAATTTCAGACTTCATAGACCACGCCTCCTTCCAAATCAAAGATGTCTACAACACATCTGCTAGAACAAGAACGATACTTTAAAATAACTCTATATGCAGGTGAAATAATGTTACCAGCACTGGCAATTAATGACGCGGTAAATCTTATTTGTAACTTTTATTATTATTATTATGTACATTTAATATAAGCCATCGTATTTAGAGTGAATATTCCTAAGTACCATTTTTCCTCCAATCCCGAGTCCATTGAATTTTATCGTAATGTAAGGAAAATATCGTCTGCTCTTACTCCACATCATGCTATTTTCTTCGAAGGAATTTAATAAGACAGTACTATGATTTGCTTTCACCGTGCTGACACAGACGTTGTAAACCGGGCAACATTTCATCAGAAATTGATTGTAGTTATCTCATTGAATTATGCAACGGAGAGACTTGTAATAGTTTCTCGTCATCTCTATGGACGCAGTTAAACACATGAGGCTTACGCTGGTCTTTTCTTAACATGGATGCAGGTGAATGCAAAATTGAATAACTTCGAGACTGACTGACTAAAGGACGGTTCGCATACGTTAATTTGGTGCAACAGACGTGAAGCTGAAGGCCGAATATGTCGAAATGTCATCCAGCGTTGCATCCTCGTCAAAATAGGGAAAAATAATCGCCCTTTCATGAGGGCAGACTTTTGACGGAAACATATTGTTGACATTTATTCGCTCAATATCACTGATGGCTCCCAGAGGTATTGGAGAAGATATGACAAGTCTTCTCATTTTCCTGCCTCTCCATCTTCCACTAAAGACCGCAAAACATGAAGATCGAGAAGCAACTTGACCCATAGCAGCTACAATAAAGCTATGACAAAGCTTCCACTGCGCGGGGAATTCGATTTAAAAAACCTATATTTTGATGGGACTCGTGACTTTCAGCTGTGTAGTCGTCACCAATTTAGACATCATACTCCATATTTAGACATCACGGGATATTAACCTAAACATACGACATTTTTTAAGATTATCTAAATATAGAAATTTTGCGATCAATTCTAAGACCACTTAAGGCTTATCAATAGGAACCAATTTCATTTGAGGTTTAATTAAACAATATTCCCATAATCCTTCTTTAAAATATTCGTATCTCATGTCAATTGTATTTCTAAGAAAAAAACAAGCAGTGCGATTCTTATACCTATTTCATAAAATGCCTTATCAACACAGAAAATACTGATTTGATACCCCTAATTTGCAAAATAGCCATACCAAATTAAGAATAAACAGACTAATCAATCAAGATTGGTCAAACTACACCTTACTTGTCTGGTTTTCCAATAATATCACAAATTTAAAGCGGAGCATTATTCAAATGATTTACCGATAAAGAAATTCGACTACACAAACTTAAACAACATCGGAAAACGTTTAGAAAACTCCACACTTAGTTCAAAAAAATTATAACTGATCCAAATTACACATACTTACCTGATAGATGAGTAAATATATAACGAGTGCATGCACGAATTAATAATGACGCATAAAAACCTTGAAATGAACCAATAACATGAAGTAACTGATTCACCTGAAGGACAAACTGTCTTCTTTTAACCTTGAAAGTCCAATCACAGGTGAGTGGACGGGAGATAGGGGCAAGATTGAGTCCACTAACGGAGGGGATCTTGAGAACCTTAAGTAGACCGTGATGTTCATCATATAGGGGATTAGCGGCCACATTGTCAACACCTTCCAAACCGTCGAAGCCCACTACTTCGAAGATGTGGTCGGCGTAGCTCAACCACCGGGAATTTAATCCAGAATCCTAAAAGAATATTAAGAAAAATCAGCAGGATAGCCTGAACCACGTTTTTCAAGTGTTTTGGGCAAATTTAACCAACACTACTTTGCTTTCAAAAAAAGACACACGGTATAAAAGGCAAACAAGGGAAATTATATCTGATCAACTTAAATTACATTTACCCGCTTATTGCAAATTAATTCATTAAATCAGATAAGCAAATTTATATTTTACTCCTTGCGATTAGCACTCGAACTGGGATAAAAGAAAAAGCAGAAATATAAATTAAGTCAAGCAAGTTAGGTATTAATACACAAGAAGAAATTCGTGAGGAATTGTTACCCTATTTTCGCACATTAAATTAAAACGAGAACCGACTCAGAATTCTCTTAATCAGCTATATGTGAGAGCTTTGAATTCGAGAAGTTTTCAAGTAAAAGCCGGAATAACAGTTCAAACCTACATTGTGATAAAGTTAGCTTCGACACTTTAACAGAAGAAATGTTCAAATACCTTATTTTAATCCCTGAACTTCAAACAATGCCTTAATTACCAACAGGAACTCGTCTGCTAAAACTAAGGGGAGAAAACCCCAACTTGAAGCCACAAGAAATGGTCAGCTCTCATTGATTCTGATGCCATGCCCATGCCCATGCCTATACGTCTGGTGCTCAAAATGTCTGCATCAATACCTCAATCCGCACAATTTGTGGCACGGCCAAACCCTTCTGTCTAACAGAAACCGTATTCACCTTGTCTCTGCTCCCGAGGTTGGCACTTTCTTCAACTATGTCCTTTCACGCACTATCGGCGTAAACGGTGCCAAAAGGTTGGACTTAAAGGAGGCTCTTGCCCACAGGTTTCTCCCTGCACCCTCGAATCCTTCATCACTAGCAGCAGCCCTGCCTATGATGGAAGAAGAAATTAAATGTCTGGAACAGAGAGGTCTTCTAAAACCCCCACCATTATCTAAATGGGCTCCACCTATTGTTGTTATTCGGAGAGCCAGTGCAACTACCTGAAGCCAATTTGTTACTCACCACCAGTTCCTAATGGCATCTTCCCACTACTTAATGGTGATAAATGCTTTGCAGAATTTGATTCAGCAGAAGCCTATTTGCACTTCAAAGTTGCACCGGAGTCACAAGAGCTGCTGACTATCGGTACGTATCGTGGTCCACACCTTTATACCAGACTTCCACTCGGTTTCAAGACACCACCTGCTATTTTCCAACATTTAATGGATACCATGATATCACGCCTCTCTAGCACTGCTGCATACCCAGACGACACTGTTGTTGTAGGCCGCTTTGAGAAAAAACCTCAGGAACCTCAGGAGTCATCACACCTTTTCACCGAATTCAACAATATGCCTTCCGTCTTCGAGCCGAGAAATGTACATCCTTTGTGCCCTCCATTAAGTACCTAGAATGGATCTTTGACGAAAATTGCCCTCGTTCGGACACAGAAAAGCTTCGGATCCAAATGGGGCATTCCAGTTTATATTGCAAATCGACTTCCGCGTTGGTCGACCATCCTTCTTGGCTATGATCTTGGTATAGAATATTGGAACACAACAAAATTCGGACAAGCTTTTTGCCTTTCTTGTCTCATCTACAACTAGAAATGTCCTGATTAGGAAACCGTCATTGCAAGTCTCACTACGGATGACGACACCCAATGCCTATTAATTGATCTGCACGCAAACTTCCAATAACTCTAACTGACACACAAAATGCGACAGCTCAAGATTCAGTCCTGAAGAAGACCATGAAGTGTGTTCGTACAGGACGCTACAATCAAATCAAAAGGTGATCATCTGTCTGTGGTCATTTCATGGTTAATGTTTGCAGATTGTGTCGTCATTCCTTCAGCACTCAAGCAAACTGCATTACAGCACTTCCATAGCAGTCATCCGGATATTAGCTGCATGAAATCCATTGTAAGAACGTTCGTCTACTGACCTGGACAAGGACATCGAAGCAGTCGTCCGAAGATGTTCCAAGTGTCAGCAAGAGGCTAAGCTTCCTCCACACACAAGCAGCCTAGTCTCTGGACTAAAACTACACCTCTATGTGCCCACATGTACTTGGATTTCGCTGCACTTGTCAATGATCTCTCATATCTTGTTGAGGTAGATTCTCACTCAAAATGGCCCGCAGTTATTCCATTAAAGTCCGCCACAATTACCATGTTCATCGATAGTCTTCCACATATAATTTCAGCTCATGGACTACCAGAGACCGTTGTAACCGATAACAGCAGTCAGTTCTCTTTGGCCCTCCCTTTCGGAGTCATAATATCACTCTCGTCTGCTCCCCATCATATCTTTACTCCAATGGTCAGGCAGGGCGATTCGTTGACACTGAAGCGGGCGCTTCAGAAGTCACGTGAGGAGAGAGCAAGAGAAGAGATTCTCGACGTGTTATAGCTTTTAAACAACTGTAGTCTTGCCGAAACTTTTATGGGATGTAAAGTCAGGACGATCCACAATGCTCTACTGTCAAAGGATTTAACCTTCCTTTGTTCATCTTCATGGGCCAGGAAAACTCTTGCAGCTGACACAACAGTTTATGTGCCAGATCTCCATTTTCATCCTCGGTACGCAGCAAAATCATCGAAACTGGAAACAAGTCCTGTGAACATCATTTAGGAAGCTTTCGGCCTCTGCCTGGAAATAAGGGAACTCAGGAAATTCAACCTAGCAATCAACAAAACCCTCGTTCGAAATGAGATCCCAGGTGGATCCAACATATGATAGGGAAATTTCGACAGAAGATGTTGGATAAAATAGAAAACGTTTACCCAAAAAAGAAATCGAAGCAACGATTTTATACGTTTATTAATTTTGTGAGTAATTATTTACAATTTTACACAATTGTTAAAATACGCTGAAATTGTGGGTCGTTGATGGACATAATTAGGGAAAAAGTGGAAAGTTTTGCTTTCCAACTCGAGGAGTTGTGGCTATTTTGGGGGACTTCTAAGGCTATAACAGTAGGCTAACGCGGTTAAAGATTCTGCTCTATGAACAGAAACAGAGAAATTAAGTTTTGCCACGCAGAGACGTTTAGTCTTAATCAGTCTGAAGACCAGAAATTTAAAACATCTAATTTAGCTTTAAGATTCAAATAAGAAAAGCACATTTACATGTGGAGAGGAGGATGAGTGTAGGAAACAATATCTAAGAAACTCTAAACATAAGAGTGGCTTCGATAAGTAGGTGTGGGAAAGACTCCCTAAAGCGTAATAGTGATGAAGCTTAAGCTAAAAATATGGACAATCAATAGCCCCTTCACAATGACATTCGTTAAAAGGAAAGATACTGTTACTTTGATGAGAAATACGGTTACACCAACCTTCTCATTGACCAGAAATAATTAGTACGATTGGTTGTACAAGTATGCACTAATGAGTAGATTTCGTGAACTCTAAATCAGCAGAAGGCACAGAGGTAAAAAACTTATTTCATTTGAACTCTTGATAATAAAGCATAATTCATGCACAAAAAGATTGAAAGTTTAAAATTCATTTCACTTTCCAAATAAAAAACATCGGTTATTGAGAATAAATGAGTTTGATCAATACCACTGAGAATCAACTCAAATCTATTAAATTATCTGCTTGACCTGCATTGAACACAACTCTAAGCGTAAACTACTACATTTAACCCCTAACAAGCAAAAAGAAAAATAAATCAATTCCATTATCAATTTTAAATACGTATCCTTGACAATAATATCCTTGGCAGAAATTATGACATTGAAGTCCACTTAACAAATAAAGATAGTATGAAACCAACCTGAAGTGCTACCTTAGAAACCGTGATGTAAACAAGAATGAAGGATTGCCGAAGAAGCAGTCTCAACCGTGCCATAAAGGCGGCTAGACATTCCTGCCAATTTAGAGGATGTTGACCCCACAACGGAGAACCAATCGAGTCGATAACTAAATAAAATTTAAAAAGTTCAACAGAAATTGAACAATCTAATTAAAGTGAATTAACATGACGGAAAGACCTCAAATACCTTCAAAGATACTATGAATCATTTAGGAAGGAGAATACAAATTGAAAGATGACAAATTAAACTTAAGGAGCATAAGGAAATAGCACCAAGACCTACCTATTCGGGTACAATAATCATTCCCATTTTTCACGATTGATTCAACATGATTTAGAACTTTTTGCAGATTGTCTCCCAGTGAGGAAAAGGGATCGATTTTCAATTCTGAAGGAGTAAACTTAGAAGTCTTAATTATGGAATCGGCATCCAAGTTCTTAGACATGTCGAATTCTCCAGAGAGAGAATGCTTGCTTCCGGTGGATGTAGTAGACGAGGGAAGATTCTGATATCGCCATGCGATTGTCATTTTATCATCTATGAAATCAGGTTCAGCATTCGGCTTATGAACACCCGGTAACCCCTGCAACGTTTTGGAATATGGTCAAAACCACAACAAAACTTACCAAAAGAAAAGAATCAATCTTCTCCGTGGGAGATATCAAACAAATGTTGTGATGATAAAGCAATCCCTGAGCGACGTAAAGTCTAACAAAGTATTTGATATAAGTTCCATGATAATCTTCGACTAATATAAAATATACATCAGGTATTAAATTAATCCTTACTGAACAGAGTGCTCCCTCCTAAAATCAAACCACCACCAAGAAGATTGTCGAAAACTGGTATACCGGATCCAGTAACGAAACATCCCTGACTCATCAGCCTCTTTAGTCCGGAAATATGCTTAGGTGGCAACCTGGAAGGTTTTCGATTAGCATATGATTCGAGTAAGCTCATTGCACTGCAAATAACAAATACAAATATTGTCTTACCACAATTATAAAGACAAGCACCTATTTAAGTAGCCAATTTACAAATATTTTATCAGAATAGAGGTATCAAAAAAGGTCAATTTTTAAACAATCGCCCAAAATATACAGATAAAACTAATGTGCTCTCTTTCGTACCATGCGCTATACTTTCGGGTTGATAAAATACAAATATGCGTTCTATTGATTTATTTATAAGTTAAGGTCAAGTCAGCGATTTTTTCAGTTAAAAATTTCAAGTGTATTTATTTTTAATATGATATTGTTCAACTTATAATAGATTGCGGATTTAAGGCATGATCGTATGATTTTGAGGGCCCTAAATGTGTTGCAGTTTCTTATCTGATAAGAAAAACACAAATGAGAACGCAGAGCCAGGACTGGATCAAACTGAAGTATTGAAAGCTAGTGTGTCTAACAGAATTATATTAGCAAAGTAAACATAAATCGAGAGTGAACGAAAATGGAATATCGATATGCTATTGGTTCGTTATATGTGAAATTGCACCTGAATTATACAATTACGCGAACATAAAAATAATTTCCTTCGAATGCCTTTTAAATTAACACATTGCCCAAAAATAATTTAGGAGCGCCTTTAAAACAAACATTTAGGCCCTCTTTTGAGGCTTCAGATATGCACAAAAGTAATACAGATTTCCGGCAATACTGAACTTTTCCAAATTCATT
This sequence comes from Hymenolepis diminuta, assembly GCA_900708905.1. Lineage (NCBI taxonomy): Eukaryota > Metazoa > Platyhelminthes > Cestoda > Cyclophyllidea > Hymenolepididae > Hymenolepis > Hymenolepis diminuta. Next base: position 1,776,980 of record CAADRB010000022.1, read on the forward strand.
TGTCCTATTCAAGCATGTTTTTTTATACTTTGAAAGGGTGTGAGAAATGAAGCCTTACACATTGCGGCAAAATAAAACTTCTAAAAAGGGAAGTGATTCGAAATGGAAAATGCATGAAAGGAGCAAGCGGTTGATGATAGCTTGAAAACGACCGCATTCGAAAGGCAACAGGACAGATAAATGTTCTTTTACTTTAACTCCGGGTTGAAGTTGACAAGTGCTTTGTAACAGGGAGAGGTGAAATGCTCCGATTAAAGTGGGTTTGACGTATGAATTATGCATCAGCTATGGCAAAAGTTAGTGTTTAAATGAAAGATGAATTTTACCTATTCTCTGCCTTTATTCTGCTTGTTTGCCCGTTTATTAAATTAGTAGAGAATCAGTAAAAGCTATGCGAAGTGACACCTCATGAAAAGAATGCTAAAAGCCACTTGGCAGTCGAGAGAAGCAAGATCATCTAATTGCAAAAAGACTAAAGACCGTCATGGAGCGGCATCACTTATTTATGATCTGTGTTTTCTAATTACCAAGGAAGTTATCAGCTTTCAGACCACACAATTATTAAAGTATGTAGATGAGACAGAAAATCAACCTTTTTAAAATGCCTTCCGTTTCAGGAACACTTAGCCTTCCTGTGACTTGATTAGAGCTCTAACATTAATAAATATTATTTATTTATTTACTTCCTGCAAAGATATCAATTTGTTTTAACTTTTAATTGAGTCTTATGCACGGACTCCAAAACAATGATGTGTTATGGTGCAAGGCCAAAACTAGAATAAAATTCTATTTTGAAGGTTCATAGTATGCACTGATTGCTGTCATTTCAATCTAGTTTCATTTCGAAGACTTACTTGTAAGAGTTGAGACATGGATTCGTATTAAGATATTTGTCAAAAACTATTTAAATCAAAGATTGGATTTTAATTTGGCTGCATAAATCACTATTTTAATATAGCAATCTTTAAAATTTTAGGAAAATTGCAAAACATTTCCAGAAATTTTTTGAACTTTTATTGTTTAATTGACCTAAATTATGAAATAGAATGTAATCTGTGAAATCGGCACGTTTTTGATAAATTTTTGGCCTGTGGATTTTACCTATAGTCTGATTGTATATATTTTTGGTAAATATAAACAGCTCGAGGAATATTAAAACATTATCTAAACGTGCTTTTGTTCTTTAAAACAACGTTTTCACCTAAATTACTTTAAAATGTGAGAAATGTGATTGTTTTCCCTATCAACGTTTATAGAATCATTTTCATGCATATACTTTTATTTTATTCATTTTATTATTTTTCTGCCTTTTTAGAAACAAAATTGCTATCTTGCACAAACATACTATGGCTGCTTCGGATGAATCCGATAAGAAAATTAAGGGAAATATTGGGGATATTCTTATTGAATACGGTATAGTCCTTTAATTAAGTTTTATGCGTAATGTTTTCTCTTGCACTTGTCATATTTTAAAGTCTTTTTAATATCTAACAGATTTAGAATTCTGTATTCCTATATTTGCTATAACGAATATTTTTATCCCACTGGAGTATCTTCTGATTTATTTTCTTTACGTTTAATTGTTTGCATTACTAAATATATGGTTTTTAAAAAGCTGATAACTCACATGAACAATACGTTTACCTTTGCGCTTTGGTAAATTTGAAATATCCACCTGGTACTTTGTGATTTCCTATTTTATTTTTCATTTCAACAAAATTTAATAATCATTCTTCATATTATTCTTATAATACGTCTACGACTTGTATATATTTTTTTTGTCTCTTTTCAGGTCATGGTATTACAGCCGAAGATTTGCTTCTTGCAAGTAAAGACAAGAATGCCGTTGATTTCGTCCAGACCTATAGCAAGACTTGGTGCAAATGCCTAAAGGATACTATCAGAACTTTGGAAAAAAGAGCTATCTATGGTGAGTATTGCAATTCTTTAGATCATAACTTTTGTTTCTAAGGTCATATTTTAACTCATTGGATTAAGTTGTTGGCACATCGTCTGAGTGACGGAAGTAAATTTAATATTTTTTGAGTGCACGAAATTATAAAAAAAACCGTTTATTTCAATAATAAATTAAACAAATCATTTGGCTAAAATTAGTAGAGTAATCTATTTGTTATTTCGCCCACGCTTTATTTATTAGGCTCTATCTAAAAATGCGAAAATTGTGTATCTATCTGATTTAATAACGAAAAGATTTTATTTCATTTATAAATAGCTGAGAAAACATATGAATGTCACTTTAAAAGATCCAATTGCAACACGATCAGAATCTTAGAAATCAGGTTTGTATAGTGTATAGCAGTCGCACCTGGGTTTGCCTCATATCAAAATATGGATTTAAGTCCATCGTCACGCATACAGGGGAATGTAGCGATTGAATAAAAAGTCCATTTATACATTTCGAATAAAATTCGTGTTATTTGCCAATGTGCGTCTGTGGTGTAGCGGTCCATTCTGTCAATTCAGATCTCGCATGTTCTATATTTAGTGAACGACATGACCAGTCATACTGGTTAACCATAACCAAGAAAAGAGTAGCAGAATACGAGATTTTCGTCAACGGGTTTCCATAATATTATTTCTTCATATTATTAATAAATGTTAGTTGAACAAACCTATCGGTGGTTAGCTGTGACATTACAATCAGTGCTATCCCATAATCCAAAACTTGTACAATTTCAGATATGCCCTGGTTAACCCATTAAGTTTCAATAAAAAAATTTGTAGTTGAGTAAATAATAATGAAAGAAAACCAATGGCAAGTACAACCTTTCACCAAATAGTTGTCAAGAATCTTTTTGTAGGATTTTAATAATCATTAAGATCCAGTGGAGTCTAAAAATTTTGCAGAGATCTTAAGAACGGCTATCCTCCTCTTTTCAGGATCCAAATTCTCAAATTTTACCTTATTTTCCTCTATTTAAAGTTATAATGACACCTGTACACCTCCCAATCCTACTCAAATTTTAAATATTAGCTTTCACTGATCGCTTTAATGACAGGGATTTTTACTATAACAATTAAAGAGTCCGGAACATTCCTTAACTCTTCATTAAGTTCGTGGGAAAATTCAATAGTCAAAGTTCTCATTGCTACATTTCTATGTTATTCCTTTTTTATCCTTTTCAGAAAATGATTGTATGCGAGCTACTGCAAAACTTTTCCAAGGATTATTAACAAGTGTCAGTGCAACGGTAGGTTTTTTGAATTTCATTCCTTCTAATCTTAATTTTTGTAGCCTGAGGCGCCACTATCAGCAGAAATCATACAATTTAGCCGTTTGGTAAGTCCTTATTTCGAGTCCTGGCTTTCTATGCTGTTAGATCATCGTTCAAACAAGGTTACATCTTGATATTTTGTACTCAATTTCATATTCAAGTATATCTTTATTTGGTAACAATAGAAAAATTTTTAAATGAATATGAACTATTGGAACCTCTCCACCAGTTAATAAAAGTTCAGACACTCTTAGTCTGTATCCGGTGATTTAGGATGGAATATAAGTCTACAAAGTTATTTATAAAACCACAGATATCGTAGATATGCAGTACATTCTCTTAACAGTGGCTTAAGTTCGAAGCATTTAGCCAGATAATCCCTCCAATTTAGTGGACTGAATAATCTTGATGACTCAAGGGTTATTTCTGACACTGAAATATTTGATCAGCTATAGAGAGTATTACAGCACTCTTCAAATCGATGGGAACTGAAATTCAAACATGTCTAGTTTGGTCTATTAAATTGGTTTTTACTATTCAAAGTTAGTACTCAAGATTGTTCGCTCTTAACTTAAAATACGCAGTTAGGATATCGATTCGAATATTGCTTAAGTCTAAGAATACTCGGTAGCTTCTTATTCGCATATGTAAGCATAAAATCATGTCTACAAATCTAAAATTATGACTAACTTAGCAAAAATTTGCTGATTTGGTTGATGATGACTAATATATTCCCAAAATGTCCTCAGTGCTTGGATTTTCTTTTTATTTTGCCTTAATGGTCTAAATTCTTATCTTTTGATCCAAATGATCTGCCCATTTGCACAGTTTGATGTTCAGGTTTTAATTTTGTGTTTCTGTATTTACCAGATAAAATTAATGTTATTCATCCGATTATGCCTTCCAGTAGGAAATTAACCCTAATTTATTTCAATTTATCATATTCGTAATTGATTAATTAAACTTAGGTCTGTCGTGATTCATGTAATAGCAATATTGCTACTTTATTTTTATGAATTCGAACAATTTCTCATGATCTTTGTACTAGAGCTGTAATTAGGTACGTGTAAAAGGTCCCTGAGCAAATATTACCAATCTTTGTGGGCTTGCGTATTGTTTACAGCACACAGTGTTTGCACTTGCGTCTCGTCAAATTCGAAGATGGCCATGACAAATGTTTTTGCTTAATAAACAATTATGCATTAAATCATCTCTTTTTACCTACGATTATGATCTTTATTAAATCAGTTCACAAATTCTTCCTGATCCAATTTCTCTTCCTGTTTACATCCTCTCCAGTTTTTAAGGAATTTTTACATTATTGAGAATCCCCAATCCATTACACCATCACGCCTTACCTTTCTTATTCTTCTTTTCTGATTTCATCATCCAATTTTCTCGAAGGGCATTGGTCAAAATGCATTGAAGAGGTCTGGAAAAAGTAAGAAATCAATAGTATAATGATATTTTGGATCGAGGGAGTAAAACGATCGTGAAGGTAAAGAAAGGATTCTCAAAAGCTACAGGCTCTATTCCCGCTACTAAACTGACACATAAGTAAACGAAGAGTTAGTCCTATTTATATTGTAAACAAATAAATATCGGAGAGCGAAATATGTTAGGTACATTTTTTAAAAACTCAAGTAACTGGCAATATATATATATATATATATATAATTTGATGAGCATTAATATTAAATTTAATTATTGAATAACTTTTATATTAAACGGCTTAATTAAATACTTGTGACTGATGTGAATAGGTTCATACGTATAACTGATATCTCCATTTAACCTTAAAGTCAGTAGACGCAGTAGTTATAAACCGAAGTTAATGGCAAAGATTAATTAATGCTTTGTTTCCGTTGATCCTGTGTTTGTTTTCGCTAATTGCTAGACCATTAAAATTAAACCCTGTTGGTGTTAAGTCAAACCATTCACAAGTCGAAATTCTTATTTGGTTGTATGCTCATATAACTTTCTGCCTAATATTAATTTGAGCTATTCATTAAGCACACTGGTTCTATTTTAATCGACTTTCTGCCATTCTGTGGTTGAGTATCGTTATCTGAGGCTGGAATTGAACGTATTGTTCTCGAGGCCCTCCAGCTGGCAAGTGTCTTTTCAACTGAATAGTAATTCGTAAATGGTGAAGGCAACAAATTCCTTTAAATTTGAATTTCGAAATATTACCAAAAAGAGGAGGTCCTAAGTCCTTCCTCATTTGGATTTCACTATTAATACCAGGCAAATCTGAATATATTTCAAAAGATTGCTAGTTAAAAGATATCTCACAGAAAATTTTTGAAGTAGTAAATATACTACTGCCTCAGCTATTGGAAAAATTCCCTTCTTCAACTCTTCATTTGTGAAGTTGAGATTTTAATGGAAGTATATAGCGACTAATGAAATTACGGAAGTCGCGGTCATATACAACTGGGAAATATATAATTATTGAATGCATGACTACTGATTACTTTCTCGGAGAAATAATTGAAGTTATTTTTAAATGTTGTAAAAAACGTGTTGATTACTGAAAAAAATGAAGTTTGAATTCAAAGTAATGCCTTCTCAATAAATTTATAAATGAATAATTTATCAAGCTAAAATCGGGAAAAAAATTTTACCAAGGGCTAGAGTTGGAAAAGAGGCATAAAAGTGATAACATTACCTTAACACATTGGAGAAGGAAGTAAAATCTGAGGATGTCGGTCTATAAAAAGGACAATTTCATTTGTTTTTGAGAGTTGTAGCTCAGCAAGGTGCTCTGGAAAGTCCTGCAACCAAGTTTCAACGAAAAGGATTTCGTCCTTAGGCTGCTGTGAAAAATTCTCTTACTTATTATTAATCATATTTCCTGGAAAAATGAGTAGAAAGCTTACACAAAGTCACAGATAAAGTAGGTTGAAAAGGACACCAAGAAAGTCTGTGAATTAACCGGGAAGTCATTAAAAAACAACTCCATTTCCTGTTTCTAATACCATAAATGCTCACCTTGACGGAACTAGAATTCGAAGTCAGAAACTTAACTGTATGCCAATGTTGGTCGGAAAGGAAAGCGATGCTCTTGCACTTTCAACAGGATCACTGTCGAACTGATCAACTAGAAATTTCAGTATTCAATTTGCGGTTGTTTTGGCAACAGAGTACGTCTTTCTGGTTGATAAGAGAAGTAATTATCCTGAATTCTATGGACTACATCTTCCTACCCTATTCAAAACTATTTCGTTCGCTACTTGTTATTTCAAAATCAGTGTTGTTGTGTTTTTAGTTTAAATTAATATTTCCATCCATTTTTTTGCTTGTCATGTTGGTAAATTCTCGAACTGTTTGATTATTGTAAATTAAAATATTCTTACTTGGTATGCTTTTCCATATTCGGAATTAGGCGGTCGCAAATTAAGTATTCCATCCCATCAATTTCTAACCCCTAGAATCAGCCGGTTTATGCGATCTTATCCAAACTTTTCGCTCACACACACGCACACAAGATGCATTCATAAATTTTGAATGAAAAATGTTCAAAAAAGTTCATTAATCCCATTTACCGTTTTTTGATCTCATTCATCAAGTTTCAGTGCTTGATTTTAGAATAATATTAGCTCAGTAGAGGATCAATTATTGATTTGTTTATGATATGTTTAAAATTTATCAAAATTTATCATTTAAGTATTTAGATTAATAGTCATAATTTTGGGAGAATTTTTCAACAATGTGATTAATTAATTGACTGTTCATTTATGACAGGATGATTCCACTAAAATGTTGTGGTTTGGTTGATTTAAACAAAATGATTCATTATAAATAATGGGTGGTAACATATTTAAACATAATTTATTTGTTTCATATGAATCAGATGTTAACAATGGCTGTTTTATTCACACTAGATCATCGATCAAGCGAAAGAGACAGAACTTCACAACACAAAGCGATATCGAGAGTTAATAGAGGTAAGAACAATTGTGATATTTTAAACACTTAAATTCATTCTGACAATACAATACCGACACTTGTCGAAAACATTTGTTATTTCCAAAGGCAACTGTTCGACAGCTAGACTGATCTAAATTTGCCTGAATTCTAATTTTAGGTATTGAAGCGCCAGCGAACGGAATTCGCGAAAACTCGAGACGTTCTCAAGGCAAAATGGAAAGCGGATTTAAAACGGATGGTAGATGCAGAGAGCGCTCTATTTAAGGCAAAATCAACCTACTTTAAATGCTGTCAGGCAGGAGTTCGACTCAGAGAAGATCTGACGACAGCCCAAGCGACACTGGACGAATCTCAGGCAAATTTACTTGCTGCAGCGACTGCGCCACCACCTACCACAGCTCCAACAGTAAATGGAGGGTCAACTGGATGTACAACCTCGACCACTGTAATCTCCAGTTCAACTGAAAATGGTGTCGAAAGCTCTAATGCGTCCTCTTCCTCCACTTCGGCTTTTACTCCTCCATCTACAGTAGACCCTTCTTTGATGAATGCCGTCGTCAAACACAGGGCAAAAGTTGAGAAACTTGAAAAACAACTCGGTGATAATGACAAAAAGGTAGGCTCCAGTTGTCCATCGTACTTAATTCATTCAAACTTTAATACATTTTAAAACAGCCACTGCAATTACAAGTTTACACATAATTTAGAAATGGCAGATCCTTATAGAAGCTAAGCTTTCACTGAATTGACTTCAGCAGTTTAGAATAATCCTAGTCACCAATGCAGAATAAACGCCTATTACCATAAGAAATTTCCTCAAATACACTTAAATAAACAATCGTATTAATACATAGCCATGTTTCAGAACTACACTCACCCAACTGTTCAAACTCATGACAAAGCTTTTATTCTACTGATTTGTCAAATGGGAATTTGCTTCTCTGAAGGTGTTAAGATGAGCGACATATTAAAATACGCATGATTCATGGCGTTTGTTTATATGCATTTCCACGTATGGTTTACGTCAGTCGGACTACAGTATATATACAGGCGACATCACCACGTTTGGACACCCGTGCTAATGCTGAATCTACCAAAACTTATTCAAATTCTTCGCTCTCCTGACAAAGGCTTTCTTTCCTTGAAGATCTTTTTAAGCTCTATTTTATTTTTGTTACCGGCAGTAATAAAATAATTACAATTTTTAATTTTGAAGAGTAACGAAACGAAATTATGTTAAGTCCAACAAATGGTAAAGGTCAGAGGAAGAAAAAGGTACTGAGGGCAATGCCAAAGTATCAAAGAGTTTTACTTCATATGATTTTTGCACTCCAGTTCTTTCAATATTTACTAAAGAGGCAGTTAGCTTCATGATTCGTCCCCTGGATTGCAGTAAATGTTTGTCTATGATGTCCAGCACATAGTAATCAGTGTTATCTACTCAAGAAGTCAGACTTAGAGAATCATTCTTTTACTCTTCCGATTGTCGAAAAGGCAAATAATCTTTTAGAGTATGGCGTAGTTTACAGCTAAAATATGAATTAGCAGAGCTCCGCAAGCTGTTTTCAATCTCTATTATCATTATTTTATGTTAATCTAGTGTGACTAGTTTATCCATGTATAGTACCAGTTTCTTTGAGTTCCTTGTTAGATGCTAACCTATCACTATTGGAAATAAAATTTTTTAAAAATTCGGTGATAAAAAATAATAGAATAATAATTATTTTTTTTTAAAAATATTTTGCAATGATTAGCTTAAGCCTCCCATTTGGGATCCATCCAGGCATAATCTTTTCGTGCCCATTTGACTTCCCTTGATTTGTGATAATTTCAAATCTATGTAATATTTCTCACTTTCCTGCCGGACAAATCTACAAGCTAGAATATTTTGTTGAGAAAAAGTTCAATCGGTAATATTTTTTGGCAAAAATCACCTGGCATCTAAGGTATCTACTAATTTTTAATAGCGTTTATGTATGTCTATACTTTAGCGCCTAGATTGTTCGTTCTTGTACTTCTTAATGGCCAAAATTCAGTGTTTGAAGTCGGAAGGTAATGAAACCCACCTCCTTTATTCAAATCTTGAATTCCCTAAAAGAGGTCGTTCTTTTCATATATACTAATTATAACCGAGAGCTCCGTAAAGCCACCATCCAAACCTCCTTTATGTCTACCGCTTACAGCAAATATTAACGGTTAAAATATTTCGGTGGTATCGTTCCGGTAGGCACTATAAAACAACTTGAACGAGTTTGTTATATCTTTACGACATCAGCCAAACTTGACTTAATGTATCGGTGTGTAGGCAGTATTTTTGCACAAAATATACTTGCGTATATACGCCAGTATTTGGCCTTTAAAATAAATTACAGCTTTCTTATAAAACGAATGATATTTAGACGGTTTACGTAACCACTCCAGTTAGAAATATATATAAAGCCTAGATTCACCATTTCTGTCATCACATCAAAATTGAAATAAGTGGCGAAACAGACGAAATTCGAATACAATCACAGTCTTTTTGTAACTATTTGTCGAAGTCATACATCCATATGTAATTTTGGGTGATTAACGTAATAATCCTTTACCGCATTCTATATTTATTCAGCAGTACTGTTAGCTGGAACAACGCATATGCGCCACCGAGTCTTTACAGCGCATAGGGAAGAAATTAGGCAAATCCGTGTGGTACTGTACTACTTTTAGTACCAATACCTAAGCCTAATTTTGCTACCGTCGACCCTCGTCTTTTCCCGCAATTCCTTACTGTGCACTTTTCCAAGCTGACATTTTCATTTTGTCATAATGGGATAAAAGTCACATTTGTCAGAGACATAAATACAACTATGTGTTTGTTGGGATGCGTGTGAGATTGACAGGTAATTTTAATGAAAATAAGTCTGTTTTCATAATGATATTAATGCATAATATATTTGGTGACGGTAATTAATAAATTGTGCAATCGCAACAGAAAAGCTTATTCGAAAGTTTCCCTTTTCTCCACGCCGTTTTACAGATTTATGCTATAAGAATCTTGTAAGCATGGAAGTAGAAGATTTTTTAGGGATCTAAGTTAAAATGTGAGTTCTAATTTTTACTTCATTTCGTTTAGTCCGATTGACGTTGAGTTGAGATTTTGGTCATCCCCTCTTCAGTATCTTTCCCGTTTTCTTAAAACAATGTCTGATCTTAGCGACGATCTATCAACTTCCACCTCAGCAGTGGAGTAAGATAAGAATAGGATTTGTTGAGAATTTTATGAATTATTAATTTGCTAGTCATATTTTGGCATGCAAAGGTGATAAACATGGAGAGGGTTGTGGAGAAGGAAATGGATGCGTAGTCTCATACCTAGATCTGTTCTGACAATATTTTTACCTCCAATTTTACTGACCTGCTCGTCAAGAAATATTTCTTCGAGCGATCAGTTAAAATTATTTTTGAGTCAATTTCATCAAAGTCCAGCCTGCATCAAAGTAAAATATTGAGAAGGGAGATATTTAGCTGTCAATATTACCTTTACAGGTGCAACAGAGAGATTAATTGAAAGACTTCGATCCTGAAGAATTGGAATTTCTCCTAATTTCTATTTTTAATCGGTGACCACTTTTCCTTAAAACTTTATTGGCTAGAGTTTTATGACGTCTCTAAGTTCGAGTGAAGCTAATCTTTGAAATGGCCCTTAATGAATAGTGGTTTTTCATGAAAGAAGATTTGCATGTACGGACATTTTCGAAATAAAGTACTTTAAAAATCATTTCTCTGGTTTTTCTATTTCTATACCATATTTAAATTATGGTATTGCAAAGTGTCCGGTGATGAAACAAAAACTAGGTTCGAACAGGAAGTACAATGAAGTCAATATGCTACTTTTCCTACTTTATTTGAATTCTGGGACTCGTATGGCAATTTCCGATTGATCCAAGGCCCAGTTTTCATTATTTGATCTCCTTATTTCAGAGTACGCTGGACAGTGTATTTATATGAGTGATTGATCATGCCACTTTCACTAATATCTATAGTCTTGGAGACATTGTAAATATAATTGAATTTATTAGGATTGACTTAAGACGAACTCGAATTGCGACATTGTAAGTGTCGATGTGTTACTTTAGCAGCTATATTGATTGACTCATACAGTAGGATGCTTATCCCTGTGTATGAATTTCCTTTTTATGATAAACCAGTGGAAACAGGCACTTCTTTTATTGGTTACTGTCAGGAGTAGTCATAAATAATTTTATTGAAATCTCGGATTATTACGTCATATAAAACTCAAGGGCTCTAATGTTTTTTTAAATTTACTATGTCATCTACATTTGGAGAAAGAAGGAACTAGAGCGACTAGAGATAGACGATTTGCGTAAATGGCACCAAATACCATTTTAGACTGCGTTTTGAAAAGTACAGTATGCAGCAGCTGCTATTTCGATTTGAATGACTAGAAATTCGATTCTTCTTAAATAAGGCGGCAAATTCTCTATCTTATCCCATTGTAGCTATACATGTTAACTCAACTCGTTATGTGATAATTCAATGAAATACCATTGCTTAGGAATGCAGTTTATCAATAGGATATTAATCTTTGAGAGCATTTGTGTACTCCACTGAACATTTTAGAAACACAAAAAGCAAAGCGTTTTCATGGAAATGATAAGATGGAGTAACATTTTTTTGAAAGAATTTTATCGAATCTATGCTAAAGAACACGATCTAGTTATTTATTAATAACGCGAACGATATTCCGATAATCCAAACTTTATATTAAAGAGTTTACAAATCTGGAGTCATCTGCATATTATAGATGAGGCGTGTTAAACTATTGTCCTTCATCATAAAATAGAAAAGAGCAAGGGATTTTTCTGTATTAAAGTGAGCGTATTAAACACTCATCTCGTAGTTAATAAATTAGTAAAAATTGTATGAGACGAAAAGGGATGAGGTAAATATGCAGGTGTTCAATAAATGAGACAAACCAATAAGCAACTTTACGAGTGAATCATGTCCAAAGCGGCTGTGCTCAAAGCCAAAACTAAATCAAGTCCGAATCTGTGTGGTGGTATTTTGAAACGGCACATCAACCACCCCCCTCATCTGTCAATTTAATTAGAATCCCGTCCGTTTTGGCATCTAGTACTAGACATGAATTTGACTTTTGTGAAACGACGGTAAAATGACGAAACGTTTTTCTTTGATACACCTTTGACCAAATATTCAGGTGACATAAGGTCAAATAACATCAATGTGAGAACTGGACAATTGTAATTTTTGATTAAATAGTGGTATTCCACTCTGTTGTTTAAATGTACTTTATAGAATAATGTGCTGAAGTTTTCAAATGTATTAGTTTTTTTCGGGTGCATAAGTTTAACAGTTGAATATAATTGCTGTGAGATGACCGAGATAAAGAATATTCAATAATGTGCCAAGTTATCGTCATGTAATCAACGTTGGAAACATGATGTTCAAATTCAAAGGTAGTGATGGGTCAGTAAATTAATGCAAAGACTGCCAAGAACTGTCGGGTTAAGGTACTATAGTAGAGTCCCGAGCGGTTGGAGATTCTACAGCAAAATTCTAAATAAAAATTTTATAATGTATGTTTCCTTCTCATGGTGTTTTCTAAAAACTTACTAATAATTGTTTAGTCTGACTTGGAAAATAGATGGTTGCTTCTCAATCGGTGCGAACTAAAAGCTCATTTCATTTCTTATTAACTCTTGTAAAAGCCTTGACGCTTAGGACAATTTCTTTATTTTTTGGTCATTTTGGTTTCTTGTCTTTTTAAAGCGAGTATTGGATTTTTTTTATTTTTCGTATCTCTATTTTATTTTAGAAGCCACCTGGCCTTTTCAAAGAAAATTAAGTACACAAAGGCGCCCAATTAGCAGTAAATTTTCTCCCTATTTCTTCCTGGAGCTCCCTTAAATAAAATCCTCCTTTCTGACAATTGCCCCCAATACATAAATAGGGCATTGATTTCTTTCTCCCTTTTCTTCTTCCTGCCCAAAGTTAGCTGTCAACACCTTTGTGCGTAAGGGCTATAGAAGTCAGAAAAATATTTCCCAAAACTTGACGTGCTAGTAGTAGGAAGGGAAAAAGACCATTGATGTAAAAAAATACTCGTGCATACGTGTATATCGACTGAACAATTGGGCTTGTCATCTCCATTTCATTCACTTTTTATTCTTGTAACTGTGTGCTTTATTCGGAACAGAACTATTGACCTTTGTCTAGTAGGTAGTAAAAATACAAGGAGATTAATAAGTCAGTTCTTGTAGTCCTCAGGTCTCTACTTTTGTCCTTTTTTTCCTTTCGCGAAGGAATTGCTAACTAATAATCAGCTTGGAAGGACAATAATGAATGCTGGTATGTTAATATCTTATAAACCCGCATTATCTTCTATTTCGGCTATATGACGATTCGGGAATTTTAAAGGTGGGAGAAACGTCGCCACCAACTATTTTAACCATGAAAAATGAGGGTGTGCGCAATTTTCTGAAATCAGAAGAATTTGAACTAGTATGCGTGTACATACCCTTGGTGTTGGGAACCAATGTCAACTATAATGTTAACCTACCTACCTTAAAAGCTAAGGTCAAAATGAACGCCATCAAGTTTTAATTTCAAAAAGCAATGTAAGGTCCCGGTTTCAAAACTGAAATAAACTATCTTTCTCTTCCTCTCAGTAAACATTATACTTAATCTTGGGCATCTCCTGTTCTGACCGTGTCTTTGATAGGCCTTTTCAAAGGGACCAAAAGTATTTTGCGATGTATAAACGAGAGCCATCGTTGGTTTCACCTTTCTTCCATCCTTCCACAATAAGATAATTGTGTATTTTGGACACCTTGTATTACAATTTTTGGGGTTTTTTTTCAAATCGTGATGGTTTTAGGATTTTCATTAATAAATAAGGTACTTTGAAAATCATTTCCTATTTTAAAAATCAAATAGTCTGATTATTGACTGTAGTACATATGGCAAAGGAACAGAAAAATAGACAATTATTAAACCATTAGAAATTAGAAATGCGTTCAGAAGCTTTGCATAGCGGTTCTTTGCAATCAGTACATCTATATGCTCATGTTATTTTTATAATGGATATTCCATAATTTTCAAACCAAACAATCGGTATCTGAACTTGATACTAAGTCAATAAGTTGGCACCATCTGGAAATTTTAAATATCCAGAGAAATTTATGTGGATTTACCCTTCAGTCGTTCTGCATACCGTTGGTTATCTCCAAATAGTTTCTTTTGCTTAAAATCAAGTCTATTGCGATGGAAATTTCCGAAAATTTGTGCCTTAAATCATGCAAACTGATACTGATTCAATCTTTTTCATGTTTACTTAAGGTATTTGCTGTGTGCAGTTGTAAAATGATTCGTAGGTTGGTCCATTGGCGTCTAATATGATTAATGGGGCATGGTTAATTTAATTTGACAGTAATGCGGGATGGTTCCAATCGGTTTAAGGGTTCAGATACTACAGTACTTCTTCCGGTCACAATTTAATCCTGGTAAGATCAAGTCACCCCTAGTTAACCTCCAAATGACATTGAATTGGTAAATATTCCAAAATACATGTTTTCCCATCAAATCTAGTCCACTTAACGCCAATTTAATTTGAATTCCAGTTTTGGTGTGAAAAGGAAGATCTTAGTGGGATGTCTTTTCAAAAATCTTTCTAATTTGACATTGAAAAGTGGTTACTGAACTTTGAAATAACATCTGCTTCATTCACAACTAGGATTTGTGGTGATCTGAGTTAATGTCAAATTGTTTACTCAAGTGCAGTCGCTACCTTAGGTCTAACTTGATACTAATGTTTTATCGCTACTGTTAAACCTAAAGATATATAGACCAACTCAACACTTAGAGAACAAACATCCACTGCAATTTGAACCTAGTCTGTAGAGGATATTCTTAATTTTCTCCACCAAACTGTGTCCTTCCGTCTTGGTTTGTGGTGAAGAATATTCCAAATCTGATGAGAAAAAGCTGGACTACCAACTTCCCGTCACTTATGATTTTGGGCTCTAATCGCATTTTAAGACAAAATCAATTTCAACTTCAGATTTTCTGCAATTAATAAAAAACAATTTTCTTTAATTTAAATGTAACGCACTGACTCATTTCATTCTTTATAATGAAATCTTCAATTATTTGAGTTTTCATTTATTTAAGTAAAATTATATAGAATATTAAAATTTTTTATCAGGCATTTTATGAATCTTTTTAGTATTCCCACTGTCTAGTTTCCAGTATTAGGAAAAATACTTTAATTTTCTCTTACAAATATTTAAAGTTCCCGGACGAAGAACTCGGGGGGTGGAGGGTGAAGGGGGGGGGTTGGCCGTGCACTTATGTGTCCTTCTTGTCCGTTCATAGGTGGTAGGACGGGGAAAGAAATGGGCAGAGGAAAATTCATAAAACGTCGAAAGGCAGTTTTACGATTAAGAAAAAATGAATGTCCTCTCGTTTAAGATTCAGTCCTTTTCCCCTACCCCCTCCCCCTCTATCCTAGTTAAAGTCGAGTATTTTTCATTCACTTTTACTTGGAACGAAGGGGTCACGGTGCGAAAGCAAAACTTACTGCTCTCTACATGGTAGAAAATTAAAGTAGATTAGAAAGAAATGATTGACATTATATACCAGAATTAGTGGTTTCGAAATTTGCTTTATCTTCAAATTATTTTAATTCCACAGAAATCGTAAAATATAAATTTGCTCTTGTAAGTAACCCTTTTAAGACAGAAACTTTGGTCCAATACACATTCGAAAAGAAAGATTTCAGCATTCCCTAGCCTGTATTAACTATCTGTTCCTTGCTTATCAAAAGAGTTTGATGTCCCTAGAATGACGAGACTAATTTCTCAATTCATGTTCTGTCCACTCTTTACGCTTATAAGTAGGCAAATAAAGCACATAAATATGCCAAAATTTGGGCTCAAACGTTCTAATCAAAAATCCAAAAGCAAGTTATAAGTTTTCTGAAGGCATTGCTCTAGTTATCGTAACAGTCAGGTAAATGGAGAAGTTATTTTATATAAGATTGGTTTGATTCATTGGCCTTTTCTATTTTGTAAAGATCATCCTTGACCATCTTTTTGAAATGTCATATTACTCCTTTATGAATTATTGGGATGAATTTTTATTTTATGAATTCTCAAGTCTGTCACTTAATATTGCTACTTACTGCACTCTGGTTCAGTTTTGTGGATGTAGACTGAAACCGAAATAAATCTGAATGGCACGTTTTGCATGGAGAGTTGCTGTTGCAGCAAAAGAAGTAGAATGCGAGGATTTTAGAGAAATAGAACTGTACCAATTTGACAATAAATACGTGGGATCTGAGGGTTTGGGTTTGCCCTAAAAGTGGATGCTACATTATTGTCATTGACCGCTTGGTTGACTTTGACCGCTAATCCACACCTATCGTGATCTCAACATTTAAAATAAACCATCTAAAATAAGGGAGATACAGCTTACTCTCAGATTTGATTAATCATATAATCAAGCAACGTAGTAACATGTCTCTTCGTTGATTTCACATTAATTTAAGTTGAGATAAGTCCTGTTTTCGTCCCCATCAAACTGTCGTTTAAAATGTACTATTGACGGAGGACTTTTTGTCAATTCATTTCATCTCATGGAATGAAATTTTTCCGACTTAACAATCTAATTCTGTTTATATTTTGCTACAAAACAAATTAAACATATTTTAAGCTTATTTTTTCTAATTTTAGTGTAGTCAAATAGATTGGCAGAGATTATATCAGCTTTAATGGGATTGGCGAATGGAGGCTAATTAACTAAGATAAGCTAATAATTAAAAGTCCATTTGGGATAACTAATGCAATATTAACTAAAGCATCTACACAAAAAAATTGTTTCCAAAACTTCCTAAAATGGATGAAAAATCGCTAACTGCAATCTAATTATTACCTGTCCGTCTCTATGATAAAAAGATTCAATACTCAAAGTTTATTAAAGTCGTTGGGAAAATGGGCATATCCGTAGGGGTCTTAAAGTTCAGTCCCTAAGCCCTCCCAATCTTTATGATACATAGTATTATTTGAAGCTGGAATTCAAAACAAGGTCTTGATCTTTATTAATGGCCAAACACAGTTTATTTCCCATAATGAAAATTATATCATAATTCTTAATAAAGATTCTTGCATAGAATGTTGGAATGGACGTTGAATCAAACCTCTGAATGTACTGACTTAACCAACAATATAATTTATAGATTATTATTAACTAGACACCTTTGACTAACCGAGGGGAAAATATATCTAGGTGGTACGACTTATCTCCCAAAATAATCAAATAGTCAGGCAAACCTGAATACCGTGGATATGAGCTTACTCCACATTTCCCTCCCTCTTTTCTTTTTAAAAGAGTCGAATTACGTGTTTGCGTATGGGAGAAGTCTGTCCACGTAATTAGCTAATTATTTCGGATCACCAACTGCGTAATGCAATCGTGATTCAATGATTAAATATTTTCCGTCTTGAAATTCTCAATGGAATATGTGCCACTCTAAATGTCTTTTTTATTTAATGTCAAATTTTAAATTGATATTCTTTTAATTTTAAATGTATGTTTGATTCATGCCTAATTTTTGGCCTTTTTTATAAGGTAAAACAACGGTGATAACCGCAGTCTGCTTATCCTGAAGCAGTTTTGGTTTGTATGTGTGAAATGTCATTCCTGCGTGTGTACTCCTGTGTGTCAGTACCATTATAACATTTTTGTGGGCTATTCCATCAATTAAACTTGCGTAGTTCAATTCTCTGAACTTCCATTTCGTTGGTTTGGTACTTTGTTAATTCCAAGACTACTACTGATAATGTTAGAGCGGTTGACCAAAAATACTACATTTGGCGTCAAAATCAGTCCAATTTCCGATAGGCTTCAGAATACAGCAATTATATTATCCGGACAAGAAGAGGCATAGCAACTGCGAAGAGGAAATAGATCAAGGAGAAGGGAGGAAGATTTGTTCCACGGAATTAGGGATAATTACTTTTCTATTCTTATAAAGAGGAATATATGTTACTGCTTTCCAAAAAAATTTTGACGATACTCTCACTGAACACGATATCAGCATTAAAGACGATTCTCTGATCTTTGGCGTTTTAACCGTCCTCATGTTTTAAGGGACTTGGCCACTGGAAGTCCTTTTGATATTAAAGTCTATGGAAAAGCAATTCCAAGGATAGTATGAGAACATATGAGAACACTGCTTTTCCCTCCACGAACGTTCGCGTAAAGTTGACACCTTCACACTTTACCGTTTTGTTCAAATCTCCTTAACGTTATACGAGACAGGAATTGACGTTGATGGCTAATTCAGTCAGGACGGCTGGGCTGAATTTATTATTGTGGTTTGAGATATTTTAATGGTTTAATATGTGCATTTGCTGAAGATTGAGGTTTCCTCTCATACTCGCTTTTGAGATTACTTAAGTCCTCTTTAGTCGATAGCAAAGAGAGCTGCACTTAAATAAAGAGAACTGCAAGAGGTTATTGGACTGATTGATGGTACTTTATATCCCAGTCATAGCACCTAACGGGATAATTTAAGCTAAAGTTTGTACTTAGTATGTCAAATAAAAATTATACAATTAAATCATAAAAATTATATTTTTATCAATAGGGTTCATTAAAATTCATACCACAAAACTGCGCTTCTATGGGCTTTAAAAAACGAATTTTGAGCTTTGGTCTGCTGAAGAAAACGAAATGTTAAATTAATTAAGCTCTGTGCCGAAAATGCGACTTGGAAAAGAAGCAAAAATGGTAATGTGAACGTTTCGCACACCGTTTTGTGAAATCATTTCTTCCAAGTTTTATGATTTAAGGAATACAATGCTGGATTCAATGCTATTTGTGAGGGTATTTCGAATTATCGCCTTGGGTTTGTTAAAATAGAGGGGAGAAATATTTGTATTTCACCGACGTAAACAATTATATTTCTCCTTGAGTGTAATGCGGAAAGTTTCAGTCCTGAGATAGCAACTGAACGCTCGAAATAGACAAATAATTCAAGGGGGGAGGGGGGAGAAATGGGAGAAAAGGGATCCAATCCAAGTATTTAGAGAAGTCAAGATATCGAGTAATACTTTATTTGAAGACCGTATCCTGGATATATGGACAAATTGATATCTACCATATGTAATTGAATGGTTTTCAGGATTCAGCGGTATTTTCTAATAACTGCCAGTAGATAAGTAAGACGAAGGCATTTAAAATATGCAACATTTTATAGAATATTTCCTCACGTATCTACCAAACAGACAAATTTATTATTTCTCATGACTCGTAACTTTGAGTGCATTATGGTTGATTGTTAGCGGCCCCAGAGTAGAATTCTAGTCATCTCAGGTTTTTGGTGAGCTGCTTAAGCTTGAGAATGTCACATGCAGTAGTACCATGCATTAATTGAATGCTTGAATTAAACAATATTATTAAATAAAGATTAATGCGATAGCGATTATGATTTTATTAATTAATGCCTAGGCATTTATAAATAAATAATTGCTATGTTTGTGGCCAGAATATAATTAAATAAGTAAAAGAAATTGTTTCATTTATTTGTCTTGAAAACCAGAATAGGTAGCTAAATAAAAGTTTCTCATTCGTGGCATCACTTTCTCAAATTAAGGTTACAATATATGTACGAGCACTTTAAAATGGTTATATAATAATATATAAACTAATGATATATGTATATATGAAATTAAATGAACCTAAAGTTGCAAATTTTTATTATAGGAGATAGAGTTGATGTACGCCTACAAGGAATCCGTTGAGACTGCCAACGCTAGGCTCGTGGAATTGGAGAAAAGTAGAGTAAGTACATCTAATCGTACTCCCTGATCAAAGGGCTTGTTTGAAAAAATGCCTGAAATGTGTTGTTATGAAGAAATCGACTATGAACGGTCACCAGTGTTATTACAGAAGGAACTCTGGTGTGCCTTTATAATTGTCAGCACAAATGAGATGTAAAGCAGAGTCGCTCAACTAGTTTGTCGTGGCCTCTCGAATCGACAATATTTTTGTATTCCCTTTTAAATATGGGATATAGGATATGTTCTAACACCCCTTTTCGTATATGGGCTGTATGTTAAAACTACGAGAAACAGATCTAGCCATTAAGATTTATCCAATTACGCATCTATCTCCTAGATTTAGGTATTTAGGGACTAGTAAGTTAACAACGTGAGAAGTTTGCAGTGTAATGATCTCAGTAGCTCAGTAGCTTGTATTAATACGTCTGTCACATAGTCAAAATAAGACTTTACTTAAAGAGTTTGAGATTGACTTAGATACTGCAGAAATGTAGGCTGGATGTTATCACTAACGTTCACCTATCTCGATTAATCCAGATGTTAGGGAGAAGGTGAATTTGAGTGATGGGAATTGTAATCGGCGATAAATGCCGCGAATTCGTCTTCGTTTAAGAAGATCAGGGCTTACATGAAGAATGAAGTTAATGGCTGAGAATTTTTTCAAAACATTTGCAAGCCAAGAGTTTGTCTTGAGAGAACATATGCCTATATCTCAAGTCTCCATGGCTAGACATGAAGGGTAGATTTAATATTAAACGTATCAAAATTTATTGCTTTTCATGAAGAGTTAAATATTAATCAAGATAAAATATTCTTTTATAATTTAAAATGCTTATTCGTGTATTATTTTACTATTTGTTTCTATTACTTTAAAGGTAGAAATAATCTGCGACACCAGACTAACGGTGACAAAGTGTGATGAGGTGGTGAGCGATTCGATGGCAGAACTCATCAGTCATCTCTTCGTTACTCGAACCAAAATGCTGAACAATGTGAGTTCATAATTTAATCTAATAGGGGACATTTATGAAATCGGATCAAGATTTCTTCAAAGTAAATAGAGTACGAGGCTTGTAATATTAATGATTTCGGCTATTTATATATTCCCTTTGTGGCACTCCCTTTCGAGTTTTGAATAAAATGACGCATTTGTACTTTAAGATATGCCAGTAGGATCTATTGTTAATTTTTCTATAAGTAGTATAAATATCGAAGAGGAAAGTCAGCTTGGATAGCATCACGGTCGTTCTTTCCCTGATAACTAACACTAAAACTGGTTTTTAAAATTGCGTGTGGATAAGGGAAAACTTCAAAGCAAACGACTAGAATTGTGTGTCTTTCAAAGTAATACCAATATTCTTTGACGAATCGGCAACTACCGTGACTGAAGTGGCCAAAACAGAGTAGGACTGGTAAAATTTTTTATTATTTTAAAGATAAAAAATGTTTTGTAGTCATGGAAAATTGAAAACAGGTACATACGTGGAATGATTGAAGAATTATTCCCTATACTGTTCTTTTGACATTCAGTAGATTTTAGAAGTGTTGAGTGATAAGGTCGAAAACTCGTATTCGATTTCAGAAATGGTGAAGAAGCATTTATAAAGACGTATACCCAAGTCAAGGCCAAGGCCTCCAATAATTGAAAACAATTACAATTCCCGACTACAGGTCCTGAGATGGAACAGCTTAAGAAAAAACAAACGACCGAATTAAATATTAAGCAAAATTCTATTTTACATATATATATATACATATATACATCCATTTACCTTAAAATACATTTTTTATTGATTCTCAGTCAATTCTTTGGATTCTTTTGTCCAATTAAGAAGCGTTTCACGATGCAAATTGACATTTACATCGACCTTCATCTTCCAAGCCTATGAAAATTTGATCTGAATATATTGGGCTAAGAATAAGATACCTATTCAATCAAATCATTAGAGTCATATTTCATTTCTCATGTAAATAAACACACCCTTGACAGATCATCACGTCATTATTTGTTCTATTTTCATAAAAAATTCGGTTAGTTTTTACAAGGTACCATGAGCCAAAAACTTCTACTGTGACAATTTCGTCCATTCAACAGAACTGATGTAAGTAATAATGAATTTTAAAGGATAAAACATTATTGAATAATGTTTTCTGTCTTCGTAAAAAGGTTGATTTTAATTACTTGACTAATAAGGTGGAGAAGAAAGTGACTAGATTAAAAAGTAAAAAAAATCTCTCATTATTTTTACATTTCTTTAGCTTGCCTTCGTTTAAAATTATTTTAGAAACTAAAAGTTTGCCATTTAAGCGATTTTACAGAATTTCTTCTGACATTTCAGGGTCACGGAAGTATTTATCGCTTCTGCTTTCTTGTAATGCTTTGTCTTAAAAGGCAGTACTTGCTGGACGTAATAATGTTAATATTCAGTTTTTGAATACCCAAGCACACTTCCTGTCGATGTTTTAGAACCAGTGCTTGCCAAACCAGAATGTACTAAAGGACCGATCCTGAGATCTAACAACAGTACTTGTTAAGTTTTGTGCTCCCTGTGGGTGTTAATGTAGATTCGTGTTACCCTCGTCTTCAAATATTTTAAGCTACTCTTTATTGATAACTATGGTAGTGCGAAGAAATTCAAAGCATTAAGCATAGTATAGCTTCTAAAAAAGAGAGGAAGCAAATGAGTTCAATAGGAGATAAAACAGTGGTCGAATAAGAATGCGTTATAAAGTCAGGATATCAAGCGTCTTCTCTTTGTTTTAATTCTGAAAGCATTGAGTTTTCCACTTAAGAGGTATAATCCTCCTTTTTACATCCCATTGTTCCAGAACTCAATTTTTATGATCTGATCCAGATTTTTTTGGGTAATTTAATGTTCGCGATATTCTGAGATTGTTGTTGTTAAAGTACCTTTAATTCACTTTCATCTTCTTACAGTCATGAGGAAGAAGAGACTTGCAAAAGCTGTTTTTCAATTATTCCAGCTTTTCTATATTTGTCTTCCTTAAAAGTTTCGTATCAACTTGGCCAAATTATTCCGTTTCTAGATACTAAGCCTATCTCAATTATTTATTCACTATTTTTAAACTTTATTACTCATAAAGCAAACTCTTATTACGAGAGTGGTTGTAGTAGGTGCTTAGAATCAATAGCTCTCGAAAGGTTTTTAGTTTGGTCCTACAGGAAGAGTTTTAAATTTTCTCCTTATCTTCCTGATATCCATTTCACTCTTAGTTTAGAAGTGAATCAGTTCAGATAGCTATCAGCGATGTCGTTTCGTGTTTAATATTTTCCTGTCGGAATATATCACAAGTTTATTCAGTTTTCCTAGACGGAGTTATGTAACAAGGTTAGCTGAATTAATTTCCCTTTTTGACAACTATTTTAGCTCGCTTAAAAACTCCTAAAAGCCTTGTTTTCACTGGGGAAAATAGGACGATATTGAACTGACAATTAGAGGCCAACTGTTGGCAATAATTGCGAAAATCCTGTGGATAAAATTATGATTCTGAACCACTTTTCTTTAGATGGTCAGTAAATACTACGTTAATGACTGGCACATCCGTGAAGCGATAAAGCGCGCTCTCCTTCCCACGATAATCTTAACAAAAACTTTTTCTAAACAAACAGACCGGTCCTTACTTTTGTAGAAATGTTGAAAGAAGTCTGGATAAACATCAAGATATTAGTTGTTAAATAGCAGTTATTTCGACCTCTAATCATCTACTAATTCTAATGAGATGTCTATGGTATTAAGCTGCTAAGCGTAAAGTCTGGGATGGCTGAATCCCCACCTCAGAGTTCCCCAAGTGCTAAGCATAATGTATCTCAATGTTAGAAGTCAGATTAGGCGCAGAATATTACTATTAGGCTTATAGTGAGGATGTGTTAATAATAATTTAAACAGATATATACAGAAAGGGAACGTCTAGGGCTATATATTCAAGACTGGACAATAGGATCATTCATATTACTAGATCGTAACAAGTAATACTTCGTCATTTACAAATATCAAAGTGAGGTCAGTGTGGGTGTCACATGGCAAGTTACGTAGTGAATTAAATTATGTATTATCTTTCCAACTATTATCAGTCAGTATCTTTGTTCTTTACTTCAACTGAATCTGCAATGCATATTTACCCCAGTGCGTAATTCATATATATTAAGTCATGACTGTGTGGGGGTATTATCTGATCGCAGTCCGATAGTGCTTTCCACTTCTGACTGGGATATCCACAGTTTTAAACTGCTAGGAGAATGATCAAAGACTTACTTTTTTACGTACTAATCCCACAATAACTAAGTAAAAAGTTCAAAGAGAGCTGAATGCATCTGTTGGAAAAATTTAATTGCGTCTCTATTGAGGAAGGCTGTCTGACCGTTTTGCAAATAATGGGACATTTTAAATGCATAGAATCCCATGTCTTACCATCCCGTATACTGGGCAAGCTGAATTACTTATCTACAGGTTTAACGTAAATTTTGACAAATATGCGCCGAATATGGCGTGATAGTTTAGACGTATCTCAGCACAGATCGAGATCAATCAACTCTTCAAATAAATTATTAAGATTAATCGAGGGAGCCAAATTTACCTACCATGGCTCACCAGTGGATGACAAAGTTCTAGCCGATATATCCGTTTATGAAAAGGAACCGTATATATCATAGTATTCGGACAAGCAAATATATAATTATAGTTGGGAAAAATTTGGTCGATGGGATTCGAGATTTACACATGTCTTCTCAGCTCATAAGAAAACATGAAGCCGTACATTCAAAAGACCTTTAGGCAGAGACGAGGTTCTACGTTTTTTCAAAATTTATCGTGAATCTTCCTGAATTTAAGTGACTACATGTTACAAACCTTGTTTGATCTTACAAGAATATCTTATCTGCTATTTCCACTGCTGCGATATTCACTCCTTGTTCTCCCCTGGACTGACGCGGACACCCACTTTCACTATCCCCCCCCTACTGCTGCTTCTTAAATTTAGATACTAATTTGTGGGGAAACAGTAAGAAACTAAAGTTCAAGGAAGCGTTCTTTCAGCTCGAATCCAGAAAAATATGCTATGCTTACTAAGATGAAAATAAATCTATTGGTCGAAACATTGTGGTTATTTGCAAAAATGTGGGAATTTCTGTTTATGTTTATTTATGTCCATCTGAGGTCAGGTACTGAAGT
>CAADRB010000022.1:1802250-1927440 GCA_900708905.1 Hymenolepis diminuta
CCCGCGGATTCTGAACTAACTAGTGGTGTTTAAGAGTACACTTTTTCATGAATTGTGGTCAATGTGATTTCAGTGGTTATATGGATAAGATCAATTGCAATATTTTATTCTTAAAACAGGATCTCTTTCAAATTCTTTTCCGACTGTCTCCTTGATTTTATAACCTCATATTTGAAATTCAGTCGGACAGTTAAGCCCCTTCTTCCTAAATTTATATGCGTGTTTGAGGGTTTTCTCCACAAATTTGAGACTGTTCTGCGTTTTAATATTATTTTCCATGGTAATTTAACGGGGATTTTCAAGTTTGAAATGTGAGATAGTAGCTTAACATATAAATGCTCAAAGAAATTTAACATAACTGTAATAATGTGTTTTATATTATTCTATTCTATTTTCAGGCTCCTTGGAACATTTTTTGTAGCCATCTTTCCATTTAATCATCCGATTTGACCAAATTTAATGAGGTTGGTCATTTAAATCTCTAGAAGTGCATTGATCGATCTCCAGCCTTTGTCAATTAAGATTACAGACAAGCACAGTATTACCAAGCCACTACTGACTCACAGTTTGTTTACTAGTCTTATCGTCTGACAATCGAAACATTCCATACATGTATTCAACTCTGAAATGTTTAAATTTTTGTCAAAGTAACAAGTTTAAGACAATTTCTTAATTACTGGCAACTGACAAAGTCTGTGAAAAAGTTGTTTTCAATATAATTTTCAAAAGTTTGTAAAAATTTTTGAAGTTGTTAATAAAACTTAGTTTAATAGCAGTTATGTAGATTGTTAATCGAAAGAAGTGTTGAGAGAATTTCTTTTCAACTTGTTATTTTTACCAGCTTTAACACAACAAATACTGAGATACGAAAATTTGTTTTAATGATAGATAAATGCAAATATCGATTTGGCGATTTTTTAAATAAATTACCTCTTTTGCGATTCGCAATGCGGTAAAATTATTGATCTATCGATCTTATAAAAATGAGCTGAGACTGATCAAATCAACCCAGCACATTTTTTGCCTTCCTCCTCGTATGTTCAAATTAAATGAACCGAACTTAATCGTCGATTACTAATAAACACTGACCTATAGTCTACTACGGACTTATTTGCTGTATGTGCTCAAAAAATCCAATTATAGTATCCGAGCCCCGGTCTTTTTTAAAAAAATGGGTTGAGAAAGTGAGACTGAAAGAGTGGTAGAAAGGTTTTATTTCTTACCTTTACGTACAATGGAAGTAAAGCGAAGGAAAGTGCTTCTTCCGTCTAATTTTTACGTCTCTGACGATTTTGTCTTTAAGGGAGAAACGTCGGAAATCATGTGATCTTATATATGTAGACATTTTCATATCGCTTCCTTTGTCCCTATTTTCGCTCTCTAAGAACATGTGCTATAATATTGTATTCAATAGCCTTAGAGCTGGGTACAGGATCACTGTAAAGGCATTTTTCATTTAATGTTCATTTCAGAACCAAAGATATACAAATATTACGGTGCATTATTTTTAGATTTTACTAACAGATGGCCTAATCGATGGTCTTCTGTTGTTGGTCTTTAGTTCATGACAGGGTGTATAGATAGATGTTATATTTATTGGAGTAAAGATATACTTTCGTTTCGGCGTCGAAAAGTAGGATTTTACCGGTTTGAGACATCTGAGAACGATAAGCACGGTTAGATATTTGTTTAAAACGTTTTTTTGTGTATTATCACGGGTGGTGTCTATTTTCAGCGACTTACATTCGCACTCATACGTATTTTATTGTTGCGTACTTTATAAATCTATTTGTTTATTTGTGCACCGTAATTTCTATTGCTTGATTTTACGGCGGAATTATAATTCTCTAAGAAAACCTATCTATTTCAATGGCCTACAGATGTAAGGCCCCAGTAAGAAGGAAATCTAGGGGACGAGATCTCTGAGTATGAACTTTAATTGATGATAAGATACTTTTAGGACTATATCTTAGCCTAGAGAATTTAAAGGCTATCGAGTTTTCCAGTCTTTATAGGAGTTGGAGATTGAAAAAAACCTTTCTGAAACCTACTTAGTAATTTGAATTTTGGAACGTGAACCGTCCAGTTTGTAAATATTGTACAACCTGAGTTCAAAAATCGAATGAAACAGGACTCTGATACCTTGACGTTACTCTCAGAATCTTTTTGACCCCCTCACCCTTTGTCATGTATCGGACTTGCTTTTAACAGATTTCAGTTGTTTCCCAAAATTAAAAATTGTAAAAGTTCTTTATGATTCTATTAAAGTGCCTCCGAATTTTTGTATATTTGAATTTACCCTGCGTTCCGACAATTTAAGCCAGACAGTTGATACGACATTTCACATTCGGCATGCAAAACTTCTTTGTTATCTGTCCATTTTACTGTACAGACTATGTCATGGCAGTATTGTTGGTTATATCCGGTAGATAAAATGATGAAACAGTTAGTTTACTCCTACTACATCGCCATAAAGTATTAAAGTACCAAAATTTCTTCTGTAATCGTTTATGTTTTATGATGAACATGCATAATTTGTGCTAGTACATAATGAGAAAGTGGGTCGCCAAACTAAGAGGCGCTTTGTTTAAAGGTGGTCCACAAAACGCAAATTTTGCTTAAACATTTTCAAAGTTAGGTCTAGTGCATCCTATTTATTTCGAACTTCTCAAAGAGAAATATTTAAATAACGGACAATCTGTTTGACAACTAGATTGATAGGCTTTCAAATTACAGTTATTTTTTGCATCCAAATTGAGCGATACCTTTCCTTAATATTTCGTTTTTAAAAAACGAATTTTTTATTTAAGTTCTCAAAAGGATACTTTAAAGATTAGCTATCTTTTGCATTAAAAAGAAATCACCGTGGGATGGCATGCGGCATTTCAATCAGAAATTCTATTATTTATTACTTAAGTAATGAAAATGGTACACTGAAATTTTGAACGAAAAGCAGAGTAATACCTTTATTTTATCTGCAATTTTGTTCTCCTTTTAGTATGAGGACATTGCTACAAAGTTTCAGAATTATATTCCGGGTAAGCCCTATCACGAACTTCTGCAAGGACACGTTGAAAGTGGAACCGATGTGATTTTGGAAAAGTATCAGTTCGAAGGATACCATGAAAATCCGGCTAACGCGAAAGATCGGTAAACAAGTTTGATATAAACCAGTCTGCCTTCAGTTAAAAAATTAATACCAATTGCCGTTAATATTTGCCATTAATCGGTCAAAATATTTATTTTTTGTGTAATTCAAAGCTTTTTTTATAGTAATTATCTGTTACCCATTATGTAAGACATGTACTTCAACAAAATCATTCAGGTTTCGTTTAAATGTATTCATATTTTTGCTGTTCATTTTTCTCCAGCGGAGACGCTGCATTTGGCAAATTTGTCTCCCGGTTCGCTCAACTCTACTCCAAAGACACAACAGAAGCGACTGACGGTAAGGATACCTTTGTGTTTATTTTTAGAGTTGGATTCTGTATAATACTATGCACTAATTTTATTCTTATTCTTATCTGCCTATCATGAAAAAATCGCATAAAGGAACATTTTGAGGGTGAAGAAGTTGAATCAGCTGATATTAATAGTTATAAACTCAGATTAACATTGAAATAATTCTTTGGAAAGATTCAGAGATGATGGGGAGGTTACTCCAGCTATTATCTTCTCAACACCTGACCTATTGGTCTTTTAAATGTCTACTCAAGTAAAAGTGTCATATAATATGCTAATAGGCTTACAACTATGCGCTTCCTAAAGTATTAAACAAACTTCAAATTCCTTACTGTTTGCGGTTGACGGTTGTTTTTAGAAGTTTTACGACTGAATATACAACTTATATATTACAAGACCTGTTCTCATTATTATAAATGAAAGATAAATAAATTAGATGGCTTTAGAAGGTCCTACAATCATATTTTGCTACTCAAACTTCAGAAATATTTGTTTAATGGTGAGTATTTTATAAATCAGAGCAATGTACAAAACTTTTAAAAATTTTTCTTTTTGTGGAAGCAACCAAAATCGGGTAAGTAAATTTCAATAAGGAATTGAGGAGGGAATCGGAAAGAGAACGTTAAACGGGTTACCGTATTTGATTTTCGGCTTCGAGTTGTAGAATAGTGAGTCAATGAGCAGTTCAATCATTTAAATTCAAAAATTATTTTTTATATAATTTGTCCCTACATTACTGATCAAGTTCTTATCTACGATCATCAGTTTTTAATGACCAGTTGTTTAATTACGACGGTCGGTCTTGCTATTTCAGTTCTTTTAAAGGCCGATAAAGCAGCCCGATTTTACAATTTACGTGATCTTTGCAAAGTTCACTCAGTGAAATTTAATAATATTATATAACACAAATAAGCAAGCGTCGTTTACATAATTTAACTAAAAAGCAAATCTTAGATGCTTTCAAAGGACTCTTATCCAACCTATTCAAACCCCAAAATTTTTATTATGTGAATGCGATCTTAATTTCTTAATTACAGACTTTTAAATACCGAAATTAAATATTAAAAATTTTCTTGCTGATGACCTAAATGCATCCTTTTAATAATCCTTCAAGTCAAAGTTTTCTTCAAAGTGAAATTTTGTAAAATAACTTCATATGATTTTAAATGATCATCTTTACTCTCTCTCTCTCTCTTTCTCTGAACAATTACGATTGCTATTGAAATACTGAGGATTAATCGTTAAATTTACTTCTCAATTTTGGTCTGATTAAAGATGATGTAACCGTTATTAAAATAACAGCGAGTCTCGAACCTATAGCCTTTAACTCAAACGTCATTCAGAGAGTAGAAGATTTATCAACTCCCTGGACGTATTCTAATCTTGTGATTCCCGCTTTAATTCTGAAAAACATCTAACAGAAACAGCATGTATACTTAGGTGAATAAAAACAAATCTTGCGTGTTTACAACAGTATTACCTACTCCTTCGCATACTGTGGCCGTCCACATTTGTCAAAGCAAAGCATATGTATTTCCCCATTTGGGAAATATATGCACCACGTGGGATTCAAAAGGCGAAAAAAATGGAACACATTACCTGTCGAGAGCAACGGTTTATTCATACGTACATATCCCCCCAAAAAACTGGTAATCTAGGACAAACATATTACTTGATATTCTGTTCGTAGGTACAATAAAATATAAAATGTTAGAAACTAGGGCAATAACTACTTATTTATTTTCCATGATGGAACAGAAAGCTTTACAATGCGTCTTCATGTGGAAACATCGAGACACATTAAAAGTGAAAGTTTTGTTAATAGAAAGAAGTGCAAGTCAAGGAATCAGAAGAACTTCCCATTACTTAAGCTCAGAATCACCAGGTGAACTATTCTTACATCCACTTTTAAAAAATTATTATTCTAGAGGCCATTTTGGTTAAGAAATCTTCCCAGTTGGCAGGTAATCCTTGGATTTGTAATGGTCTATCCGTCAGTACCTTCTCATCTCTGTGAAAACTTGTATATTGGACAATTGGCTAAAGGATGTTGTTTTCAAAATTCAAATTTTAATTCATTTTTAGCTTCGTAATCACGAACTTCCAAACTCATAAATCGTTTTTGTTTTTTTGAATCTGTGGGGGTACAATTCCTTTAATCTGCTGCTGACTCATCAAGACTGATGAGGTCTTGACAGGCAGAGATAAAGCTCGAACTCAGTATTCAAAGGGCTGGCTATCTTAACCAGTCGAATAAAGCGTATATCAGTGGAAATTTTTTCGTGCATCTCCTATCAGCTTCAGGTTCAATATGATCACATTCTCTTAAATTAAGAACCGGAAGGTCAAAAATTTAACTTTCACATCTTCCTTCTCATATCCTCGGGTCTAGACAAGTCACTAGATCCAAGATGGCGCATGAAATAGTGGCCACAAGCGTGAATAAAACTAGCCCTCCTAAGAACTGATAATAAAACTGGGTAATCGCAAAGATCTTATCGTCATATCCGCTTTGTGAAAAGTTAAAATTGAAAAGTTACACAAATGAATGAGAGCAGTTCGTCAAATTTCGAAAAGCATGACCAAATTCAAAAGTCATCAACTGATTCCAGATTTTACATCCAGGATTTTATTTTTGTGTCAAAGTACAAAATTTTTTCTTCTAAATCGAATAATTAATTATTTAGAAATTCGCCTCTTTCTATATAGCCACAGTGGATAATACAATCTTGGGAGTTGAACTGAACTACAAATTTTCGTATTTTACCATCTGTAAAAGGAATAGCTCCTGTTACCGCTGCTTGAATAATTGACACAAACCTCTTTTTACGAGTTCTATTCTTAGTTGCTTCGAGTACTTTCAAGCAGGCGCGTGCGCAAAATTTTAAATTTGCGTACAACTTTGTTTAAATAAAACAGCGTTTTCTGCTATTTGTATGTCTTGCGCCAAGTTAAAGAGTAAAAAAGGAGTCATGCACAAATTTAGTTTGAGAGAAACTGAAATGCTTAAGGGTTTCATTTTTACTTAATGTTTTGGTCTTATTTGATTCTCAAGATTACGATTTCAGAAATTAATAATTACTAACTGGATAGTAATTTATCATTTATTATTTAGCAGTTTCCATTATCTTTCTACTATCATTATATCTCATTTTTGGTGATTTCCACCCTCTTGAATTCACTAGCCAGACTTCTTCATTTATCATTTGATTTTTTTTATTATCAGTTCTTGAATAGTCTCTCTACCTCTGGCTTGTCATTGTTTCACTATCAAACTCGAGATATTTGTAATTATAATCAGGAGATTGGAGAAGTGAACCCTCAATAAACACAAATAATCTTCGACTTCAACTTTGAAATGAATAAAGACGTAATCCAATTTCTAAAAGCTAAGTGCGCAGTCGTTAATTTTGTCAAAAATCGTTTTAACAAATCTGTGTGCCAGTGGTGCAGTGAAGACGGTACTCGTCTGTCAAACCAGAGGTCAGTCTTTCGATATCCATCAACTCGAAAAATCATCAATAATGGGCGTGACAGAACTCGAGTTTTCCACCAAGAATGCCACATAATTATGGCCATTTACTCAAGATGAGTGCTAGAAAATGCCAAAAATGGTCTTAGGGAGAATTTTTCAAGCCCGAAGTTCGTTCTCCTGAATGGCAACACCGCGAAGCCCAATTAATCCAAATAAATCTAAATTGATGGTGGGAAAAAGGATAGTACATCTGTATTCATTGAAATACCTGTAAGAAATTTTGCAACATTTAGACATTCCCCAATGAAAATATGTTGGGCTAATTTTTGTGTAGCATGAGCTTTAAAACTTGAGACTTTTTACTAACATATAACGCTAAATTGTCATTGATTTAAACTTAGACGGCACTGAAATTTTTCTGGATTACAATTATCCAGAAGCAGTATATTAGAGAAGATACAAGCATAATTTCTGCGTTTATAAAGACAATGAGTTTATTAATATTGGTTAATTTATGTTTGGAATAATAGTGCTTGAGTATTGAGGGAATCCCATGTCCAGGTACACTTGTGGAAAGCCAATAATCAATAATTCTGTGCACAAGGGAAGAGATTTTTGAATTTTGTTTTGCTATGGTGAACGACCAACAAAGTAAAAAAAGACCCGGATTTATGAAAATCTTAACCAATCAGAGCTTCAGAATTCGTTCTCATCTTATTGGAGTTGGATTTTCTTCAATCGAATTTGACATAAATTTAAGAATGATCGATTTAAGTGTTTTCCGTTCTGTCTTAGGAAAGAAAGGTGAGTCGCTTTAAACAATATCAGATTTATTTTGCATTAATTAAATTCTGCTTTGTTGCTATAATTATTGATTTTAAATTTACTTATTTTAATTCCAATTACTATACTCATGTGCTATATACTTATTTTGTATTTAATTTTCGATCAATAATTTCAAATTTTATTTTAATTTGCAGTAAACTATACATTATTTAGTAACTGCGGCATAAATTAGCAAATATCTTTCAAAGAATTCTTCAAATTAATATAAAGATACTATTCAAATTCTCTAAAATGTTTTTAAATGTTATTCAAGGTCTGCGTAATCCGTTTTATCGACACATTCGACATGGAAACGGTAATGATATTGCTACAATTTCTTTTACTGTACTTTTGTTTTAATACGCCTTTGATCTAATGGCGCCATTTTCTATTTTAAATTGAATCGAAGTCATTTAGAAAGTTACCGAATCTATCACACACTTAATAATAAGCATTTTGATTATTCCTTATTTAACGTTTATTACCTGACGGTTATTTAAAACTGAATATCCCCAAAATTTGGCATTTTTTTACTAACATAAATCTGAATTATGATTTAATCATTTTCCTATTAGGTCATTATATTAATGATACTATATCGTTTATTATCTTTATAATTGTTTACTGCAATAACATTTTTGGAATGAAGCATTAGACCTTAAATCTGAATTAGCTTGTTAATGGTCGCTTCGTTTGATTCACTTGAGCGCCTTATAAATGGTTTATAATCCTGCTTGTGATTGAATGGATATTATTCCAATGCCCCAGATGGTAATATATGTCAATCTGTAAATAAAGATTGAATATATTATTTTGCTAGGGCAAGCGAAAGGGAAAACTTGAGGAATGGACTAAGGAGATTTTGTCCATCTGATTCAGAATAATTACTTCCTTTCTACTTCCCTCGAAGAATATACGCTGCTTATTCAAAAGACTTTCAAAACTACTCTATTTTAATTCTCATAGTTTTGCAGCTCTATCTAAAAAGCTATTATTTAATTATGCATTATCCACAGATTAAGTTTGTTTCTTTAAACTTGGAGAGTTAAAATTGCTTTTTTAAACGTCTAGCCCAATAGGAATAATTTTCCATTTGAGTAAATGATCCTTCGTTTTTAATTATGTCTCGTGATGATCTCTTTAAAACTCTTTTGCTAATTGTGACCCATTTATTCACATTTTTACTCAAAATTATTAATTGACCAACCATGTCTGGTTATTAAGTTGTGTAATTAATGCTATGTAACGTAGGCTCCTAACAACTTCCGGATTTTAACTACGATTTTGTGAAGTTTTATGATAGTGTCATAATCTTCCCAAACTCGTTGACTGGGTAGATATCCCAGAGCTACTCTTTCGAGAAACTCGCAATTTGCCAATTTCTCATTGGTCAGTATTAACTAATTCTGTTGCCCATTCACAACACAGGATGGACACCTATGAGCACGGATTTTGCACACTGACGCATGCACCGACCACAGGCACACAAAATTCAATTAAAATTATTTTCGAACTTTAATAGCTTCCATTTAGGAAATCCTCGATTTTGAGATGATGTATTATGAATTCACGTCGACAGCACCCAGTCCCGTTCGAATTTTGTCATTTATGGTCTAACTGTTAACTTATTTGTCCCCCTGGAAGAGAAAATGCATTCTCTTTCGTGAAGATATTTGCACATCTAGTTATCAAGGGCCTCCCTGCTTTTTATAGCTAGTAAAAAATGACACTTAATGAAAACACGCTCCGTGTAAAGACATGAATGTAATTCAGTGGCTGCGATCACTTCAAAAACACTTAAGAAACTGAGTTATATTATATTTTAACTTACGAATGAAGCAACTTATTTTGTCAACTTTAAGCCCTTGTACTACATTTCTTTATTACTTGGGAAACTGCGATTCTAAAAATTGCTCGAAGTTCCTTTGATTTACAATCCTCCCCTTGGGTGTTCTATTAATTGTCACTAAATGTCACTCGGAGTCATAGATTTTTACCCCCTTTAAGTACAATATTTGTTTTCGAAAGTGAAAAAAAA
The DNA here is from genome assembly GCA_900708905.1 of Hymenolepis diminuta. Classification (NCBI taxonomy): domain Eukaryota; kingdom Metazoa; phylum Platyhelminthes; class Cestoda; order Cyclophyllidea; family Hymenolepididae; genus Hymenolepis; species Hymenolepis diminuta. The sequence goes on from CAADRB010000022.1 coordinate 1,812,051, forward strand.
TGTATTTGCAACCCATTTACAGGACTTCGTCGAGCCAAATCAATGAACCAAGTGTTAGGTAATTTTAGGTGGAGAAGTCAAAGTCATTCATTAAAATGGTGATTCACATACCTAGATCATACCTAATCCTGTGATCATCGAGCTTTATTGATTAATTTTCGATGTCTCTTGATTACTCACTTACGTATTTATTTGCACTGTTAGTCATCCGGTAGTTGTCTGGAATGTTCCTCTTATCGATTAAATTGATTTATTGACTAATGTCTAGGTCGACACTCGGAATCAGAATCTGAAGGAGAGGGAGATGGTGGACCAGGTGGAAATACAACCGTGCTCTCATCTCTCGTTCAATTTGGATCTAATTTCTTCCGACCAGATCTCAAGAAACCCATGGTAAGAGGTGTTAAGGGGGCCCGGGGTGGGTCCGCCGGGAGTGCAGTAGGAGCAGGAGCTTCTCAAGCTGAAATGGATCCTGCTCATTTAGCTGCCCTTGAAGCTGCTGCGGAAGCGGAATTTGATAATGCCTGCTTCGTTCTCATCCAATGCATTAATGGAATTGAAACTCAAAAAGATGGATTGCAAACGCATGTAAGTCTTATTTAGTGCTCATAAAAATCATAAAAGTTGTACATTTTCTCATCACACGAAATATATATATAACGAGACTGATGGCAGTTTCTTACACTTAACTCGGATTATGTGACAAACAAAAAGGCACAATAATTTTTAAAGCGCCTCTAAATGGAAGCCATTCAGCTTTAGGAAAAACAATTTTAAACCAGAGTTTAGGATTAGTGGTATTTCTTGTTAAAAAAAGGTGTAAATAATGTATTCGATCGCATAAAACATTTTTGTTCTTGAGAAACAATCAAAATTGAGGCGTATATGATTCATCTTTCTGTCTATTATCAATAGAACAGTTCGTTTATGTACTGAGTTAGTATACATAGTGCAGTATACTTATCGGATGAGTCACTTTTGTTCTGTTGCCTCATATGGTGTTTTTTAAATTCCATTTTATTTATGGTTGGCCTTTGTTGATACCCACGGTTGTCTATCATTTTGACACCACGATTTAAGCTTTATTATTCCGTCCTAAGTTATTACCCATCCTTCTTGATCTTTATCGAATTTTTAAAGTTATCTTGCACTTTCTAATTAAACACTGCTCTTTTCTTTGTCTAAAATTTCAGTTTTTTGTCTCCTAGGCCAGCACAGTTCCCTTCAAGTATAAATATCCACCAACCATTTTTGTCTCCTTCCCATGCTGTAGAGATGGCTGCAGCTTAACAAATTTCATTGATCAGTATCTTTTCAGCTACAACCCTTGTCCAGGCATTGTCCTTTCCGCCATTCCATTAATAAAGTCTGCAGATACGAAGAATAACTTTAAAGAATCTACTCTGCATTCTAGTAAATGCCCTTTTCCTTGATATTTTACGCTTACTGAATGTCCTACCCTATCTCTTAACATTTATGCGAATTACTTTCATAAAGGGAATTTTCGTCGTATTTTGCAAAAGTCCACTTGCCCAAACATTTCAATATATGCCAGCAATACATCTTAACCGTCGATATTTCTGCTCTGACTCAATGCAAAATCTTCCCTGCCTTTATTCAAAAGAGCTCGGTAGATCCCTAAAATATATATGCAGAATTGCTATCGTGGTCATTCTCTGATTGGCCAGCATTATTTGCATGCTCTACCTACTGACAGTTAGTTTATCACAAAGAGAATGTCAGATCGTTGATATCTTCCCACTACGTTTCACAGTTTGACCTTAGATTCAATGGTTGCGGACTATTTCTAATACGTTCATTTCAGTCTGTCATAAATTGAAGTGAACTATTTAACTTAAATGCCCGTGTTGTAGCAGTTATCATTCAATTTTTTCATGTTGTCACATATTCAATGAATACTTATTAAAGTAGCGGCAGAAGGATAAGAGAATGGGGCTTTCCATGAGGCCTTTGTCCAAAACGAGCGTTTGAAAACACTTTCCCTAAGGATGACCTTATCACCTTTGACTTGGTCATTGGTGCCTACCATCATACATTTACAGACGTGAAATTTTGTTCAGGAAAATACATTTCCTCGTTTCATTGAGGCATAGGTATACTAAAAACTCTCTAATTTATGTTAGTATTTCAAAACCTCTGTCGCTCAGAAAGGCCAAAAAAGGTATTTAGTGGATTAGAAATTAATTATCTAAAAAACTTGAATATCTATTACTTCTTTGAACTCAAAATCATGCAAATTAATGATGATTTTAAGTTTGACCTTTTAGAAGCAGGTCTTTATTTATCATAAATGTCTCTTAACCAGAATAAGATACTAAAGTGTTCATCGAAAAAATATATCGTTCAATTACATTTTTTTAAACAGTGGAACATTTTCCTGTTACTAAGGCAATAATGATTAAAACAGGCTTGTTAAATTGTATTTTTTGCTTTATTATTGCCTTTCTTTTTGTTTTACTTTGAATTAAAATTAAAGTTAGTCTTATTCTTAATACATTTTCCGATTATTTTTAAGAAAATAATTAAAAATATTTTAATATTCCTCTTTTGAAGACAGTCTAGTTGGAATAAACATGTTTTTTTTATAATTAAATGTTTTAAAACTTTCTACCTTACCAGTAAGTCACAGTATTACTCATGTACATGTGAAATTTTCAGGGTGATATTATTTTAGTTTACATCATTTTAAATAGTGAAATAGAAAATACTGAAGATTAACTGTCGGGTTTTATGTTTATTAGTACATAATTTTCCACTAACGATGTTATTGTACTAAGTTAATTTGCACTTAGTAAATAAGAACCTAAAATAGCTCTTATATCGTCTAATCAGAAGTAACTATAACATAAGTTCTTTTATTATGTTGTCTAAAGAGCTTTCTTATACCATTTATAAAAGCTATACCACCCATCAAGCCGTCTTAAAATGCCAGTTGCACGAGGAGGATTTTTCATCCCTCCTCGCTCATTCTCCATCTATTCCCCTCTCTCCACGATAATCAAATTGTTGGTTTTTAGTAGATAAAGTGACTAAATATTGGCGAGTTTTAAATAGTAGCATTCGTTCTTGTTAGATAAGGTCTGATTAGTAGAATATGCGGCTAGAAATGTACAATTTAGTGGAAATTTAAATCAACCAGTGACTCTAAAAGAATGTCATTGTTTAGTTCGTTCCTGTTAATGCTGATAGCTTTGTTTAATGTACTGTAGAAAATATTCATTGATTAGTAACAAAATTACTTAATTTTTAATTTCGTATTTATCCGCTTATTACTTAATATTTTTGGTGACTTTAATCAGATATCAATTATTTCAATATTCTATCATTATTAAAGACATTTTTGAAGTTTTTATTAAATCATTGTGTTCTGGTTTAATAAATCCCAAAAGATACTTCAAGATATTCAACTATGCAGCATTCATAAAAATGTGCTTGTCTGCAATTTTCTCAATAGAGATATATTTCCTTCCGATGAACGCTATTTTGACTGCATAAATTTAAATAAATTCACTGACGGTGAGTAACTGAACATCTATTCTGATCTCATATGATTTAACTCCATCACAAATTGTTCTTACTTTGTTTTACTCTTACCATATTTTCACTATTGAAAAGAGTTTGTAAATGGAAGTTATGCCATGTAGCTCAGCAGAGTAATATGGATCAGACCCCACTTTTAGACCATTTAAAGTAACTTACATATGTAAAAAATAGTACAAATGTGGGTAGAAAGTCATCGAAATTTATTAACTGAAAGCAGCAAGAATAAATGTGTGCATTTGCACATCTACATGCCTCCAGACGATGTTAGACTGTTTGAGATAAGTGGTCTGTTTTAGAAGTTCTGAACATATTCCTTTTCATATATAGTGAATAGTTCACTGATTTCGATTATTGAATAATTTCGATATCTGTAGTTATATAGCTGCCATTATTTTCCTTGAAGAAGGTAGTATTACTAACGAGTCCGTAAAAAGTCATCTTGGGAAGAGAGTATGAAACTTTGACGCCGTTCGCTTCCTGATAACCATTTCACACTACTAGAAAGAGTAATCTGTCCTTACTTACGTTAAGTTGGAATCTTGATTCGCTAATTAATTTTTTTTCCTGTTTTGTATTTCTCACTTCGTCCTGCGTATGACTAATCCCTTGGCCTTTAGGCATTTTAGTGATTTTTCCTGTTCTCAAAATACTTTCGTTTTGAGCATCATTAGCCACCTCAGCTTGCTAGTTACAAACCCGTTACCTTAGTTTTATTCTCTCCTAATAAAAATGTTTTCCTACTGCTTTCTATCTTGTGGTTTTGCAGCTCGTGTACTTAGGACGGCAAGAGCTTAACCAGTTGTTTTTTACATTGACTTGTTTCCAAGCGATATCATTATTTGTCTTCTTTGTCAATAGCATTACATTTCATGATGTCTACTATATTAATGACAAATTCATTGAGTAAAGTAAAGATTTTAGTAAAGATTTTGAAAACGGTTTAAACTCCCGAAACTTCTCTTATGTGCACACTACAGCACCGATCAAAATCAAGGGCCAGTACTTATCGATAGACGTAAACCCCATCAGTATGTGTTGGTTCAGTTTATAGAACCTGCGTAGTTGGTAGATGTGCTGTAACACTAGGATGGAATGGATGGAAATGGGGATGGGATAAAAAGCGGAGAGATGGGCAGAGGACAGAATTTTATGTGTCCCCGCATTTAGGGCACATTGAGGGGAGGGGGGAATTTAGTTTGAACTGCGATCTACCAAACCAAATTTTGTCTCAGTTCCTTAAAGAAAAAAGTTACCAATTTTCCTTCTGCATTTATAAATGCGGTTCAAATGCTGTTGTACGATCAAAACAGCAATTTTGAATTATCTTATTTCTCTTGAAAAAAGTTATTGTTTCGTTCATTTGATAGATTAGATTATGTTTCACTGAACTTAATAATCTGAAGCATTGAAAATTTCAAGGGATATTCCACGTTCTACAAGCCGATTTCCTAGCCAAATTAAGGAAAATTTACTGCAATTCAAATCGAACTGTATACCGAGCACCGTAAATCATTAGTTTACATAAATAATTTAAGGGATAAGCCTCATTTTTAATAATAATGGGGAAAAAGTATAAAATAAACACTAAGTTTGTCAAGGACAAAATTTTTAACAGTTTTACATAATTATATTTTTTCCTCAACACCTCCCCTTTAATGCGCGCCTGTCTCGTAGCATTTTTTCTCCTTCGGATTCACTTGAAGTCTTTCGGTTGCCTCTGTTTTCCTTCATGGCAATTTATCCCATATTCAGGGGAGCATTCATAAGACTGATGCACATTCTGTCTTTCTTCTCCCCTTTAGTAATTCCATCGGAGATTTTTCTTCAAGTTTTGAATGAGCGGCTGTCAGGAAGTTCTGTTTTTCGGCCATTGCTCCCTCTCCGTTTCCTATCTTTTTCCTTTCATTTGATTCAGGCTTGTCTGCCTGGAACGAAACACTACATTCACTGTTGATTCCGCAGGAATATCTCTATTTTTTGTCATTTCGACAGCATTCACTTTCAATTCATGTTTCGAGTCACTGACCAGTTCAGCACGCTACTTCCTTTTCTTCCCCTTCATTCTGCTCGTTTTTATAACACGTTTGCGGGGATTCTTATAAGATTTTCATTGTGATTTTGTTCCTTCTTCGAGCTAGCCATTGAATCTTCCACCTGACTGACCACTGATTCAAACTTCTAACTTACATTCTTTTTTCTGAATTCCAGTTTGGTTCGATACATTACTTCCTTATGTCCTTATTTACCACATTAACTGCATTCGCAAGATTTATATTGGACAATAACAGCCAAAGTGCAAATCATTACAGATCCAGCATTCAGTTAGAGTTTTGCTGGAACTTAAAACATTCTGGGACATATTTTCACTAGAAATTCAATTGATATGATTGCGCTCAACAGGCAACTGCTGATTAATACCACTGTCATACTTGGCATCCAATTTTCTGAATTCATCAGCAAGGCCCTCTAATATGACATTATAATTTTTTCAATCATTCTGAGGATTCCAATACAAACATCTGTTTGACAAATTTCTTGAGGACCACTTCAAAATACTAAATATTTAAAATGATCATTCGATATGCATAAAAATCGGAGAGTTCAAAAACAGTATTGATATTTTTAGCATAATTCATCAAGTTTTTCTTATTTTCTTTGGTGAGAAAAGATATTTGAAATATTAATAATCCAGGAGACTTTTTGGCAAACAAATTTACGAGAATTGAGACAGTTTCATCAAATATTATATCTGAAATCATTCTTGGATTGATAACACAGAACAATCTAACTTTTTCACCATCTGGGATATCAGTAAGATCGTTTTATAATGCATCCTCACGCTTTTCAATCCAGTTTGCTGAAGTTTAATCTGTTTCTGGGTCGTGGTGATAGTCCCCCATTCGTTGAACAAGGGATCCTGTAGATGGTCACAGAGAAAATATCGTAATTTTTAGTTTCTTTCTTCATAGTTTCGAAATTTTTCTAATAGCGGTATAAGACTTTCTTGTTGTTTCTTCTGCATTAATTCAGTTTTTTCGGCTATTTCATTAGGATAAAGTCAAATTCCTCAATACTCAAGGTCATTTTCTGAATACATGACCTCTTTAAGTTTGAATCGCCATCCTTTATGACCCGCAAGCTCGATATCCCGTTTTCTTAGAGAGGGAGAGAGAGAGGGATTGAAGAGAGGCTGAACGCAGAAGCCAGTTAGACACAAAAGTAACTTAATTATGATCTGAATTATTCAAACAGACTAAGAATATAAATACAAGGGAAATATCGCAGACATTAATAATGAAAATGCCATCTCCTCAAGGATAAATATATAATAAATTTTTTTTCTCACATAAAAAATATTTCCGCCTTTCAGGATATTTCTAATCTATTGTTTGAACCTAGAACTTGGGAAAAGAATTATGTCATTCATTATATTATTTTGTTTATGTATTATATTATATTATTCTTTACTCGTTCTAAGTACTTAAGTATTCATTTCCTAAAAAAAATGCCTCCAGATTTAGAATCCAGTCCTTTTGTATTGTTACTATCATTAATGCAGGTATATCAATCCAGGTATATGATGCATTCTTAAGGGAGACATTTCTAGGGCACATCTCTGAAATTCCCAAGACTCATTCAAAATTTAAGAAATCCTATAACTTTAATCATAGGAAAGTATTTAAGGTCCATGATCAGGTCCTTATTTCCCGGTACTCAGTTTGTGCTTGATAGATTGCCGCTTCTTATAAATTCTTGACCTTCAAATAGAGTTGAATTACTCATAAATATCAGTCAGGCCTATCTCGTTCTCATTACTCGCCTTACTTCGTTAATTCAGTCTATATATGGAGATGTTACATAATTAGAAAGCAGTAATGTTGGCTGCAGGAATTTTTACGGTTTACTAAAATAAATCACAACGAAAGTTAATGAAACTGAATTTTTTTAATATTTAACAACTTCATTTGCATGTATGTATAAAATAGCTAATCAATGCTTCTCTACTTTCTTCCAATTTCTAAAAAATATATCTTACAACAGAGGATCCTTTGGGATCCCTTTTAAAAGCTTATGAAATTTGAATCAAGCTCTACAAATTTTATATCAAACGCTTTCTTTTCTCCACAAAAAACCTCGTAATTTATAAAATATGTGTTCAAAATCTGTCAATATTTGGGTCCTCATCTATGTCATTTCTTTTTCATTGATGGCTAAATTTATGCTGATGCCATTTCTATCTTTTAATTAACCTTCTTTAGTTTCTCTTTTCTTTCTGACTCCGTACTTATGTAGTTCATTTGCGTCGACTCCCCTTACAGTTAATACGTTAGAGTGCAGATTTGTATATTGCTAGTTGGTACTAAAAGCGTATTCTAATCAGCGAGAAAGCCAGTAAATCAACCATTGGAAGACAAAAATAACGGTATTTACAAGTAATGCTTCCCTCCGCAAGGAGTTGCTAACCCTATTAGCCGCATGTTGATAATACCTTGGGAAAGCAAAAAGTATATTTGGATACGGTCATAATAAATTGTAATCTCGAGTTTATCTCGCTGGCGAGTAGTTGGTCGAAAACAAAGTCACATGGAGTCAATAGATTTAGACAGCCCTGTCTGAAAGATATCTTTGTCTTGACTTAATGATTTATCTTTAAACATTTCAAGGAGTTTCGCAAGGAACTCCAAAATACTCTAGACCCTCTTCTTTCAGAAGACTTTTTCCTTTTAATTCTGTTATTTAGTACTTTGGGTACATCCGAACCTTCTATTTAATCATTTTAAACAACGCTATTTTATGAAACTTGAAAATGGTTGTTTTATATCTTACATTTATTTGATTTAATAAATGATAATTGATATAGTTCCCAAATCTGTTTAGAAAAACGTTTTCCAGTGCTCATCTGTGGAAGAGAATGACACATTCTGAGCCTTTTATTTAAATCAAAATTAATTCTCATTTATTAAATATTATTGTTAAAGAAATAACTTTCTGAAATTTTTTTCATCGGTTAGTTTACAAAGGCAATAAATAACAAAATTGTTCAGCAAGGAAAAAATGGAGGCCAAAAATGATTAATTTATGAAGTTTGGATGTCAAGAGTCAATTTTAATCAACTAAAAATAAGTTTTTTATTTTTTTCAAAAGTAGCAGTACTTTTTAAATTTTTCAATACCTCTTGGTGAGTTCATGGCTACTACAATCAGCTGATATCACCAAAAGGTATGCCATGTCACTCCAAATTATTAACATTTTATTAGAGCCATAAACAGGTAAATGAGCCAGAGCTAACTTCAGTTTAATCACTAATTAACTGAAGAATCTATCTTGATTCACATTTCTTTAGTCAATTTTAATTGCTTCAAGTAGTTGACTTAGAAGAAAAGTTATCTGTGATTAGATCTTCATACATGCTATGGTGCTTTGTTTGTGTTAGTCATTCCATTTCAAACTCCCTTTAGTCTCATGTTTTGATATTATAAATTGTTTCTTGTTTGAGAAATTGATGTTTATTAACAATTTGAGAGTTTGATAATCTACAGTCTTCTGATGAGAAACTGCCCACTTTTAGGTCAGTACTGTTTGCCATTCTGTTCATTCGATATGCATCAACTTTTATCGGACCTGCAATTCAGACTTTATGTTAATCGCAATGTCATTATCTCACAGACAAATTATTTTATATAATTTAAATCAACCTTTAATTTGCTTAGCGCATTCTTAGAGAGAAAACTTAGAGAAGGAAAAGATGCCCAAACATTGCCCAAACATTTTTTGATATTTTCATGCACTCATTTAATCCTATCTCCTTTTTTAAAAGATGCACTTGCTTAAATCTACTCTATCGGTTCATTGGGAAAATTTATTGTGTTATCTATGCAAATTTAGGTATATTGAGCATTACAATACTGATAAAATTGTAAATCACAGTTTTTTAAACTGTTACGGCTGACATTCGACTATAAAGCAATTCATTAAGTATCGATTTATGGATTGACCACTTTAATAAATACTAATTAACTGTGTTTATTTATTTGTTAAATTTTAGGGCATTTACAGAGTACCAGCATCTAAAATTAAGGTCGCAGGGGTTGTAGAAGCCATTCGAGCAGCCCAGGAAACTGGATACAGCTCTCTCGATCTTTCAAAGGAATATGCAATCACTCTAGCCAGCACACTAAAAACTCGACTTATTCAGGTAAGAAAATAAAAAATATATTTAAAATTTAAAGATATTTCCTTCTATTATTATTAAGCGTTGTACTATTAATGGATAAACTGGTCATATATTTACCTAAAGGAAAAATAATTTTATTTGGGCGAATTTTTAAAATGTCCTGATTATATATGACCTTAAATTATTTATATCTGGTAAAGATTATATGATTAATCCTTTCAGCAAATGGAGAGGTTTTGTTGTATTTCTTCAGTCTGTGGATTGAATATATCTTAATTAATATCAGCTGTTTTTAATTTAACGTAGGCATTAATACATTCCCAGTCGTACTTTGACAAACTTATTAGACTTCTGAACTTCCAAATTGTTATTAGACCACCTTAAGTCTCACTGTCAAATCAAATAGTAGATGCATTAGGCTCCTACTAGAAATTATCCACGCGGTTGCGATAACGCATAACTTGCAATTAAATGTCGCCCATTTGCTTTATTTATTTAAACATTAATTGTTTTATTTCACCATCAAGCAATTATTTTGTAAATATTAAAGTAAAATAAATTTATTATATTTTAAACCCACGGTTATTTAATTAAATAGTTAACATCTACCCGAATACTTTTTAAGGCTATATATAGCCATCGAATTTGATGAAGTTAATATTGCCTTGCGTGTTGCGTAAATTCGATCGTGACTAGAAATATTATTGCAGTAGGGTTGATTAATTACCTTAACTAAGCTGTTCAAACCATGTTCGTTTGACCCTACGCGTTCCGCTCAGAATTACCATCAAGCTAAGTAGTATGTAAGTATATTACTCAGACAATATTGCACTTGTTTATCTGGTTCAACGATTTTTTTTCGGCAAAATTCAGTTTACTTCTTAAAAGTTCTTCTAAATAGTTTTCAGCATCCTTGATTTTATTTGAGAGGATAATTTTAATGGATTCGCCTCCCGTTTTTGTTTGCTTTTCTGTTAATCAGCTTAACACGTCTTTTAATTTTGGATTTGCAATGAGATTTAAATTACTCTCTATTACTGAACCATAAGTCACACGCACTGTTAAAATAGTTCAAATATTATTTCTATAATATCTTCCGTGAAGTCCGCCCCTCAATTCAATGTTACATGTATTCCTCCATCGTCGCTGTTGTCACTCGCAATTTCCTACTGTTCTTGTTTGAAAATCACCGGTAAATGTCTTCAGATCTGACTAAAATATATGGTTCTGTGAAAAATAGTTAAATCTGTCAGCATCCAAAACTAGGTAATAAAAAGCCAACACAGATTCAAATGGAAAAATATTATTCAACCAGATATCCAGCGGAGAAATGCTCTCCACTAACCCCATTACTTAAATGAAAAGTTAACATAGAGGGTTTTAATTTTTAAATAATGATTTAAAATTTTAAACGATATTTTCCTGTAATGTTAAGCTCCAAGTACAGTAAGATTGCTAAAGTTCTACCCACTAAAGAAATAGTAGTAAGGTTTTGAACTAACATTGTAGTTGAATGAAAACGTTCTTATAATGTCAAAGTTAACTCCTAAAAAGTTGTTTTCTTATTTTACCTCCCAAAGGAGTTGAAAATTGAATCAATCTTTTATATTCTACGTCACTATATGGGCTTCATTTATAATCTAAAGCACTCTGTCAAAGTAAGAGATGCTGCTGTAGAGTTCTAGGATGAGTACTCATCGCTCAGGATACTTTTAATTCATTTCCCATTAGACATATACGATACATTTGTGTAAGGTAACATCAGTAAAGTTTCGTATATATAGAGCAATATTAACATGAGTTTTACTAAGGGTTGACTCAATCAGTAACTTGTAGCTATGAGTATTATTATATCGGTCACAACGTAGGATTACATTCCACTTAAATTAGACAAAGACAATTATAACCTACTAGTTGATTCATTTTTAAATGAAGGTGAGCTAGTTCTAACTTATACAATTAAATTACCGAAGCTTGTAGCGGATGTTACACAAATAAGCTCTTAACTAATTATTGTTTATAATTATACGCTTTAGGCCAGTAAAAAAAATTTGAGTTTGAAAGTTTAAAAAATTTTTTCCAATTCCTGCTTGAATTTTTCTATCCTCGATTGTCAAATAAAATTTTGGTCTGATATGTAGGGAAAAAAGACGGTTATTTAAAAGTTAAATTTTTATCATTATAAATGGTAAGTTCTTTTAACAATTTCCTCTTAGACGACAGTAAATTTTATATCTAGATGGCGAAAAAGGGGGTGTTTAAGTGTGAATCGTAATCGTACTTTTGACGACTGACGCTATTATTAAGGAAGATAGATTAAATCATAATTTAATTAGTATTTTCTTAAATTTAGCCAATTATCCAGTTTTTTTAGCTGCAAAAGTTTCATTTTATGAAGACAAATTTATAAATACAACATTTTACTCTTATTTGATAAACAATAGTGCACAAATTTTGAAGTATTCTCTAATGCATAGTGTATTTATGAAAATCTAAATTCTGTTTAAGACGTTAAAATTGATAAGATATGATAAAATTATTTATAATTAATTAATTATTAATAAATTATAATTAATTTAGTCACAAAGTAATCAATAAAATTCACACGTTTAATTTAAATTTATAAAAGTAGAAGTGTGCCAAGTAATGAAAAAATCATGGTTTTAAATTTCATTAATCCATTCTTTTATTAATTCCTCCCTGTGTTTATTTTTCGCATATTATAAAGGAATTTTTTAAGTGAAAATGACCTGTTTATAATTTAATTTATTGAATTAAACTGGAAATCATGATGGAATATGCTAGGATGAAATATCGGGTTCAAGCTATAATATTTTAAAATGATAATTCTTTAAATCTTAAAGAAAAATTTTCTGCAAGGCGGAGTGTTTCAAAATACCATCTTTATCTTAAAGAATAATAGCATTCACCTCTAAAAATATATTTACTTTGTAGCTACCGGAACCTCTTTTGAGTTACAATCTCTACGACCAATTCGTCGATGTTGGCAAGGTAAGAAGCTGAATTAAACCTTATATCATAGTTGTAAATATATTTATGGTAATCTACTCTCAATTTATAAGAGTTTGCGATGAAATATTGCAAATGTTAAGTAATTTAAATGGAACAGCGAATGTGATATTTAAACACTTTAAAAATGATCCCTTATGTGGCGCAGTAGCTAATGTTTGTGCCTGTGAAGTCATAGATTACAGATTCAATGCACAGTGATGTGCATCTCGTGAGCAAAAGGCTTATTACACTGGTTTAGTGTGGCTAAAAAATTAGGCTGCAGAATTTGAGTTTTTCACCAGGCAGACTCCATACTGCTATTCCTCATCGGAGCATGCGTAGTGGAAGGCGTTTACTAAATGGGCATGGAAGTTGTAAACATTTTGACTATTTACTTTCAACACCAGGTTCAACTGATTGGACGACAGTAGAAATAGTACTTCTGTAACTACATATATTAGCATTTCTAAAATCTTTATACTTATAAAGAACTCAGTTCTTCTGAGTAACAATTTTTAGTTAGTGCGTTCTCCTATAACACATTTTCCGTGGTTGTTATATTTAACTAAATAGTTGTATTGACAGTCATTTCAAAACATTGTTGAAACTTATGTTCTACTTCCAAACTGAAATTGGATTTTTGGAACAAAATATTAGAATAATTGCCTTTGTTATGAGAATGAACTTACAATTTTACGTGGTGCGCATTCCAGCAGATAAAGTTTAATCGAATCTTATAGTGTTAGTTCCCATGTTCGAAAAGAAAAATTCAAGTATTTGGTATCGGCTAAAATTTCGGGTGAAGCTTTTGAAACCACTCGTAATGTGTTGGCTACAAGTTTATTAGAGATCACTGAAGCACGTAAACAGGGATAGAATTGCCACCTGTTGTAACAGTAGGATCAAAAATGTAAATTTCTGTACATATCCAGGATAGATAATTGATGAAGATGAAATGACAACAGTTGAGATAACTTGCAGTACCTCTAGCACCCAGTGATCAAATTAAAGTTAGTGCTTGTCGAGATCTTAGTGGAGCCAATCCCTATTACGGCCTTTTCACAATTGAAATATATGGATCTAGTATCAGCAGACACAAGGCCCTTCTTAATACTTCAAGAAAGCTAATCTTAAAGTTACGTCTTCGATGAGACATGACGTATGAAGAGCTAGCTCAACGGATTCCTCTGGGAAATCCCGTGACCCCTGATCTATTGTGAGAAGTATTTACAGTTCTCTTGCCCTTAAAATCCTTTTGAGCCATCAGATATAGAGTATAACTAGAATGAAAGAAGTTTTGGGTCTGACCAGGCTGTCATGGCTGAAACAGCTAACAATATGGACTCACATCTCCAAAAGGATAAATTCCCAGCTCAAGTGAATTTGAACGAAAATGCCATAGTCCGAAAAAGGAATCGATACTCTTTCACTATTGACAGGACCACTTTTTCTAAGATGCGATAATCAATAAAGTCTTCATGTGTCCAATTTTTGATCGCTGTAAGTATTATAAGGGGCCTGAATTGCCAATATCTGAATTATATGTTAGATGTTGATACTTTTCATATTCTTCCTACCTGAGACGTGTAGAGTTAAAATTTTCGAATCCCATGGACTAAACCCCCGTAACCCTTTCCCCAAATTATGACCTCACAGCATCCGTTTGTCCGAATGGTAAAATAAATTATGTCCTATTATCATTAAGGTTAGTCTTTGTCAAGTAAGTTATCGTAGGCATATATCTTCTAAATTAGTCTGATTATCTAGCTCTTCTGCTGAAATCCTAATGAACTGTATAATTAATTTTAGGCTCTTGAAAATGCGGACTGTGGAATTGTTGAAGAGCAGGCTAAAAACCTCCACAACCTGATTGGCCAATTATCCAGTGCTAATCAAAGGGTAGCCGGACTTTTATTCCACCATTTGAAGAGGTAAAATTCCCTGTTACCGAAATCTTATCATAGTATTCAAGTTACTAGGATAAATCAAGCTTTCATTGTCTAAATTTAACTAACTAATTTCACCCTTTTTCCTTTAGAGTGTCATCTTTCCAGAGCGTAAATCAAATGGGTGCTGCGAACTTGGCCACAATGTTCGGACCCACCGTCCTTCGGCGAAAACCCAAGTTTGTTTACTTACCTTACTTACTTGATTTCAGTGGAAACTCGATTAATAAAATGCCTGCCTTGTTAACTGTATAGATTTAACGTGGCCAATATGATGGAGTTCGTAGACAACACTTGGTTAATGAAGGCTGTTGAATTATGTATTGATCGAGCATCCGACGTCTTTGGACCACCATCTGAATTCACCGTTGCGAAGTTGCTGAAAATCATTCGTGACAGAGCTTCTGAGTGCCTCTCTATTGAATCGATAAATACGGGTTCTATTGACAAGGAGTCTCCTTGTACACCGGCTAGTTCGTCGAACACACCAACTACACCTGCGTCTTCAGCACTTACCGCGACGGCATTCTCGAAATCTGCCGCAAGAGAAGCATTCTTTTCCGACATGGCTGGAGAGTCTACTCGCACTTCACGTGAGTCAATATCATCTTTATCCTTACTATCCGCAATCTAATTAAAAAGAAATTTTATGATATATAAGCTTGTTTCAAAAAACTGCTACAGTATCGAACAAGAGTTTCAGTCAATTTGATTGTGTTCACCGCCAAATTTGATCGAACCGGCTTCTATCATTGACTTTTGCTTAAGACGACTGAACTTAAAAAGATAAATCCTTATTCTGAGAGTTTCTTAGACGAGACGAAGCCGAAATGCAATTAAAATAGTGTAAAATGCAACGACTAAATTTCAGTTGCTCTAAATTCTACATTTTGCATGAAATGATTTCACCCACAACTTTGTATTCTTTCTATCCCTTTTTGGAACTCTCCATAACGTACTGGAAAATCATGTACAAAAGCATCAAAAGACCCAGATGAAACGCCTTAAATAAGGAATATCTTAGTATTTTATCCTAATTACAAGTTTTTGGGTTGATAAACAATATCTGCTGGATGATAAAGGAAAGTTACTAATATTCAAGTTCCCGTGTCTGATTGGACAAGTTCTTATATTTTATAGGAATGAATTGATGTTACACAGCTTTAGAAATAAAAATATCTCTTTTATGTTGAACATGACTCCTTGAGAGTATTATCCAGGGTCTGATTTTCGGTAATATTCATACGCACATTACGTGTACTGTTTGGCAACCAAATACTTTTTGATAACGATCAATATAATACTTAAGTGCTGGGTGTTAATTTAAGGGCAAAATGCTATTTCGTACCCACCTATCTTAAAAATGATCATTCCGCATTAAATTCTTGTCTGTTTAAACCTAGTTGGTAACTAATTTTTATAATAACGAGTCATTATCTTCAGTGCTTTTTGATCATTTAAAATCTCATCATTCAAAGCTGATGACAACTATAAACATTTTAGAAACAAAAATTAGCATGCTTTGTATGTTTTTGTTTCAATTACAGAAGCTATGTCACCCCCTTCCTTGAAGATCTCCCATCCCAAATCTGAACAACCCTCACCATCTCCATTCGATCGAAAATCAACCAGTTCTCGAGCTAGTGAAGATTCCGGTAAATCCTCCACCCCTCTCTATCACTCCTCCGCGATTGTCACTCTGCAGAAAGACTCTTCAACTAGTGAAGGACCTACTGCCATGACAACCAAGTCTCAGGAATCTCTTCCAGAATCCAGTGGCGGTAGTAGCAGTGGCGGAGGGGGACTGAAGCGCCTCATCTCCACAAAGGCGCAAAATTTCCACCGAAAATTGCAGAATTTCTCCGCTGAGAGCACCTCTCGAGCTAGTCGAGTATTCAATACCCGAAAGCTTCTTCATTCTTCATCTCTTCGCAACTCGCCTAGTCAAGTGTCGTCCAGAAAATCTCCAGCAATGGCTTCCAAAACTCCACAGCTTCCCAAGGAGAAAACCCTAGAAGTTACCGACTGCAGCTACATTGATACAGGTCGTTAATCCCACATGCGCATTCAGTCATGTTTTCGTTTTCTGTCATGCTTTTGTATTATAAAATCTAAAAATCTCTTCATTTTCTCTGCTTTTGCCCAACTCAACTATTCCAGATCCAGACTCGTAGATGGTATAGTAACGAATTTATTCTGCATTTGCATGCTGGCGCTTTCAAAGCATGCGCAATTACCCTTTGTGAAGGTCGCTTTTGTCTCGTCTTATTCCCCTTTTCAGGTCAAGCATTCAATCTCCGATACAAATGACAACCTCAAACAGATTTTCGTCCGTCTTTATATTTCCCCTTCATATCTCTCCCTACCTCACTTCGCAGTGTAAGACTTTCATTGATGAGAAAGTATCCAACATTGAAAAAGAACATATTCTCTTCTCTCTCTCTCTCTCTCTCTCTATTTATCCTTTTTTCCTTGCTTCTTTTCTTCTCGATTTGTTATTGTTAACTAATTTCATCTGTGTCTATTAAAAATTTCTCAAATGAGTATATAAGTAAAGCGATGTTTTCCTCGAGTTTTTAAATATCTAATACATAAAAAATGAGACCATATTTAATGTTTTTACAAAGTTGGGAACTATCCCTTTTTCCCCATTGCCGCTATCTACTGTGTTTTTGGCTCTGGCGACTCATATATTTCTGCAGAAAGAATTGAATTACCCGCAACTCAGTGACTACCCTCTTCTTTATTTGTATATAACAGAAATTACAACTGCTCATACACAGTTTTGGTTAATGATTTGCCAATAATTGTGGCATAGGCGGGATTTCATTCGTAAGCAGGAAATGCAATAACCGATAAATCGGTTTATTTGTGTTCCTTTAGATACGCGAAAATAATCGGTTCGGCCTCATATCAATTAATAATAGATCGGTTAGCTGAGAGTGTCATTGCTAATGATAAGTCACTTGGTTGTAATTAAACAGGGATTTAGTTCAACAAGTTGGGGATGTAGAAACCTAAACATTCGTCTACTTAATGATAATAATGAACGTCAAAAAAAAATATTTGTTTCCTCTCATTTGTTATATGAGGAAGCGTATGGCTAATGACCCAAATAGTCACAAGAACATGGATTTAAATCAAAAAGTTCAAAGAAAAAAAGGGATATTCAGTTCTGAAGGGAGCTTGTGAATATTTTCATGGGATATTGTCGTTGGACAGTAGCTATTTCTTCCTAAATATCCTTTTATACAAACTTCCATATGGTTTTTGGCGCTCATCTATTGATTGATATGTTTAATCTTATTAAATATTATCATGTTAAACTCAAAGACGGTAATGCACGGTCGAACACGTCGCTATTAAAAGATACAAGGGCTATTATAGGAGTGTGAAGACAGTAAATGTAGATTTGATTTGATAAATGAAAAAATGTTTTAGGGATAATTGGACTATTTATTAACTAATCTACCTGCTGAAAAGAGGGTCTGTGGTGGCTTATTATTTTAGAGACTACGAAGTTTAGATTAGCTTAGATTTTTTTACCCCCTTCTTCAAACAGTATCACCGCGAAAATGTGTAGTGAGCAGAGTTTATTTGGAAAAGTTGAAAGAGAGAAAGAGAGACTGTGTGTGAGCGCGAATGCAGTGAAACATTACCGTATGGTAATAAGGGGTAATATGAACTGAAAGAAGGGTATAAATGGTTGGGGCAACTTAGACTTACTGAAGATTACTGAAGGGTTAATAAAGTAGTTTAATCACTAAACAAACGGCTTGAGGTCACTTCAGGGCATTAAGTGTCTTAAGTCCCTCAGTGGGGCCTTATTAACAATCCTGGGGTCCCAGAGATATTTAGAGAGAGAGAGATGATATGGTAAATTTTAATCTGGAGAAAATTAATTAGTCTTGGTCATGAAATTTCACGCCGTGCTTTCTAGTATGTTCTTTGAAATTGTGTATTAATTAGTGTTCACTTGATATATTTACTTAATCAATTGCATATTTTGTCTACGCACGGTTCATATAAGTCATATTACAACGGATATTTAAAGCAGTAGACAGCTAAAGATTAGAGGCTAATAGTTCGGCTGCGCTGTAACCCAGTTTTGTGTTGGTTGATCGGAACGGGGTCATATGTATTTTTTTGAGAATTTGTTCAATAATTAATCATTTTTAAATCACTTACGATCGAAATATTGAGTAAGCTGACTGATAAGAAACTAGCAACAGTATCAGTGCCGAGAAATTGACCAGAATTAGTGATACGTAAAAGGTGTCAGGTCGATCGATTGGAGAATTGGGAATTTACTTTATCTTATTCAACAGTTGCCCTTTCAGGACAGCATTGATTAGATGGGTTCGTTACAAGAAATATTTGAAATAATCTAAAATGTGAGACAAATTGTTAACCCAAGGAAACGTAGATTTGATTAAAAGTTAAAATTGAAATTACGTGTTGAAACTGCATATGTTTCATAGGTGTTTATATTCTGTGTTTATGAGAGTATTAACTGTCGTTTACGATTTAACAAGTTCCGTTCGTACCCCGTTTGTGCACAATGTAAATTCAATCATCTTCTACGCCATTTTCATGCTGTCCGACCTTAGTAAATAACCTACTAGGCAGTAGCTTAAGTAATCAATATTGACTTTCCGTATCAAGGTCCATTCGGTCCACTAAAAGAAGACGGATCACAGGTTAAATCTCATTACGGGTAATTATTTTTGCTCCAAAATGCAATCGCGAAGCTCATCTTTAGGCTTTTCGTATTTAAGTTAATCAACTAAGTTATCCTCAGAATTTTAAGACGTTGTAGTTTCATATGAATCTGTCATTTATAAAAATAAATCAAATTTGATGACTAAATAAAAGTATTAGCATTTGAATAATCATCGAAAGGCAAGCAAAAATTAAAATTTTATACAAATAAGTTACATACGAAATTAAGGCGAAAACTTCCAAAGCTCTACAATAGTGGAAGGTTCCACAAGCCCAATGACTTCTTGTATTAAGTTATTTAATAACTCCATTTTATCATAAATTTAATAGTATTTTCAAAAATTATATTAGAGATGAGGAGTTAGGACCTAGTGGTGACTTTTAACCTGATTGACCTAAATGTCACACCGGGTTGCATTAACATGACGTCTGTATGAGGTTGATCAATAGATGTCTGTGTAACGCATAATCTAAGTCTAACTAGTTAACTCTATACTCCACCTGTTTTCCCAGTATCCCTTTCAGATACGTATTTCAAGTACGCATTTTCACTTGTATCTATCATTTCTCATTCTTCCAATTTAGAAGAAGGTAGTTGTGTCCTACCTACCGACCTGTTGCCTTCAAAATCACCACATTTAAAGGAAAAAACCCCTAAATCTTACTCATTTGGATTTAAAAATAGCTTTACGTAAAATTAGGGCTATATTGGATTCATGCCGCTTTATGAATCCAAAACCCCATTAAATTTTGGCTTTATAAACATTACTCTTAGATTATTACTCATTTTCATCCGTTTTTTTATTTTACTACAAATAAATTTTTCCCTTAATCGCTGAATATGAAGCTAGCAAAAATCATACACAAAAGTACGAGGTAATCAAAAGAAAATTGCTGCTGCTCAACGAAATCAACTGCAGAAAATGGGGAAGTACACCTTCCCTAATATTTCACTCAGATGTTCAATAGAGTTTGTTCGTCTTACTGGGGTGTGGATACGTTTGGGAATTTTAAAAATGGATCAGCACCCTGTGGTTAATTACTCTATCAATGACAATAATATGTTAAAGACTTAAGCTTATTTTCAAAACTCTGAGGTCTTTATCAATATGCATTATCATGCATATTGTTTGGAAAGACTCTCGTTTCTGTGTTATATTTAGGGTACTGAATATGTCCTAGAAAATTCCACTTTGTTTATGAGCTGTCTGTCAAAATTATGCAAACCGGACTATTTAAACACAGTCTTATTTTCGAATGACTTCTTCTAATGTTCTCCCGTCTTCTTAGTTGGGTGCAAAGGTGTTGACAATTTGACAGCTCGTAATATTGATTTTTGCCATCTCATGCCCTAAGATTATCAATTTTATACTTCGGACATCTCAGTTAGCAATAAAAGGTGGCCGTGGTGTACCGAGACAAATTGGATTTTGAAAAGGGGTATGAAAAATTGTTTATCTGATCTATCTGATCTTACTCGCTGGTGAGAATGCTACCTTAGCCTACCTGAGATACTTTGCGGTATGACAATTTCCCCTCTGTTTATTCTTCCTCTATTTCCCTAGGTTCAGCTTGTCTTATTGAGATAGTCTTATCCAACACGACTACCCACTTTGTGTGTTTATTTAAGTGTGAAATGACGTCACTAGATACATACCCTGATTTGCCACCCTAATATGGTCACCCTAAATGTTTAGTGTAATTTATATTTCATAAATAAAACCAGTTCAATACCAATCAGACGTCTCCTCTCTGCCTTTCTGCTTCCCTATTAGAACTGTTGCTAAGTCTACTCGACATAATGCTTGGCAATAACGTACTTAGTGGCCTGCAGTGTCATTCAATCATGTTTTACGAAGTATTATAAAGGACATTACGTGGAGAGATCGTATACTTACGTTACTCACACTATATTCAAAGCAGAAATATTGTCTTTTTTCTGGTTTAAGACTCGGGAAAAAAATCCATACTTTATGTAGGGTACATTATAAAATAACTTGAATCACTGGGTTCACGAAAGAACACTTATCATTAATAACTGCCACTACAGATGACTTATTGAGAGTTGGAAAGTAGATCGGAATAGCGGAGAAGGCAACGAAACGTACTCAGTCTAATCCAAATTTGGATGCTTAAGTTTGGCAGAATTCTGAAATAATGTTTAGATCAAGTCAGATTAAAAAGAGAGTGAGGGAAAGAAAGTGACGAAACAGGTTTATATAAATAGGCCACCGAATATCATGATGATGAGAATGACCAAGAAGATAAAGTTAGACAATGTTAAGGTGTTCCCTTAACACATGTCGAAATAGTTTAGATTAAAGTTACGTTTCTAACTTTGTAAACTCTAAATTGTTTAATAGTCATCATTTCAGAATAATAAGCCATTAATTCGGTTAATATTGGTCGAATATAGTGACTTGCGCCTGTAATCCAGCTAATAAGAGGTCGGGGGCTGGAAATTGTTGACTCTGGAGTATAACCAGAGACTTACAACCACTTTTACTCATTCTGATAACAGCATAACTAACCACTCAACCTAATTTACCTGTCCACCAACTCTGAGCACGTGGATATGGATTTGAATAATGAAATAAACTGCAAATTTGCACATGCTTCAATCAAGCGCTCTTCAGATCAATGTTAACCTAATTAGTCTCCAAAACAGTCCCCTTCCTTGGAAATAAATAATAACTCGAGATTAGGTTAACTGCCCTAATTTACTTAGAATTCTAACAGACAATGACCCACACTTTTATTAAATTTTATTAAATATATAGCATTTCTGAATAATTAATAATAAAATAAACGAACATATTAAATTGTCACTTTAATTTCTTTTGGATAATTTCCCGGCGAAATTTCCCTATCATAAATTTTAGATGTTGAATCCATCTGGAATTATTTAGGGATTTCCTCGAACGTTTCGAACGAAGGTTTTGTTGATTACTAAGTCGAATTTCCTGAGTTCCCTTATTTCCAAGCAGTGGGAGACCGAAAGCATCCTAGATAATATTCACAGGACTCGTTTCCAGTTTCGATGATTTTGCTGCGTACCGGGATGAAAATGGAGATCCAGCACATAAACTGTTGTGTCAGCTGCAAGAGTTTTCCTGGCCCATGAAGATGAACAAAGGAAGGTTAAATCCTTTGACAGTAGAGCATTGTGGATCGTCCTGACTTTACATCCCATAAAAGTTTCGGCAAGACTACAGTTGTTTAAAAGCTATAACACGTCGAGAATCTCTTCTCTTGCTCTCTCCTCACGTGACTTCTGAAGCGCCCGCTTCAGTGTCAACGAATCGCCCTGCCTGACCATTGGAGTAAAGATATGATGGGGAGCAGACGAGAGTGATATTATGACTCCGAAAGGGAGGGCCAAAGAGAACTGACTGCTGTTATCGGTTACAACGGTCTCTGGTAGTCCATGAGCTGAAATTATATGTGGAAGACTATCGATGAACATGGTAATTGTGGCGGACTTTAATGGAATAACTGCGGGCCATTTTGAGTGAGAATCTACCTCAACAAGATATGAGAGATCATTGACAAGTGCAGCGAAATCCAAGTACATGTGGGCACATAGAGGTGTAGTTTTAGTCCAGAGACTAGGCTGCTTGTGTGTGGAGGAAGCTTAGCCTCTTGCTGACACTTGGAACATCTTCGGACGACTGCTTCGATGTCCTTGTCCAGGTCAGTAGACGAACGTTCTTACAATGGATTTCATGCAGCTAATATCCGGATGACTGCTATGGAAGTGCTGTAATGCAGTTTGCTTGAGTGCTGAAGGAATGACGACACAATCTGCAAACATTAACCATGAAATGACCACAGACAGATGATCACCTTTTGATTTGATTGTAGCGTCCTGTACGAACACACTTCATGGTCTTCTTCAGGACTGAATCTTGAGCTGTCGCATTTTGTGTGTCAGTTAGAGTTATTGGAAGTTTGCGTGCAGATCAATTAATAGGCATTGGGTGTCGTCATCCGTAGTGAGACTTGCAATGACGGTTTCCTAATCAGGACATTTCTAGTTGTAGATGAGACAAGAAAGGCAAAAAGCTTGTCCGAATTTTGTTGTGTTCCAATATTCTATACCAAGATCATAGCCAAGAAGGATGGTCGACCAACGCGGAAGTCGATTTGCAATATAAACTGGAATGCCCCATTTGGATCCGAAGCTTTTCTGTGTCCGAACGAGGGCAATTTTCGTCAAAGATCCATTCTAGGTACTTAATGGAGGGCACAAAGGATGTACATTTCTCGGCTCGAAGACGGAAGGCATATTGTTGAATTCGGTGAAAAGGTGTGATGACTCCTGAGGTTCCTGAGGTTTTTTCTCAAAGCGGCCTACAACAACAGTGTCGTCTGGGTATGCAGCAGTGCTAGAGAGGCGTGATATCATGGTATCCATTAAATGTTGGAAAATAGCAGGTGGTGTCTTGAAACCGAGTGGAAGTCTGGTATAAAGGTGTGGACCACGATACGTACCGATAGTCAGCAGCTCTTGTGACTCCGGTGCAACTTTGAAGTGCAAATAGGCTTCTGCTGAATCAAATTCTGCAAAGCATTTATCACCATTAAGTAGTGGGAAGATGCCATTAGGAACTGGTGGTGAGTAACAAATTGGCTTCAGGTAGTTGCACTGGCTCTCCGAATAACAACAATAGGTGGAGCCCATTTAGATAATGGTGGGGGTTTTAGAAGACCTCTCTGTTCCAGACATTTAATTTCTTCTTCCATCATAGGCAGGGCTGCTGCTAGTGATGAAGGATTCGAGGGTGCAGGGAGAAACCTGTGGGCAAGAGCCTCCTTTAAGTCCAACCTTTTGGCACCGTTTACGCCGATAGTGCGTGAAAGGACATAGTTGAAGAAAGTGCCAACCTCGGGAGCAGAGACAAGGTGAATACGGTTTCTGTTAGACAGAAGGGTTTGGCCGTGCCACAAATTGTGCGGATTGAGGTATTGATGCAGACATTTTGAGCACCAGACGTATAGGCATGGGCATGGGCATGGCATCAGAATCAATGAGAGCTGGTCATTTCTTGTAGCTTCAAATTGGGGTTTTCCTCCATTAGTTTTAGCAGACGGGTTCTTGTTGGTAATCAAGGCTTTGTTTGAAGTTCAGGGATTAAAATAAGGTATATGAACAATTTTTCTGTTAAGGTACCGAAATTAGCTTTATCACATTGAAAATTTGCAACGCCCGCAAGGTCATATAAGTCCTCATCACTCTTGATCACAAGTTTGAGGCACTGAAGAATCCACATGTTTAGAACCTTCAAATTTTGCCGAAAGAGCTTTTACTTCTGCAGGAACAGTTTGAACATCTCAAACAACTGCGAAAAATCCACTGATTGCTGAGAGACTTGTGAAACTCTTAGTTTGGCATTGCAGAAAGTATCAGAGAATTAAACTATTGCTGCACGCCATTTGCTATAACCTTATTAGCTTCCCAAATAGTCATAATTTTTCAAATTGAATGATATTCACGGTATAAAGCAAAACTTCCATTTTTCCCTAATTACGTCCACCGACGATCCACAATTTCAGTGTATTTTAACAATTTTGTAAAATTGGTAAATAATTAATAATAAAATTTATAAACATGTAAAATTGCTTTCTTTATTTTCTTTCAGATAAATGTATTCCATTTTATCCAACGTTCAGGAAACTTGAAGCCATACCCTGAGTTTGGGCTCTAGAGCGTCAGGTCTTACCGTGATGAAATAAAGCTGCGGAATAGTATACATCGGCCATCGGACGGAAATTTTTATCTGGTAGTTTTAACAGAAACTAAAGTAACTGGAATATCCTGATTTTGTTATGTATAGTTATGGATAAATGATCAACTCAATTCCGATTTTTAATATTGTCTTTGTCACTATCGACTGGCAACCCCATAATCAAGAATGTAAATCTTTCTGGAACATATTTAAATTTGGTTATAATTCTCTAGATATTATTGGCTGTTATTTGACAACTGACTACTCACCCTAGCTCTTGGAGATAAAAAAATTTCTAAAAACAACTCGAAATGCTGTTTGGGAGACATAAAGCCAAAATGTGATATTGATAGTGTTGGGTGATGAATCTTGAATTCTATCCATCACATTTCTGAACATCAACCACAACTAAAAGATAAGCGTAAGAGAAATTATGTGTGTTGGTTTTTTATCGTCATGGACTCTTCGCAAATGAAAGTGGAATGCGAAGGCACTGGAGGACGGATCACAACATATCCAACATGACCTGCTAACTTTTAGACCTTCTTGTCCATCTAGATCAGACCACATAATCGTTCTAAGTGGAAGATTATGGTCATCGAGGCGAGATGCCACTTCCTCTCGCCATTCGTACTCTTTGCACTTTGGTCCATATTTTCGTCTACCATACATCTTATAGACTTTATGCCCTTATCTATATGACATTCCTTAATAAAAAAAGTCCATTTAGACTACACTCCAACAACATCAAAATAATGTCACTAACAAATCATAATATAAGTGACTCAGTTATCTAAAACCATTTAGCAGTTAAAATAACGGCTGTACTCAAGACATTGGTGTGTTAAGCACTTCGTTTCGAACATCAGGGGAGCGAATTTCAGTTCAGTTTAAATAATCGAATTTTAAGTTGAACTGAAGTATTTATATGTACTGAAAATTAATTTTGGAAGTTTTATTATCCAATAATACCCAGAACAGTTCACATTTTCCGTAATAAAAGCTATTGGAAATTGGAAATATTTGTAGAGAACATTGTCAGCTCGTAAATTGCTCTAATTTCTTGTTCCATGGAGAAACTCTAAAAAATTACATAAAATCTCCTTAATTTTTACATTTTTCACGCTCCTCTTATAAATAACAAAAAAACATGCTTTAAATGGCTTCCAGCCTGTCATGTGATATTTTGCAATTGCTGTTTGAAAAATCTGATCCGTAGTCAAATAACCGATGCTGCATATCTTTTTTAAATAATTAGCTGGATACGAACTTTTGTACACTTTGTGACATTTTGTTCAGACGCATAATACAAACAATAAACGGTAATGATCAATTCTTTCCCCTTTTTAGAGACAGCGAACAGAAATTGTTTTTTTTGAAAATAATAGATAGACTTTGAACTCGCCATCCCATTAGAAAACTTTAAGAAATCTGAGGTGAATGATGATCAAGAGCAGTCAGGTTCACCCAAGGTATGCAAATCGACTTTTGTGAACGAAGAACAGAAAATGTTCTTCGAAAATGAATTAATGGGTGATGCTGAGCTATTGGAAGACTATTGGGGAAATAAGGTGAAAGAAAGAGAAACAATCAGTTTCTTAATTATATAAATATTATATGTAAATTACTGGAAGAAATGATATTCCCCTGCTCCCAATATTTCTTCTATGAATAAGAATGTAATCGTCCCCTTTATTTCCCCCACTGATAAATAACACTTGGCAATTATGTCTATTTGTTTAAGTCGATACCGATTGAGATGGAGTTTCGTTAATACACCTGTGTTTACTATAACATGTCTTGTGTTCTGCCATAGATTATTGGCTTCTGTATTAAGCTGCAATGTTACCAAGTTTCCTAGATTGTTAGGTCTACGAGATTACTATCTGGACTTCTAGGCTGTTACATTATAACAGAATTGGCAACACAGTAAAGGGCTCCATCGAACCTGCCAAAATTGCGGCCACTGTTCCAAGCATTGTGGAACTTATAAATTTACTGAATCTTGATAAGGACCCAGATGATTACATTAAGAACGTTGGTGAGTTCCATTATGAACCCTCTGTAGGTGAAGCACTTTGCAACGTGGTATGCTCAGAATCGGGACTTTTTGTAAAATTTAATGGTGGGATTTTCGAACGAAACAAGAATCAACATGCTGCCCCGGAAGTTCAGCAAAAGTGACCACAATCTCTATTTAGTCTATCTCCTACCACTTTCGCCGAAGGATTTAACATTTGAGAAGAAGATTAAAAAATGCAAGAAGGTGTTTGGCAACAATACCTCTCTTTTTAATAGGCGTTTTAAGTGCCTAAATTTGACCATACGCTAAGGTGAAGATATTCACAAGTATAGAGCCATTGTGAATCGAGTTTGCAATGTATTCTCGTATGAGTCACTGAAGGAGGATCAATTCAGGTGTCTTATTTTCATTCAGAGTCTTCATTCCGTTTATTATGCAGAAATTCGCGTGAAATTTTTGTCTGTTTTAGATAAGAACCCAGATGTTATGTTACACCATCTGGAGGATGAATACAACTATTTTTGGAGCCTCATTGCCGACTCGAACATGGTTGAAAACAATGAAACTCGAACATGCCAAATCAAGAAACCCACAATTGACCGATCGCATGAAAATAGTCCGATGCCGCAGCCTCACACAGCAGACGTACCCCAATAGACTTAATAATAAACCGAGGTGCCGATTTTACGGCAGCTTCCATTTTATGAAGATTGTCCTTTTTATAAACATCAGTGCTAGGACTGCAATTCGTACGGGCGCAAGGAGAGATTCTGCCAGGGCAGTCAAGGACAACCGTATGTAGGCCACAGGAGAGGTCGCTCTCAGAACCAACATCACCAAGCCCATGGCATACTAACCACAATGCGGATTAATGTAAGGGGACGTCGCTATGAAACTCTTTGCATTAACGAAACATATCTTGGATCGCAGGTTGACACTGGATCAGACATCACCATAGTTTCAAATGAGGCGTGGAAAACTCTCGATAGCCCCAAGCTGGGTACTGTTTCTTTTAAAGTAACTATTGCCTCAGCTGATGTAGTGCAACTGTCGGGAGCGATAAAATGTGAGGCAATCTTCAAAGGAAAAACCACCGTCATTATATGTTATGTAGCTGGTTGAGATATCAACCTCCTCGGGTTAGACTGAATCCACGTGTAATCTGCTCACAAATGTTAGTAGAAGAGATGATGAAGCGATTCGCAGCAGTGTTAGAGGACATCTTGAGAAAGTGCACACAATCTACAGCCAGATTATTTCTAAAATCAGGGGCAAATTTTGCGTTCCGCCCGAAAAGATCTGTACTCATTGCAGCTGTGAAAATGGCCGAGGAAGAGTTGGTACGTTTAGAACTGATTACATTTTGAGCTGGGCTACCTCAATTGTAGTGGTACGAAAGAAGAATGGGTCCACACGCATCTGTGCGGATTTTCAACGGAACTTAACTCATCATTGGGGGATAATCATCACTACTGCCCGTAATGGACACAATTTTTAATCCTGGATGGTGGAAAATTCCTTGCGAAAATGAACATTTCGGATGCCTACCTTCAAGTCGAAGTTGAACCAGACAGTCATGAGCTTCTAACGATTGGCACTTATCGGGGGTCTTTTCCAGTATACGAGACTGCTTTTCGGAATCAAGACAGTCTCAGCGATTTTCTAGCATATAATGTACAACATAATATGGCAACATAATAATATAGTGGGTATGACAACTTACTTGGACAACATCATCGTAGTTGGTGAATCAGAGGAGGAATTTCAAGGCCGAGTCTGAAAACTGCTTGAGCGTATCGAAAAATGTGGTTTCCACTTTCGGGCATATAAATGCCAGTTCTTCCTAACCTCTGTTTAACTTCTTGGTTCCATTTTTGATTTAATTGGCCGCCGTCCAAATCCCGATAAGGCTCGCGCTATTGCCAAGATTCCCTCTCCGAAAAATTTGAGGTCACTTCGTTCTTTTCTTGGGTTAATATCTTATATTTCTTTCTTACCTGCTTTACACGAGCATAGAGGTCCTCTTAATCAACTTCTACACAAGGATACGCCTTGGGAATGGTCACTGCGTGTGATAAGGCGTTCGAAAAATTTAAGCCGAGGCTAAATTTGGAGCTGCTGCTGACCTACTATGATCCAAGTTTGCCTATGGTCCTCGCAACTAACGCGTCCGGTTACGAAATTAGGGCAGTCATCTACATTTTTCCAGACGGCTCTGAAAAAGCCATCGCACATATCTCCCGTACTCTCACCCCAGCAGAAAAGAACTGCGAACAGATTGAAAAGTAGGCACTAGCCATTGTATATTCAGAAAAAAAATCGATATGTATATATGGCAGACGAGTTACACTCCTAAAAGACCACAAGCCATTGTTGTCAATATTTGGATCGTGAAAAGGAGTTTCAGTACACTCCGCAAATCGTCTTCAACAGTGGGCACTCATGTTAATGTGTTATGACTATGAAATCAAGTATTAGAGAACGGAGGATTTCGGCCAAGCTGATGGTCTGTCTCCCCTCATCGAAAATTAGAATGCTGAAAAAGAAGAAACAGTAGTTATGTTCGAGTCGGTTGAAAGAGATGTGCAACGCATACTAACAGAGTCGATTCGAAACACTCCGGCATCAGCAATGGATATGCGAAAGGAAACGGATACGGTCCTGCGGCAAGCCTTAAAGTTTGTTCCATCCAAATGGCCTTCATTCCCACCAAAAAGCGATCTCCGTGAACTTTGCCGTCGGCGAGATTCAGTTATGATTGCTGACTCCTGTTTAATGTTTTTGGATAAAGTTATTGTTCCTTCTGCCCTTAGAAATAAGGTCCTACGATAATTTCACTCAACCTATCCTAGAATAAGCCGGATGTAATCTATAGCCAGGAAATGCACTTATTGACCAGGCATGGACAAAAGCAACGAATATCTCGTGCGCAGTGCAGCAAATGTCAGTAACCTGTAAAGAACCCCATTTGCCAAGATTCCGTACTATGGCCACAAACGGAAATCCCGTAGACCAGGTTACATATCGATTTCACGGGTCCGGTAAGTGGTGTTACCTAGTTAGTTGTTGCTGATTCATGTTTTAAATGGCTAGAATTAGTACCACTAATCTTGGCGAATCGAATCTTCTTGACATACAGGTTGCCAAAGACCCCGGTATTGGACAACGGGGAACAATTTACGTCAGTCGTTGTTAAAGAGTTCTGTGAGCGACGATCGACCGAACACATTAGAGCCCCTCCTACTACCCCCAGTCAGATGGACAGGCAGGAACATTCATCGATAAAGAGTGGTTTACAAAAAGCGAAAGGAGATGAAACATGGAAAAGGTACTACAGAATTTCCTTTTGGGATACAGATCAACCCGGCATCCTGCGTTAGGAGAGAAATCCCCGGCTGAGTTGTTAATGGGTCGAAAGTTGGGAACCGTGCACGAAGCAATGCTGCTGAAGAAAACTCTGCCGGCGAGAAAGAGGGGCAGCCAGAAGAACGGTTTTGCTGTTAACACACCAATTTATGCTCGTGATTATTAACTGGGTCGCCAGTGGACAGCTGCGATTATCACAAGTAGGCATGGAAATATAATTTCTGCTGTTGAGGTGGGTAAGGGCACGTGGGTCTGCCACAATAATTAACACCGACGAAGACTGGGAGAACCCACCACTGATAAGCGTTACTTTTCTTTACACTCATTGCTATAGCCAGCAGATGTCTACCATCACCTAGCGATTAGAAATGATTGACTGACGATAAGATCCCCACTACAGTGTCCACGGGCGGTCCCTCTGTGTGTTTGCATGTTTGTACATAGATACCTAAATGGGTGTCTATCATCACACCGAGACACCGACGACGAGACATGACTGACATCCAAAAAAGAAATGTTTTTTGCATAAACCTAATTTACTTATAAATAAATTGGGGATGGCTTGTTAGCCAGTTCCGAACTGATCCGGCGACATGAGTGACTTGACTTATTCCATCTATCCGATCGATGTGGTCCCGATAGACCCTCTCAACATTATTGCACTCATTATTGATATTTTTAATCTTACCCATGTTCTTCCAACTAGATCTCGGATTATAGATCAGGTTATGGTTCTGTCGTAGCTCGAACAACGATGTGACCTTTACGTCTCCAGGTTGATTCGTCGATATACAGGTGAACTGCCCACGAAGGGAGATGCTAGAAGAGATGATAATTATGTTCCCCTGGTCTCAATATTTCTTCTATGAATAAGAATGTAATCGTCCCCTTTATTTCCCCCACTGATAAATAACACTTGGCAGTTATTTCTATTTGTTTAAGTCGATACCGATTGAGATGGAGTTCCATTAATACACCTGTGTTTACTATAACATGTCTTGTGTCCTACCATAGGTTATTGGTTTCCGTATTAAGCTGTAATATTACCGAGTTTTCTGGCTTGTTAAATTATAACATAGATAATTTTGAAATTAGATCTAGTTCATTTCGATTCGTGCAAAAAATATTATCATTCTGAATAATTTTATACTTTTTCAACAAAAAGTAACAGAACTACATGGATAATTTCCTATGGCTCCTGAAATTATTCGCCTATTTTTTTCGAGGTTTTTGTGGGACTTTGTTTAATTTTTTCTTCGTTAGCTTCTAACGTGCATTATCCTAATTATAGTGATACTTCAATCAATTTTTATTAAATTCATAATCTATATGTTGACAAAGGGGAGAAATCATTATTTATAAGACTAAACTTAATAGAATGCTTATTTGTAGGTTTTTGGTCATGGCGACCATAATTTTACTTTTGAAACAGCGTAGACCTTTTACATTCCAAATGTCCTTTTAAAGGAGACAATAAGTCTAGTATACTTCAGTATAATATATACTAATAAAAAATATAGTAGGCCATGCTTTAAGTTGTTGATGTAGCACCACATCGATACTTAATCATATTTGTCGAAATTGTTTTGACAGGAAAACGGTACTTTTGTCTTGAAAAGTTTATTCAATATTGATAGAATTTCGTAAGACATAAAATTGGGAGCTGATTTGAAGACTAATAATGTCTATTTTAATATATTTTTAAGATCTAGATTGATGTTCTGCTTATTTAGATGCTGTTGCTCATAATAGCCGTCATGTTGCTTAGGGAAGCAAATTAAATTACCGTTGATATTATTCTTTGTAAATGTCTGGTAAAATATTGGAAAAATATGACAGCATTATCTATTCATATTTACTTTAATGTCTGCATTTAAACTCTAATCTTCTCAACTTCGATCGAAATTTAAATAATATTTAGTGTTTATTATCAAACCTTAATTTTAATGTAATAATATAAGAATTCACCTCAGGAGTCAGTCAATAAAGAGATTTCTAACTACTAAAATTCAAGAAAATGAAAGAAATTTATAATTATTATTGAATTTTGAATATTCAGAATGAAATTTAATTTATGATATATTAGTCTGGTGTTAAGTGTTTCGGTTTTAAATATATTAGAAGTTTACGAAGCACTTTGTTCTACTTTATCAATCAGTGCGCATATTCGTAGATTGTAATTAGTATTGCTGTTTGACATTGTCCAACCGGCTGTGCTGCTTCATATATTTATCTTGCAAGCATTAAGGTGCATTATGAATAATTAAAATCTTAAAATATTAATCTAACTCTTTATTTCCTTCATATATTGTCGAATGCGTAACCTGTTTTTTAATGTTCCCTAGACGAAAGTTTCGATATTAGTGAAATTCTACGAAAGCTTCCTAGATGCGCTAGTGACAAGTTCATCAGAAACTGGCTGTGTCCCTCCTCAGACTCCTAGTATTAACGTCGGGCCTCCTCCATTCCTTCTATATTTGCACCTAACTCCCACCCTCTACGAATAACGTACATACAGAGAGT
Organism: Hymenolepis diminuta; assembly: GCA_900708905.1. Taxonomy (NCBI): domain Eukaryota; kingdom Metazoa; phylum Platyhelminthes; class Cestoda; order Cyclophyllidea; family Hymenolepididae; genus Hymenolepis; species Hymenolepis diminuta. Next base: position 1,845,111 of record CAADRB010000022.1, read on the forward strand.
TGTTTCCCATGATGGAATGTACCTGCACCAGTGTGTTGTTTTGTATCACCTCCTAACTTGTGCATTTCCCTTCACATGGTGATGAACTGGAAGATGGTTGTTGATGAAATTGACAAAAGGTTGAGATCTGATCTAAGTGGCCAACTCTTCGTAAGTCATTATCAATAACGTTACCTACGTCTTAATAGTAAACCAACTAGGTGAGCTTAAATCTCCGAACTTTGGAACCAACTACCCAAATAGAGTTGTTTCGAAAAGCAAATCGACTAATGAAAGACTATTTAATCTAGAAATACTACAGATAGTAAAAGTAGTGCCGAATATGGGATCTGTATATACATGCAATGAAGACAGTAATTTATTCCTTAGGTTTCAGGAAGACACGATTTAGATTGAGATTTTTAGCAGTCTTTCCGAAATAGCTGAATGTAGGTCGAGTTGAGGTTTTAGCTCGAGAAGCAAAGATCTCAATTGAAGGTTTGGGTTGGGCGCAACTTGAACTACTGGCGTCTGTATCTTCAGAATTTGGTGAGTGCTTCTCAAAGATCAAATTGGTTCCTAAACAATCTTCGTAGGTTCCTTGGAATATCGCTGGTCCGATCTAGATATAAAAAAAAAAACAAGAAAGCGTAGAAAGAATCTTAATGTTTGTAAGTGTTCCATTTCCAGACATTTCAATTGATAAAAAGAAGTATCATTTGAACAAAACAAAACCTACTTCCAAAGCTATAACAAAGAAGCACATTCAATAGTCGGAGATTTCGCAACTGTTCCCAATTTGGGCATTAAACGTTACGCATCTCTGAGTTCTACTACAAGCAGTTCTACGAACCGTCTAAGTTCGACTGATAAATAAGGTCGGCGAATTCAACTTTCGAATCAGGAGGTTCCGTGATGTTATAAAACGCTTTACTAAACAGATTTGGGAGTTAATATCAGTTATTATTAACAATAAAAAAAGTACCACAGCAAATATCACCCAATTACTACAAGCTATCCATTTATCGAGATGGAATCACAACCCGTTCAATTGAGTCAACTGGTCAATAAAAAGTCAATATTAGGGATAAGGAAAAATTAAGAAACCTAGTGATCAAGTCATAAACTTTTACATTTGGAACACCAGGGTATGATATAGTTAACTATATCAATTATAAGGTAACAATTGGGACCCTAATGCTATCAGAATTCAAATAAATCAAGAATTTTGATGCCTTGATTTCCATATCTACTGCTACCCGATTCATTATCATCCCGTTTACTCTCTTATTAGACTATTTTACTATTTTCTCGAGGTCGGACGCTTTCATGATGAAAACCTGCAAGTTATTCGCATTCGCCATGAGTAATTCTAATGAACACCAGTTTGATAAATAAAAAGTAGGTTAGAGCACTCCAAATAAGACGATTACAAATACCCTAACTATAACAAGAAAACATTAAGTAGAAAATTAAAACTTGGTTTAATACGTTGTTGTTGCCTAGTTATATGTCTGCTCTGTCGTAATTATATGATTTCTGTTGGTTGCCAGTCAGACGAACATAGAGCAATACAGTTAACACATCATAATCCCACTCAGCGTTGACACTTGTTCCCTCTCAATTTTTAAATTTTTCTACTCCCTTTTCTCCCCATTTCTTGTCCAATATACATATGGTCCTACTTAGCTCTTCGTCCTCCCGTTTGGGAAAGTTTGTGATTTGCTGTTAGACTTTATGCAGAGTACTGGTTCTAGCCTAGTTTAGTTGAACTCATAAATTAGCTCTACTTCCGGGATTAGCGCTACTACAATTCTCAAGGAACTACCGGAGTGATACATATACAAGGCTAACTAATCGTACTAAAAGAAAGAATAAAGCGTAGACACGTTCACAGAATGCGAAAACTAACCTGTAGTTATGTATTACTCTCATAATTTGCAACTCATAGATATTCATGAGTGTACAAAAATATAGATAGTGTTACGATCAGAGGTCGCTAATCGAATTGAAGACAATTCGATTACATATATTCTCAAGTTGCACATAAAACTCACTTTTTTAAATAACGCGACCGAAATTTATCGTTGAGATATTCGCATTCTGCTACTCTTCTTTTAGTCATCTTTAAATAGTACAGATGGGCGTACCGTTTATGAGTGCCGACTAGTTTCGAACCCATGACCTCCAATTTTGCGCACATAAAAATTTAGTAACGTGTTAGCCGTAATATAAACTGAATATACACCGGTCCCTAGAACTAAGACGACTAACTGTTTCACACCTTGTAACGGTAATCTGAGTAATAAAAAACGGCTCTGAACAGTAATCCTTTCCAAATCTAAGACTTGAATGGGATCAGCCTATTATTGCAATAATATTAAAAAGGAACTTTCATCAATACAGTCAGAAGATTCCAAACTAACCTGAATAAGAGGGTTGTCAGAATCTAAATCCACCAAAAGGACAGATTTTCCAGGTTCCATCAAATCCGACTCAACTGCTCCAATACAATCAGCATAGACAAGTGCCTCATTTAAAACCTCCCACTCGTCATTATCGTCAACGTCTTCATTATTGGAATTCGATACTTGGTTAGATTGTTCAGTCATCTCGGTATCATTTAGAATCTGTACAGGGGGAGTTGTAGTAGGTCCCTCTTGTGGAGAAGAGGCTGGCTGGGAGTTAGTTTCCTGTCTCCTCTCAGAGAGCGTATCCATCTGCGGTGAACTGCGCGTCATTGATATCGTAGTCGACCATTGCTGATTTGAGGTACCAGAATTGGCCAAATGCCCCGATATCGAGGATTCGATTGCTGAGGACGTATTTGGCTCGTTCAAAGAAACGGACTTCCTCGGGATTCCTTCCCGCAGGAGTGTCATAAAGGAAAAGGCGGAAGAAGCTTCGAATTGGGTCGTTTTTGCTACAATTAGCTGGGCCTGAGCTTGGGTGATTATAGGGGCAGATTTCAGAGTAGAGACGACACCCTTTGGGTCGATCGTCACGCCAGACAATATGGAAAAGTCCAAAAAAGTTGGTGTGCCGAACCATGTCTCTAGAGATGAGTATTGCTCGTTCATCGATATGTGCAACGCTTCGGGGATTTTGGAGACACTGCGGGGTATCATAGAGGTCGATTGAGGCATTACGGAAATCTGCTTCGTACTCTCTTTCACGGGGACAAGACACAACGATGGATGAGATGACTCCTGCTGCTGACATGACAGCGACGAATTTAGCGGGATTTTCTCGAATTTGTTTGGCTGTATCATTGAAAGTTGTGGCGTAGTCTCTTCCAATGCGGCTGAAATACGTCCCTAATCAACAGAAAAGAATAATAATTAGGAAAACAGAAAAAAATACTGACAAACATTGAAACACAACTGCATATGCAATTAAAAAATGTATATTTAATCATCTTATGAATACATATATAATCTATCAAATATAACAAACGAATTCTTACAAAATCCTTTTCCCATTCGTTTGATAAGACCATCTTTAGACACAACGCTTGACAAACCCCTACTCATCTGCAAGCGTGAAAGAAATTCCGTAACGCGCCGCTCAAATAATAACTTAAAACAAATTTTGATATTGTTCTCTAAGATTTTGCATCTAGAAATTGAAATTTTGTTTCTTTAGATTTTATTATTTTCAAATTTAATGAAATCAGTAAATACTATTTTTTAATTAAGTTAAAATTAATTAACTAATAAAATCAAATAGATCGGTAGACATTAATCCCACTAGGTTCAGTAAAATTTCAGTTTTCTTATCTGGTTGATGGCAAACAGTATCATCCCTCCTTGAGTATAAATATGAATATTTCATATTTATCTGTTTAAATCATCATGTATGGTCTATTTATGATTTTTTTCTAAGCATGTCTTTTGTTTTATATTATTTTGGTTCTAACTATTTTAATTAGCCCCTATTTCATCTTACATCTAAAAATGTATTTCCCAATATTTTATAAACACTTTAATAAGTTCTTGTGAATGTATTAGCTCTTACGGGCTTGGCTAATTTGACATCGAAATCCATGAACTATTCTTCGCAACCATTCGATTCCGCATTTGGAACTACGCACTAAGGGTCCAGAAAACCATATAGAAAACACGTCTTTATTAGATTTTATCTTATTATACTGAGAGAGTTACAATTAAATTCAAGGAAAAGTCATTCATTCACAAGCAGTCGCGTCTTAAAGGGATTTTATCGTGTGACCGGACATTGAAAGCTTAGATATCAGAAATACTATAATATAGTTTAATAGTATTGTATTATATAATAATATGGCTCTCTTCTACAGTTATATTAGAAAATATTCTCGAAAAAATAGTCAGTTGTTAAATTTCATACATCTCTAATGAGAAGCTGACAAAATTTATATTTTAGCACATATTAATCCAATAATAATGCGAGGTTCAACCCAGAGGAGAAAGGAATGCATATAAGAGGGTGAAGTTCAAAATGAATAAAATATTAATATTTCATAGGGTAATAGGGGAAGATGGTGTATAGAACGATACAGTCATCTTAATTCTCACCGATACACATCAGCTCGTTCTTTGCGAACACTCCGACCTTGACAAATATTCTAGTGGAGATACGTACGCGGTTTACAAAAGGTTACAAAAATGCATTACCGATGCTGGATAGAGGGTACTTGCTTAGTTATTGCCCTTCACACCCATAATATAGGAAGAAAAGATAGCGAGAGAAAGCATCACATCCTTATCTAAAGTAAAATTAAATACAGAGAATGTATAAACTGATCAGTAAGGTGGACATTAATTTACTATGGAAATAAAGGACAGCTCTTCGCAAATCTGAAAGCATTTAAATATTTACATATTCATAGGGGGTATAATTCACTTCTTAATATTTATTTGTTTCAAAACTCAATTTTATTACTTGATTCCTTGGTAAGCTCACGTCAGCAATATTCAGAGCCTGTCGATCATTTGATTCCAATTTGTACTTTCTTTCGGCTGTGAGTAGATGGATGAAGCTGACAAAGGTATTTTAAAAAGAGCATTTTAATATTCACATCAAATTAAAGGGTAATTACTAAATTTTTCAAATTTGGAAAGTATGAATTTTTCAATAATGCTCGTCTTCGCCAGCATTAGTAACGTGAAATTACGAATTCTTTAATCAAATGCAATCTGTCATTGAGATAAAATAATGCTTTTGTGATTTCATTGACAGGGTACTTGAGAGTTGCCTAACTTTAACTTTTCTAGAATTATGATCTTCAGCTCTTTAATTAAAAAATACTACACTTACTTGTTAAAAAATCTTCCAAAGTATCGATATTATAATTATTAAAACAAAACTATCATTTTCACATAATACACAGGGCAGGCATGTCTGTGGGTCGTAAATAATGTTTATCAATATTTAGTTAAAAATGTATTAATGAGCTCAGAGTAAGCTTAACAGTAGTAATGTTGAAACTTTTAAAGTTCCTACTCGTTGCGCTTCTTTATTGTCGTTGGTTAGGCCGTTGTTATTTATCTTGGTTTATCACGTTTACATATATTCCCACCTAACGAATGCTTTTTATAGTGTTACATTTTTATGGAACGATATTAGCACAGACACCGTTTCTATGGGCATTGCCGAAAATCTGTAACCGGCTCAATCACAATTACTAAGAAGTATCCTACTGATAAACAGAATAAATACTCCCAAGTAATCTAATTATTGTACTACACATTCATTAAACCTAAATGAGTAATATTCATCTTTTTTTCTTGCTTTTTCTTCTACCACCCCAAATTTGAAAGATTAGCTGAATTATGTACAATCACAACTATAAATTACAATCTTTATTTAAAGTAAATAGTCTTGAATTTAAAAGAAATTTTTGAATTCGTATTTATGATTAAGTGTTTTTGGTTCTTAGTTTTGAAGTTATTGTGATTTTGTAATTTTTGGACATCCATCCCATTTAGATTAATATGAACTGGTTATTATCTGGGTATGTGTTTTATAGATTTGTACAGCATAGATAAGACTATCTGATTTTCCTTTTTAATGTATACTCAAATATTCTGATGGTAATTATGGATATATTAATTAGTATTTAAGGTCCTATGAATTGTAGAACTTCAAAGGACAATGGGAAATACTTAAACATTTATTTAAGAGATAAATTAACGGATCAGTGATTTGCTAATAAATACAAGCATTTCCGGTTAGATTGAGATTAGCATGGGAGATCGTTCCGCATATTCCAAACGTCACAATTGGTTTAACTCGAACTCCATCGGTGAATACTCACAGCTGTAATAAGCTTCTAATGCAGGAATGTAAAAGTTGATCGAGTTTTATTGTTTTTGACCATTCAAGTTAAAAAAAATCTTCAGCAAAGCTGAGGATAGATGCCTTAAGTAGATCTCTATTAGTAGGAAACGGATTATATCTAAATCAGGCTCTGCACAACCTAAGTTTAAAATTAATGAATTAATGAAATTAATAAAATTTATTAATTAATAATAAAGTTCAATTTGTTATGTATAGGTTTTCTAATGGAATGAAATATAAACACTGCAATTATGTAAATATTTAACTGTGTTTTCTATAAACAGACAACTAGACACTACGATTGTAAAAAAAAATAAACGAAAATATCAAAATTTAGTATTGTAAACGTGTGATCTCCAGCGGCTTTCGATTATTTCTTCCAAATGCTAACTAGTTGTCGACAAAATTCAACAATTAAGATTTACTCAAATTATCCGAAGGAGTAGGCAAGGAAGACAGATAACGTCTATTTAATTTATCTTAGTTAGTAGACAGCCGACACTATTTGTGTGAGCAAAGGGGAATACCATATTCATATAACATGCTACAAATATTGGCTTAATAAGAATTAAGAAAGGCTGAAAGAAGTCCATGTTAAACTAATGGACGATAGCTTCTTGAGATATTCGTAAGAAATGCTTTTAAGCTCTTTAAAGTCTATTGTGCTACTGGTAGGTAAAAAGCCCACCCATTACTGACTGGAGGGAACAATAAATATTAAGTCGTCACACCCTCAGCCTCTTGCCCTTTATTGTCTTCTCTAACTCCCCGATGACGCGTGTGCGCCCGTATTTTCAAGGTTTTCGCTGCGAGCGATCAGCCAATCAGATTTAAGAGGCAGACTTGGCTAGGCGATGCTAGTTTCGCCCCCACCAGGCAAAATATGAGTAGATTCGGGTGCTGCTTGCTAAAATTTTCTTTCTGAGGGAAGATTTTCAATCTTCTCATGCTATAGCTAGCAGATGTTTATCATCACCTAGCGACTAGAAATGATTGACTGACGATAAGATCCCCACTACAGTGTCCACGGGCGGTCCCTCTGTGTGTTTGCATGTTTGTACATAGATACCTAAATGGGTGTCTATCATCACACCGAGACACCGACGACGAGACATGACTGACATCCAAAAAAGAAATGTTTTTTGCATAAACCTAATTTACTTATAAATAAATTGGGGATGGCTTGTTAGCCAGTTCCGAACTGATCCGGCGACATGAGTGACTTGACTTATTCCATCCATTCGGTCGATGTGGCTTCGATAAATCTTTCTTGTTATAACATCTCACTTATGGGAAATATTTTTTTCATGTATTCACTTGTGAGAAGATTTGATTGTTAAGATATCAGCAAAATAGGAATTTAAATAGGTTAGAGTGATAAAATTGTGTACTTTTATGATGCACTTTAATATCGGTTGAATTGCTCTGTAGATGAGCTACAATGGATTTTTTATCCTTTTTGTATTTTCGGATGAATAATTCAAAAAAATATTAGCGAATGACTTTTATGGGCATGATTGGTCCCCCCTTAGTAGACCTGCTTGAAGTTACATATAAATCTTAATATTAACGAGGCCTTCATTGGCAGATTTCTAGATAATTTGTCGTTTTCTTTCAAGTCCTTTTGATTAATAGTTAATTATATCTTAATTATATTAAAATACACTATTTGTAAATTCATTAATTTACGTAAAATGATTACTTCATGTCAATTACTAGGACTATTTTTATACAGTATAATTAAAATAGACCACAATGTCTAGTGGTGAAATGATGTGGATGGGTAAAACGCCCCTAACTTTCCATCGGTGATTCTTCGACATCTTCTCGTAATCTTTTGTTATTTTTAAACAGATATATTAAAGGAAATCATTTAGAAAATATATTATCAAGAAAACACGTTATTGTTATCATAAGTTAAGCTATTATTAGGGAAAATAAGTTGCAAATAAGCATTAATTATCTGAGCTTTGACGTGGCTGAATAGCAGTCGGATAATTTTATGATTTCATTACTTTTGAAAAGCCGAGTCTATCTTTGAAAGTCTTCCAGCTGATAATATTTGCAATAAAATAAATCAAGAACTTTAAATGATTATTTTCAGACAAAAGACGAAGTTTAAATAGTTCAAAACATAAATTAAAAGGTTACTTAATCGAGAGAGCGGGATCAACTCTCGAGATTGACTGAATGTTATGTTTTTGGATTTCATTTGATTTAGGGACTGATTTGTTTACGCCTCTTCAATAAAACGATTAACAACCAAGTGTGTCATCTTATCATGTACTCATTTACTCAACTAAACTGAGTCCATTCGATTAAAATAGACTTCGCTATATTGTGTAGTAGGCATATAAATTGGAGAAGGAAATTTACTGGAGGAATGGGAGGAAGTTTTCTTGAAAATTTCCGTCCTTGAAAGCAACAATTTTTGTCATTTCATTTCGTCCTTGTGATTATTAAAGTGGTACTAAATACAAACAGTAGAACTACCTGTAGGAGCCAGACCAATATAGCCTAAGTTGTATTATGAAAAAAAGTAATGATCTTCATAGCGACTAATAGGAAACAACAGCCCCTCCCAAATCAGAAGGCGAAGACTTGAATGAGAACGCTAGCAAGAAGTGAGAGAAAAAGGGAAGAAAGAGGAAGTGTTAGAAATTGGAGGAGCAGGGAATAAGCATCAGGGCGGAGTGGGTGAAAATTGAGCTGTAGTAGAGGAGGCAAACTATGTCATGACCCAATTGTGCCTTGAAATGAGCTAATTAAGGAGTCAAGACTAACTGTTAAATATTACACATTTTTAAAAAGTTGAATTTGTGTGTAGGCATTTCTTTAGAATTTTATTCTCTCTGTATATCTCGTCTTTCAAAAGATTTAGAATTCAATTAATAAGCCAAATGGTCTGAACATAATGGTTAAATTAATCGAAAGTTTTCTCAATACTGCTTCCAAAATTTAATGGATACTGCTAATAGAAATTCTGTCCAAACCAAATATAATTGCTCTCCTATTCTTTCAGAAGCTTTATTATTTTAAAAATATAAGCTCTGTTTATTAAATGAGATCTGTCATGATGCACTATGTTACGATCACGTAAGATCCTTTGTCTTTGGAAGAAAAAATATATGTAAGTGTCAGGACCGACTATCATAATTAAGAAAATTAGCCAGGAAACAGTGGACATCGTGGACAAGAATTTGCTCCAATCTGGTCAGCTAATTATGGAAACTGAACTTTGGAAAGTGAACTGCTTATTTAGTAAATACTGTGCAGGCCGATTCAAAGAATAAATGAGGTAAGACCCTTTGGTACCTTGACTGCATTCACAACGTTCTTTCTAGCTTCTCTCCTTTATCATCTATCGAACCTGTAGATAACCGACTCCAATTGTATCCTACAATTAAAAAATTGTGATAATTAACAATAATTGTGACTTTTTATCGGATTTGTAATGGATGACATCTTTTCCCCGTTCTCGAACCGCATAAAAACATAATTTTCAAATCCCCACCTTATCAACACGTATAAATCCTGTTACGTATTCCTTTTGCGTATTTCATATAATTGAATTTTAAAAAATCTTTGAGATGATTACGCATTTGTCATTTCAACATTGTGAGTAACGTGTAATCGAAGTACCTCCTTACTCTCCCACATTTCTCGATTAATCCATTCTCCACAAGAATAACTGATCAACCATATTTTAAGAACAGTTATCTATTTGGATTCATTTGCTGAATTCAAAAATAATAACCCATGAATCAATTATAAAGTATATATCTAGTTTATCAATACTAAGTCCATTTTTTGAAGATCATATACGATTTGAACAATAGGATGCATCTTTTCGACTTCTAATAATTTGAAGAAAGAGTTCTGTGAGGCTTTACAATTACTTTTTCTGCATTTGAGCGTTTTTTCAGCTTTGATCTAGTTCAAGGAAACATTCACCCTTCATTTCGTTGAGGAGTCCTGAATTCGGAACAATAATATCCGGTGGCGAAAAATAAGAAGAACGATTGCATGGCCAGTCTCTTCTTTACATCCTTGCTGTATCAGCAGAAAGACCTTTAAGTTTATCGAGAAGTTTCTTATCCTATTTTAGAGTTTTTAACTCCTAATGGAATTCAGAAAATTAGTACGTAGATGGCCAGTCCCCTATCGTGATAATAAACTTCCTAATTCCATACATTATTCCCTTACATGATAAAAACATGAAGTAGCATTGTCTTGTTTTCTTATTCAACTAATTTCAAAGGTGACGTAAATATTGATGTTCGAACATCCGATTCTCTTGGTAACATATAAACAATTCACTTAAGTTACTACACTACCTAAATAATGTTTTTATTGTGCACCTTTGACGTAATGGTCACAGAGGTCTAGGGACCAGTATGACAATCAGTGTCGATCATAGAGGCTTTCAAAAAGTAATGGAAAGAATTCTCCAACTAAGAGTATCTGCTAATAACAGATTCGAGGCTCTCTTTAATACTACTTGAAGGCTGATCATATGATTGCGCTCTCGCAGCAGATTCCTCTGCGAAACCTCATAGTCAAACTTCAACATAGAAGCCTTCGCCTTTGAGCTGCTATGGAAAATCTTCCCAACTCTCTTAGCTTAAAGCTTCTTTTTTATCATCAGATTCCAAGATTCTAAAGGAGATTAAAAAGAAAGTTTCTACAAAGCCATGGCTAAGGCAAACGAACCAAGTTTGGTTTGATTGTGACTAATTCCTATCCCTGATACCATAAATCCCATTTCAAGGGAATTCGAGCGAAAACGGTGAAATGCGAAGCTTCCAACAGTATGGAATGTTTGCGAAAAGGAAAGCAGTGCTCTTATACTGTCGGTAGGATCATTGTTCCTCAGGTGGAATGATCAACGAGGACTTCCACTGTCTAATTCCCGATTGTTTTAAGTCTTACAAAAGTCATGGATGACTGAAACGCCACATTATCAGAGTATTATTTTTAATGTTAACCTAGAGTTTAGTGTGAACCACTTCAAAAGACCGTTTGAAAAAAGCAGCAGCAAATATTCTTCGGCTGAGAAGAGGAAAGAAATTACTCCAAATACCATTGATCAGTCCTCCCTACTCTTTCCCTCTGCTGTCTGTTTGTCCGATTAGTATATTATATACTGTCTTTATTAATGAACGGACATATATTTCCTTCAACGATATTCTGCATTGATTCTGCATCACGATTCGAATAAATTTCCTTTTAATCCCCTTTTCCGGATTATATTTGCGGCATTATGGAAAAACATTTTATAATTTCTCAGCTTTACGTTATACATTACAGCGCTTTTTAAAATTATGATTGGCAGTGCTCTCTAATGGCTCAAAATAAGGTAAAGTGAGGATACAAACGAATCAGTTTAAATAAATCTATTTCCAGGATCTAATTTAAACAAGGAAGATTAAGATTTAATCCAAGAAGGAATTTCCATGAGTGGCAATTGTTTCAAAATACATCTAGAGCGATAAATCAACCTAAAAGTGTAACTTTCCCCCTATTTTTTTAATTCCCATGCTAGCTGGAAGGATGTCTGAGACTCATCCAGCCATTCTAATATTGGTAGGGATAAATCAGCATGACCCTTTTAAGACCGAAAAATACTCGAAATTTGCATTTATTTTGTATTTATATTATTTGTATTCATAGATATGTACAGACAGCACCATCCAAACTTATTCATTTAAAAATCCAGACGTTTGGGTTTTCTTCTCATATCTAGTGCGCCAAACACATTATTTAGAAAATTCCGCTGAAGTGGAAATTCTTGTCCATGAAAACCGCATATATTACAGTTTCTCAAATAAGGGCGTTCAAATTTTTTCAAGCCAAGAATGAAGAGTAAATAAATCCGAACTGGAACCGAAATCTCAAAACTTCACTCCCCCTTCCCTCTAATAAATGCAATATTTTCAATTATTAAGTTATCTTTGATATTTACTTTGGATGATAAAATGTTTACCAAATGCGCACAGTAATAAGCGAGAGATAAACTGAGTCTTCAATAACAAATACCTCTGGTATTTCACGATTCTAACTTGGTTTGATTCCAAATGTGTGCGTGACAAATGACAAATATGAGAAAATGCAGTAACCGTCTATGCGTGAAAACCGGATGAATGAAATTTAATGTTCAAGATTTTTAGATTTAAATTTCAGTCATTTTAGAGAAGTGAAGAAATGAAGAATGAAATAGTCCTATTCACACTGGAAGGGTAGAATTTTGAAGAATGAATATTCAATTTAATAAGCCTCTTTCTTAAGAGTTAATCACTGAGAGCCACAAAATGCAATGGAAGGAAGTACGTTGTAATTTAGACTAACGGAAGCTGCAATTGAAAGAATCAAATGGTTAGAATTATATCACCGGGTAGCTCTCCGTCGGGATCTCCGACTTTATGATACTTTATGATACAAAAGAAATTACTCTTAGGAAAGAGTATTGCAAATACCTCTAAAGAGTAACAATTAAGATCTTCAATGAGAATTCAAACTTTTGTCACAACTAAGCACAAATAACATCTTAAATCACTTTCATTTATGTTTAAAAGTCATTCATTGTTTATACTCTTTTGCTACACAAAAAAAGCTCTTATCTTGTATTAACCATCTATCGAAAACCAGCACGCTAGCCTGGTAGCTAAACCGGCAACCACTTATATGAGCTGTTTTTCAGACGCGCTCTCAGGAACCACGTGACTTCTCAATTTACTCAAATCTGAATAAGGCCACGGCTTTTAACTAGACATTGAATATAAATGAGGACAATTGAAAGAAGATTTGGAAAATCACATAAAAGTTAGCCTGATTTACATTGAAGTATACGTACTTGGGAGCGATCAACTACTGTATGACCAATAGATATACTGGAGAGGATTATTTAATAATAAACCGATGTTGCTAGTGTGGAATATCTCTGAAAAAGGAAAACTTTCATACCAGACATTCTTTGTTAATGATCATGCAGATCGATTGAGAGACGACCCCTTGTCTTAGAAATCAAAATAAATCAAGTATTAAGAGCGAAGCAATCTTGACACATGTTGTATTTAAAATCTACCTGCAATTTCTTTAACAGCTTATAACGTCATTTACAGAACCTACAGTTTTGAGTTTTGTATGGCAATTCTTGGTAATCTTCGCATCGATCCGAGAATGTACACCTGTACCTCCTCTACCATGTTTGTTTTCAAACACCACACTGTGTCAGTAACTTGACGCATTTAAACATTTAAATATGCGGGTACTTTAACAGGAGATGACTTGTCAATCATTTGAAATACGAAATTTTTTGAAATCTTACATAACTTAAGCTAACCTATTACAGTTCCATTTAATTCACTTTTCCTATTTCTAATAGGGAGTCAATATCACTTTGAAAAATATCTAGCGGATTTTGTGATTTCTTTCTCATTGATAAGCCTTATCACAATTAAGGTTAAGTTGATTACAAGTTTCACATCCACCAAGAGAAGCTCCGATCTGGTTCTTATTTCAACAGTTATCTTGAATTCTATAATAAGGAAGAAGCAGAATTCGGAATTTAATTTATTACCGAACCGTCTATGAATTTCTGGAAACCGGGTGATGGAAAATTCCTAAATATTAAGCCAATTCGTTTATTAATAAATCAAATTATTAACATTTGTTTTCTCCCTTTACGATGAAATATGTTTTTTCAAAAGATCATTTTCATTTCTCCTTTACGATGAAAATACCGAGCGCATAAGGTACCTGAAGACGTTTTTATTTCTGTAACTTAAACTAACCTGATAATAATTAATATATTTTTTATGTCAGAAAATCTCATACCAAATACTCTATAACTAATGAGATGAAAGGACACGCTGTAATGGAGTCTATGAGAGCGAAACACAGGAGTTTAGAAATTTCAAGATTTCTACAAATCGCCACTTCTTTCGTCTGCAAAATTAGAAAGAGGATGAATGAAAACAATGCAAATGAATTGGCCTCCACGAGCAAGAGAAAGCAGGAGCATGTCAACGTTCTGCTGACTCACTCACTCACTCACTCAGAACACCCGAGTTTGTGAGAAGAGTGTATGGTATAGCATGAGATGGCATGACATGGCATGGTATGGTATGGCACGATGGACGAAAATCGTGGAAAATCAATGCGCAACATCTTGCCCAAGATCTGAAGGGACAACAATAAATAAGGAATGTTGTTCATCAAGACCTCGGATGCAAATCTCACATGTTCCTAGGCGATGTGAGTTAATGAGGACACCAACAACTCAAGAGAATGGTTTAATGCGTGCAAAATGACTCTAAAAGGAATTGAAGCACTCAGTAGAAGAGGAGTGACTTTTGTTTTTCTTCGAACTTCCTCCGGGATGAAAAGGTCAATGGAAGGAATGCTAGGTGGCAACGAGTGAGTGGGTGGGGAGGAGGGGGAGGGGGATTGGATCCCACCGAAGTTCCAACTGTTATGCATGGGCATGAATTCACCAGCAACAGTGATGATTTTCGGTGTTGTTGTTGTTGGGAGTGAGGGAGGGGCACATCATGACTCCATTTTTTTCATAGGACCATAGAGTCAGTGCAGTTGCAGATGCAGATGCAGAAGCCTATGTGGAGACTCTTTAAATCGTTGTTGTAGACCCGCCTTGGATAGACAGCGTAGCCAATGGATAGTTAATGGAGAAACATCCTCCTACGTCTCCCAACAAGATTCGACTCCATCCCACCAAGTTCTCGAAGCTCAGGATTGGATGGATAGGGGAGAATTTTCATCATCTTATCACTCCAAACGTATGGCTGCCATCCTTACGACTCACCGGACCTTAATCCGTTGGAGTATTACGTGTGGGGCGGGACGGGGTGGGGTGGGGTGGAATGGGCCGAAGTGTGGTTGAAAAGGAAGTTAATAAGTATGACCAAAACATCAAATCCTCCTCTCTCTGATGGAAGAAATACCCCCAACAATGGAGAATATCATCAATATAGACCACCTGATCAAGCTTGTAGTCAGTCGCTTTCGGAGTCAAATTGAGTGGATGATAGAAACTGAAGGAGGACACATAGAATAAAACAAAGATTAGTTACTTAGTTGTTTTGTGACAAGAAATAATAAGTTTAAACCATGAGCAGTTTCATTTTCTGTTGGATGCGTTCTGAAAGTGCGTAAGGTGTCTTCGGATGCCTTACGGACCGTGTGTAAGAGACGAATTTGGTAGGATACCTACAAACATGACTCAAAGTCGTAGAGAACATGTTTTGAAGATTTTCTTTAGTTTTATGTATTATTTTATAATGTATAAGAAAAATATGGGATTAATCTACCTTGAATATCTCAAGGCTTATTCAGGCAAAATAAATGAAAAAACTGACATCAATTCAACTGTAGTTCAACCAATGGAAGCTGATCATTTAGGAAGACCTAGATCAATACAAATAGTTAATTTGACATTATTTTGTATTGGGTGTTGTTTCTTTTCCTTATTCTTTAGGCCATTGGTCTTCAGCATTGTTTCAGTTGGGGACTAGAAGTAAATTGAAAGACAATATAATACAAAAAATACAAAGGTATCACTCGTTCAAACCTCTACGATCTTAAATACAGAAAGAGACAGCGGATGGATAGTTTTATTGGGGGAGATAAGAAAGGAAGCACCAGTAAACTGACGTGTTAAGAGAAAAAGCTCGATTTGGGAGAGTAATATAACAATAACAAGTTGATAAGCAGCTGGAGTCATAGTCGAAACACAGTAAAACTCAGTGTAATTGGTAAGAGAGTAAAGAAGAACAATAAGCGAATTAGAAGGCAGTTAATTATGAATGGACAAGTTGGGTAGAGCTCTTTAAATGGTCTCCTAGCGTTACATGGAAAATCGGCAGTTATTAAGGGCGAAATGAATAAGTTACTGAACAATGGTATTGCCGTTATACGTCAAAACATATTCTTCCATAGAAAATAACAACTTTTTATTTGTATAAATGACAGTATATTATAAATATCTAGGTAGATTAACTAAGCACAACTTGGTTGAAATTTTGAGAAATTAGGGAGGGTAGGAAGGAACTGTAAAAGACTCATCTTTACATCAACACTAACCAAAATCATATTATAAATGATCGACACCCAATAGTATATTATAAAACAAACAAAACATCTTTTTATGTGGTTTAAAGAGGACAGTTTCACTGTCTGGAGGCTTAATTAAACTCCGAAATGTATATAATTAATCCAATTTTATGGGAAAAGAAGTCATAATAAACTCTTAAAGATTGGCGTCTCCTACTCCACTTATAAATTCCGCATGACTTTTTAGTGATTATTTTATAAATACTTATATATTTGATATTCAAACATTAGATTGTTGGGTTTAAGATAACAGCTAAGGGTTGGCGACTAATAACAGGCAGCAGCAACAACAGTCACCAAATTGTAGGTGTTTGAGTAAGAGCTAACAACAATTGTGGAACAGAACACCAAGATTTGATAAGTCCAGGATGCATTCAAGGAAGCCGCAAAGAGGATTGAAACGAGTGAGAGAGAGAGAGGGGGGAGAGCGGTAAGGAAGAGGGGAGATGAGAGGGAAGTTTAGGAGCCGGGACCCGGCATTCGTGGGTTATATTTTGAGTAGAAAAACAAAGACAGTGTTACATGCGTTACTTGGGTAAGGCCGCACGAGAACATGAGTACAGATGTACTTTAAAGTGAAACGAGGCTGTTATTAGAAAGGGGGGAATCGATAGAGGCGTTTAGTCATCACAGATAGAGGTTTTGCATCATAGAGGCCTAAAAGACGTCACTGTGGCTGCGTGGAGGAAAAACCGAAGTATTACCGCAGAGAATGCGAATAAAGAGTAATTCTGGAAATATATAGAGAGTCATCCTTCTAGATTTCATACTGAATGATTCAAATATATCTGGATGGCGGAATTAAATTAAGGGTCTAGATATTTTGGATATAATTTCACTTATGAATCTGAAATTCTAATGAATAAATCTGAATATTGAAATAAGTCACAGTGAACTATACTCCTTGCAAGAAAATGGGCAATTCGATACTTTTAGAATTAAAGTGGAGTAACATTCTTAATGTTTCGACTGCACTACCTACTTCTTCTTCACTTCCTCTTCTGTTTCGTACTCTGAGACTCGTCTGCCATTCCCTTTATTCAGACGTCTTGAATAACTAGCTATTTTTATTATTCACAGTAATACAAAATATATAGTTATGGAAAGGAAGTGGCATAACGGAGTCCAACAATGAAAAATGAGAGAGTAACGTCAAGGTATCAAAGAGTCTTAGTTAATTTGATTTTTGAAATATAATGCTAAAATAGTAGAGATGAAATAGCTAAAATTTTCAAGATAGCTGAGCTCCGTGTTTACTGTGTTGATCTGTGTTCGCTCAATGTGAAATTTGCTTAATTTTTTAGCACTATCATGAACGATAAAAGCAATAATGTTAGCTGATCTGCAATGGATTCTGCTATCAGATTGTTCAACTCAGCAATAATCTTGGAGCTACTACTCATTCACCCATATCTAAGTCTTTCTGAGGGACTCGTAAAATTCTGACGCATTATCTGGCTTTGTCGTTGTAGATTTATGGTAACGTAAAACAAATTTTGTATTTTTTTCCCGTTTTATATAAGATGGATAATTTCAACTTCTTCATGATACCATTCTTACATGTGAAATCATTTTCATTTGGAAGAAAGCGTATATGATTCTAAAACATCGTCTTCAATTTAAAATGGAAGAGCATCAGAAAATCCAATCTTCTAAAGATGTCAGTTTTTTTTTGAGGACGTACGATTGCATTCACACAATTGTTTATGGGCTATAAAAATCCATCATGGTGGTATTAAGATCAAAAGCGAGACCGCAGCGTTTTATACTGGCCTTCAAAAGCACTACATTCCAGTAAATTGGCCGATCTTTAGCCTGGTAAAGATATAATGTGATTGTCATTTTCATCCACGATACACATTAATACTTTATTCAGCTATGATGATAATATCTAATCAATTGACAGTTTTCATCTCAACCAGTCATAGCAAATTAGAGATTTGTCCAGGAATATCTTCTGCTGGTCTAACATATATTTTCATCACCATTACGATGGTATCTAGACTCTGAGTGCCTGTCCAAATGAAAACGCCCTTTAAGACAAGACGAAGTGATACATTTTGTTGTGAGAGAAGAGCGTGAAGTCGCCAGCCCCCTAACAGGAAAAGGAAACGATTTTTGCTGTAAAATAACAAGAATAAATTGATAAACAGCTTGAAGAGGTGGAATAGGTAATTAGAAACCTAGTTAAGTTCAATATTCTGTAGATAAGATGCCGGTGATGAGTGATAATTGAATTAAATGACATTTATTTGGAAGGATTTTAGAGTAGAGTTTTCAATTTACGCAAGAAATGTCAATGATTAAAAATGGAATAAAACGAGTTAGTGAATAGCCGTATTATAGTTATAGATGTGTTTTCTCCTGTGGACAATAGTAACTTTGTGTTTGTATAAATTATCACTACCAGTACTGGAGTAGATTATCTACGCAAATTTAGTGGATATCTTGAGGAACCTTGGGAAGGTAGGAAATCCGACTAAAAATCATGTAAAATAATCTGCATTAAGACGGAGGCGGGCTTTTTCATTTACTCTTAAGGTTTAAATTACCTGTGAATAAAAATTATTTTGAAAACCTATTTTCGGAGTAAAATGAAAAATAAATGATATTTCAAGTATGGTTTAAGGAAAAATGTTATTGTTTAAAAGCTATTAATTAAGTTCCACTTTCGGCGGAAATGCGTATTACAATTTCCTTGTTACAATTTCGCATCACTTTCTTAAAAAATGGCATCATTTTATAAGGTTCTATATTTTTATGACCTTTTAACGATGATTTTATAATTTGATAATTTGATATTCAAAATTATTCAACATCACCTTGTACGATGCAAGTAAACAGAGGTGGCATGACGAACCAGGAAATTAAATTAGTCGGTTAGCAAGCTACGAATATCTTTGACATAATCTCACAAATGAATCTGAGAGTCGATTCATTAAATCTGAATTTTAGAACAATACGCAGTGAACCATGCACTTATGAGAAAATGAGCAACTGAAATCAGGATTGGAATAAATTGAGACTTCTGATGCTTTATTTAAGTACTCATATTATTTTACTCATTCCTCCGTTTGCTTTTCTTATCATTTCAAAGCCTTCTTATAATTAAAAATTATTAAGGGTTTTTTGCTTTGCCGTAATGAAACTTATCTTTAGTTTGGGCTGTTATTATTTTGTGTTCTGTCCAGTATTTGTTAATAGTGTTATCATTCAAAGAAACATCATACCAAAATCGCCACCAACTTACTCGCGGAAAATAGCGTCTTACTTATTGTCATATCTTATTACCTCAACAGATAGTCTAGATCTCGATTGAAAAGCGGTATCCCCTATAGAGGTTTTTATTGCTAGTGTCTGCGAGGTGACGTCATATCTACACAATGAATAAGTAGCATTTGTAAATAATTAACAATGATATATATAAAACATGAAAAAATACTATTTAAATTTTTCTTTGATTAAATATTTATTTTTGTTTAACACTTATTCATTGCTAGTCTATAACGGTAAAGCTGATTAAACTGGTAATTTTCTTCGACTAGCATGAAAGGCGGATGATATCAAACTCTATCGTTCAGTATTACTCAGTGAACCACTTTCACTTACTATCATGTCTGAAAAATGAACGATTGCCATCGCAAAAATGCCCGCTATGCACTTTTCAATGTTTATCATCGAGGGAGTAAGATTAAAAGCTAGGCAGCAGCGTCTTGAATTGACCTTTATTATATTTCGTTAGATTGTTCGATCTTTAGCCTATTAAAAAGATAGAGATAAATTAAGAGAGTGGGCGGCTGATAATTTTTCCTACTCCAAAATATATTTGTTATTAATATTATCACCCGCGACAAAGCAAAGTAAGTGTACAATTTGTAATTATGGTGAGTTTGGCGAAATGTATGCTTACTTACCCCTGAATTCTCATGTTTGTTACGTAATCGCCCTTCATTCAATTGACCCATTTTGATGTATTTATATGGCTAATTGCTTAGTTACCTAAAAAGGTTGCATTTGTTTCACAATTTGATATATTAATGAAAATATCTTATATCTGACTTCTCAATGCCTTACTGCTACATTTATTATTCATGGAACATATTACTAGGCAACACATTAGATCACAAGGGCGAGTTATAAATTGAGTAAAAAGGGAGACTGGATGGAACGTGACTATAAAATTTAAGGTATCTAACCAGCCTTAATCCAAATTTGGAATTCTTCAAGTTTTCTGCTTACAAATCCCTATACAAAAGTTTAGGGTTCCTAAGTTTAAACTTCAGGATATATACCCTAGATTCCTCTGAGATTGTCCATATTCACAGCGTTTAGAGTTGATTGACAGGTAAATTTATTGTGTCACTGTGTTTACTGTTATTGATATTACCCATGTCAGTATGCCAATGCCCCATTGGTCACCGTGTATGTTTATCGTAGTGGAGATCACGGTTTGGTTCCCATCGGCGCATATCCAGTGAGCGGAATGGCCGATCACACTGGTTAAGTCCACCTAATATAGGGAGAAATGGAATTAGGGTCTTTCATCATAAAGGTTCTATGATGCAACTCTCTACCCACGAAGAGCGTTGTTTAACGCTTTCCTAAATGGGCTTGCGGATTTTAAAATACAATATTATTATAAACAAGTTTTAACTATGGGATATCATCTGAACACGCGAAATAGCGAAATAGTCCTGTATGGGGTGGACTGAAGGTTGAAAAGGAGCATATAATGAAGTCATGATGTCAAGAGTCTTACTTTATTTGAATTTGATTTGCTCACTTTCTCATAATGACTGTCATCCAGATGTTCCTAAGCTCAGTTTTCTGGGTGCGTTCTTGTCATCGATATTCAGAGCTTGTTGTCCACCTGATTCATTTGAATGGTTGGCCATGGCAGTTAAATTTATTTGTATATTCTTACAGCCAAAAGCTAGTTGAGGGACCAGCAAAGGCATCTTCTCAAAAAATATAGGATTTCTCACAGAGTCTCAGATATTATCGGCATATTTCACACACCTTGTCAACACCTTGAGGGTGTTGACAATTTAATATTAAAAGCATATATTGCAATAGATTAAAAAGATTCCGTGGCATTAAATAGTAAAACTGGTTATTATTTCACAAAAAGGGCACTCAGTGAATGAAGAAAAGGCATCATTGTGTACCGCTGACCAACCAAGATAGTTTGTACTGACTTTAAGAGGAATTTACGTAATTAATAAGTTAATTGATCATTTTTTATTCAATATAAGCTTAAATTTAAAACATTTTTAAAATATCGTATATAGAAGCATGTAAAGTAATCATCATGGAAAAACTGAAGCTCGGCGAAATTTATTTGCTAAATCTTCTTTCGTTTCATTATTTCACTTTTGTGGGAATTCTATATCAATACTAATACCATCAAACCTGTAAATTTAAACTTCCCTAAATGCTTTACTTGGAAAATGGGAAATATTTTTGGGATCCGACTGATTAAAAATCCTGCCCCAACTTGTTTTTTTTCATAATTTTTATATTTTAACAGTTGGGCATTTAATACCGACGAAGGAGTCGGATTTGGCTGTAAACAACCTGTTTTGACAGTTTGGAGGTAAATGGATTGAATCAGGCAACTGTTTATATTTTCTGGATGTGTATTTTTAATGCATCGATTAAAAACAAAAAAATTTGCCTTTTGGAGGCAAATGAGCAAATACAGATAAATCAAGACTGGTTTGGGAGTTCAGTGAGGCAGATTAATGTAATACCTCGACAAGATCTGGGGACATCTGAAAATGAGTTCAATCTTAGCCACTTTCTGCCACCTAGTTCATTCACATTTTGATAACGAATTATTGACGAATTATCTAATTTTCAGCGTGGGGAAATGTCAGATTGACCGTTGAATTGACGGCAATTGGGTACCACGTATAAAAGGCTCAGAAGAACCCAAACAGAGCCCATTTTATAGAGATCACATCATATAAAATTGTGCACCAATTACAACTATTTGACTTGAGCATCAAGATGCACTGGACGACAGAGGGAGTCAATAATACTCAATTCGGGGTGTCTCAAAGGGAGTTCTTCGCGTGGTTCAACAGCGAGAGCCAGGATACCGTGGTGGTCAGTATGTACATCTTCCAGGCCAGAAGTATGGATTCGATTCTTATCAGTACCCATCAAGTGAAAGGCAGGACTTAAAATGATGGTTAAAAACTAAGTTAAAAGAGCGATAGCAGAGTAAAATTGTCTCATCATAAAGAGTTGAGAGAAAAAATGATCGGATACAACAAAATTCGACCACGCATCCACGTATTGATTAAGAATAGAAATTGAGCTATTACAATAGTTGCTGCCACAAATACGCGTCCTATTGACATTGAATTCATACAGGATAGATGTACTGGTAATTTTCCCTATTGAGTGACATAGAAAAGAGGATAATTAGAGTATTCTTAAACTAATTCGAAGCATAGAAGTATCTCAAAGTCTTCCTAATGTGAAACTAGTTCTATTTTACTCTTTTCCTGACTTAACCAGTATGATTGGTTATCTCTATCTCTGGACGTGAAGCAATGGGCACTGATCTCGTGATCTTCGAATTGCCAGAAGCGGTCATTGATCACTGCACCACCGGCTCAGTAAAAACCAAGCAATTAATTAATCAAATTACCAAGGATAGCTTCATGATTTTTCCACCAATATTTTCCCAAATGACTGATTAGTTAAAATGTTTCATCACATAAAGTTCATTTTTTCTCATGAAATTTAACCTATAATCATTGGCTTAGCTTTTGTTCTACATGTAGTCGATTGTAATATATTAAGCGTTTTTCTTCAAGTAGATCGATAAGTAGGTTTTATGTGTATGAAGAAGACTAGTTCTTCTAATTATTATATTCTTTACTATGCATAAGACGAGAAAAGTTAGACTCAATAGATATACCCATTTACTCGAATTTATTCGCCGCACCTCCAACAGAGTACCATTCTGAGCTAAAGCAGTTAGTTAAGATTGCTTCTAATAAATATAATGACAATATTAATCTAAAACGAAAGAGGACAGACAAGAGTACTATTTTCTACATAGATCATTTAATGGTATTATGTCTCATCTTGCGAGAGCTAGTCCTTATCACATATGACCGCTAATCCTTGCGATTGTCCTGGTTCCAGCGACCTGTCCAAACCAGAGGTTATGGAAATGAAACCATGTTTGATGACTTATTATTGCATCGTCCTATCAGATGACATGAAACATTAGGATGAAATTGCGTGAAAGCTAATATCGCATAGGTCACTGGACCTATGTCCTTTATTAAACCCTTCAATTCAACAATCGCTTTTTTGTTTTCTTTTAGTATTTGGCGCTTCTATTTAGTTAATATGTTTTTATACTGCACTTATTATTAATATTTTCAATTATTGCTTCTGAATTTAAATGATTTATGATTCCATACTTAGTTAACATTTCATTTCTGGAGTTTTTCGGAGGAAGAATTACGGAATTTGTGAAGGTAGTTTCAGGTGAAAAAACATCAACCTGTGGTTAGTTATATCAAGAGAGATGATTTCCCTTTAGAGATTATGATTAATAATTTTTTTATTACTCAGCTCCATTTATACTCCGAGATTTATCAAGAGAAAAATCATTGTCAAAAGTTTTTTTTATTATCTTTCGTCGTATTGGTCTGAAACCTACGGACTTTAATTTCTTATTACTATTGATAGGAATTATTTCCTTCAAAATGGAAAATTGTTTCATTTTCTTCATTCAACCAATCACTTTATTAATTAATTTCACTCTAATAAAATTTAATTGATTTTCGTCAGTGCATTTAAAATAAGCTTTTAGAAAAAAATGAGAAAAGTCGGAAATCAGAAATTAAAGTCATTAATTCGATAATAATTTCTCGTACCACGTGTGCAATCGATTACTACTCTCAGTGTTATTACACTCATGTGCGATGCATTCAAGGCTTGGCCGCGCCCTGCCTTTGGATGACTCATCAACTACCCGCAAAGATTTATGCAAACAAGGCAACACGGCCGCACTCGCTGCACCGCAGCGTACATGGTGGTGAGTCATTCATAAGCCCGTATGCAAGCTCCTAGAGTTCACCCCTAGAATTATGCTTCTGCTAAACCATCAGGCGACGCTGCCAACACATGTGCGAATAGATGTTAGACACAGGTTAATGCTTAATGGTTATTTTGGAAATCTAGACGAGGAACCAACATTGCGTAGTGCATTTTTTAATTAGAGGGGAGACGTTTGAAAAGGTAACATATTAAGCAGTTCTTTTCTTTTTGAAGAATTTAAAGCTCCAAATGTAGGTTATCCGTTAAGTCCTGTCAATAGAATTTTACTGTCTTAAAAGGATAATCGCTTGCTTCTAAGACTTATGACAAGTCCCTTCATATATCAGGTATAATTTGCCTGTTTGATTTCTCGAGCTATACATATATATATGTATATATATATATATATATATAGTATTTTGAAAGAGGATTTACTGCTTGAAACATTAAGGGAAAATAAACAAGTCTAGTCTGTTTGACCACTCTGATATATTGGTGTTGGAAACGTCGTCAGTTAAGGTATTCTTTCGGTATTAAAGAAGAACCAGGCCTTTTGTAAGTATGACTAAGCATCACCAAGCATGGGTCTGATATCGCGGAATAAATTAGCTTTAGAGAAAATGACTCCTCGGAAGGCACTGGATTATGTTATTTGTATCTGAATGCAAAGTTCTTATTTAAAGTTGAAGCAAAATTTGAAATGAAGGGATTTATGTTCATCAAATCTGTAGTTGTGTTTGATCATCCAGTTAGCACTCTTTTAGAATAAATTACCTCAAAGAATCTTCCAGAAAAGTATTTGCTTCCATTTTAACCGACTACAAAGGCTTTTTCTCGATGTCTCGCAGCGAAAATTCGACAGATTGCATATGCAAGTGGTTAACGAGAGAGCACTAAGAAAAAATCCACTTATGTTTAAGCATTTACTTGTACAAATATTTGCACAGAGTAAACGTGGATCAGCAATAATATGTCTACCTACCCAAACCAATTAAGAAAAGTATCAATAAAGTAACGTATTGGGAACTGGGCACAAAAACCCAGAAGACTCCCAGGAGAGCGGGTCTATCTAGATTAAATCACATTATTTTGGCTCTACTACGTTGTTAGGAGGCTAAATCGATTATTTTTATTGTGTGCTGAGGAGTACACGCACTCTTGAATTCATCCATCACGTACTGAACTATCAATTTGTGGACTTCTACGCTCGGATTAGGGTATGTAAGACTACCAGGGAAGAATCAAACCAGTCAGCCAATCATTTATCCCATATTTATTTCTATATAAGCACTTTTAGTTTCTCAATAGTGGAATCATTATCTGATCTGCATGTCTTCCTCCTTCCTTGTCCTAGAGTCAGGATAGTTGCAACTCTATAACGTGGGCAATTGAGCAAGTTATAAAAACAATCTACTAGATAAACAAACTAGACACGCCTGACTGCAGAAGCAAGTCATTCGTACTCAAATAGTCATGTCTTAAAGGAAGTTAGTCATGAGGTCTGACACGGACAGTTTTGATATTTCAGTTAGCACTTGATTATGGAAGAGTTACTCTGCATCCATTTCTATGAGAATCCGCATTCTCCCGTTCTGTTGATCCGAGGTAATTATTATGGTTGGTCATCTTTATCTTAAGAAGTAAAACAGTGAACATTGACCTGCAAATTGACCTGCATCATCAGCGCTTAATTCCTTTTTTCTTATATCGTGCAAGTCAACTTGTCTACTCATCTGCACACACCCTGTGAACGTCATTATTTACCGGTACCAATTAGAACGTACACCTGGGGAAGTTTCTTAGTAGAGAGGTCACATGAAAACTCCCTTTCAGATACGACCACTTGAATTTGATCGAATTTCTCCCGCTGTCAAGTGTGCCTAATTTGGCTACCTAAACGGTTATAGTTAAGACAATACGCTAAGTTGTGATCCAGTAGACGTGTGTTTTCTCCGGGATTTTCTGGGTTCTCAATATGTTACACTCCCCTCAATGACCCTGAAAATTATTATGTTTATGGAATCGGCATAAACGTTCAACCACTATAAATATAATAAAGGCATCTGTTAATCCAGGCACAGCTCCACTTAATGACAATGATGAAATTACCCATTCTTAGGATTTATAATATAGATATCATCTTTAAATGGTATGTTTCAGGTAGGGTCAAAAGGCAACTTCAAGCTCAAAATGGTAAAATGGACATGGTAAATTAGAATAAAAAAATACACCAATCAGTTTTTAATCCTATTAGTGTCATTATAATTAATTAATATTGTGTTGAAACAAACTATCAATAATAAAAAGTAGTACTAGAGTTAGTGCATGTATGTATAATTTGGATGCACTTGAAAAAAATTCACAGGCTCTACTCATTGCGCACCGATCTATCGATTATTGGGTTTCCACGCTCGTGCCTGGGACTGCAGTCTCGCTCCCACTGCAATTATTGGCTAACTGGGTAGCCAATAAACCAAGCTCTAAGCAGGCAGTTGTAATTAATAAATTAATAAAAAGGAGAGGGGTCGTCATTTAGTAAAAAATGCTCGTCTTCTTCCTCCGAGTATGGACCAGTGTTAGAATCAAAGCGATCATAGAAGGTAGCGGCCGAAGATGACAAAGGCCAGTTATCAATAAAATGTGAAAATATTTAAATTGAAAAAGTATGAAAGTAGTATATGAATGATTTAAAATGGAAGTAGTATCATCGTTTGCAATTTTAATTTGTTCATCACAAGTTGCTAGAATAAGGCTGGTTACAAGGCTCTTAGCAGCCACTGCGTAAAAGATTCTGCAATTAAATTAGAGAACCGTACATAGGAAGATTTGATATTTTCGATGGATACAAATGTACGGATCAAACAAATGTGTAAGAACAAGCAGTAAGGTAACGGTCATATCTTAGTATGATCTGGGAAATGACTTTTACATCGTCTATATTCGCTAAAAGAGTGGCTGTCTTAATTCTAATGATCCACTCGGGACCAAGTTTATAAAAGGACTTAATAATTTATAAAGGGGTTTATTTAGGTAAATTTCAGAGAAAATGAATGGTTGGGGACATACAGACACCCCACAAAATTAATCACGTCTCTAAGCGATGAGAGCCAGAATCCCGAGCTCTATCTGCACTTCGCATAATCTCGATAAGTCAGATTTATTTTAGAATAAATGCATGCCCACAGATTAACTCAGTTAATTCTCTGTTTCTCTGAAATGAACATCATCGAAATGTATGTCAAAATTTACAAAATTAGGAATCATCTTTTTCTTTCAGTGACCATCATTATATAATCAGATTTGCTTTTCAATAAGATGCGGCAGCCAAAGGTCTGTTCGGAAAATGTTTCCCGGATAGCAGACTTGGTTATCGTATTTATTGACTGTTCGAGCAGAGAAATAGAAACTGATTGTAACATAATAGATTTAACATAATAATCACTAAAATTGTTTAAAAAAATAAAGAATGTTTTGTCAGGAAAAAAGTAAAATTAACGATTTTTTATTAATTATTCTTAAAATTTGCATATTTGTTAAAGTGTGCTCAAATGCAGTGCCGTTGCCTTGCATAATTTTAGATGAAAGACTATCTTTAGGGTATTTACGTATTATTATTGAGTTCTGGAATTTGAGACAATTTAGGAGGCTAATACGGTTGTAACAAGTGGCGAGCATGCATTATTTACCATCTCTGATGACTTTACAATGCTAAAAGCAAAGTCACTGGTTTCTCAATTCTTTACAAAATGTGTGAGAGCTTGTCTGCAAAAATTGAGCCTAAATGTCTAATGATGTTCCTGACACATCTGTTACCACTGTTTCTCCAAATTCTTCGAAAAATTCTACTCAATCTTCGGTTGTACCTGACTCTCCTTAGGTGCCACTCTAACTCAGGCGGACAATGATGACATGAAGTTATATCCATCAGTCAAAGATAGTGTAAAAGCAAAGAGTCCAACGCACTCCCTGGAATCTTCCATGCCTATAGTCGTTCAGGCACGACTTGCCTCCGAGTCTACCTAGTTCGAGCAACAATCAGTCCCGAAATCCTGTCCACTTGATTACCAGACAAATCAAATATGCAGTCTAAATGGACATAAGGATGGTTGTTGTACTCTTGCCTCTTCCAGAACTTATGAATCGATACCGTGACCAAGTCCCCAAAATGTGATTACACATTTGACCCAAACCTACTCCCGTTTGCCGTCCTAAGCGATCGGCACTGGTGGATGATAAATGCTAGCAACCCGAGGAAATCGGTCTTACCAAACCTGTTTCCGACTCCAAGTGAACAGTATCAAAAGTGGTTGCCGAAGCTGCAGTCGAAGCTGCATTTCCTCATCATCAAGATCTTACATGTTCTCAAACTAATCTTCCTTTATCTCACATTAATCTCAGTCTTGCTGGGTCTGTTCGAGGAATCTCCTGTCTAATCCAGGTGGACTCATAGTCAAAGTGGCCTGAGGTTATAACCATTAAGTCTGTCACAACCGGTACCGTCATTAACAGCTTCCGCCAGGTATTCGTCAATCATGGCGTGCCAAAAGTTATTATGCCCAGAAATGTAACCTAGTTTCCCTTTGTTGTGGTCTAAGTATCTCTCTTATACACTCTCCGCCAAGTCTTAATGGTCTGGCTGACCAACATGTTGACAATGTGAAACGGCAACTTCCCGTGTCACAGGGGGTGAGGTGGGTCGGAGGGGGTCGAAGCGTGGTTGAAAAGGAAGTTAATAAGTATGACCAAAACACTTACCCCCTGGTCACTCTCCCCAACAATGGAGAATATCATCAATATAGACCACCTGATCAAGCTTGTAGTCAGTCGCTTTCGGAGTCAAATTGAGTGGATGATAGAAACTGAAGGAGGACACATAGAATAAAACAAAGATTAGTTACTTAGTTGTTTTGTGACAAGAAATAATAAGTTTAAACCATGAGCAGTTTCATTTTCTGTTGGATGCGTTCTGAAAGTGCGTAAGGTGTCTTCGGATGCCTTACGAACCCGGTATATTTTCAAAATGGGGAGGATTTACATTGTGATATCATAATGTCCTTACTTCATGAGTGAAATTACATTCACTATACTTGTATATCATTGATCGTTTGATTTATTTCCGCGATTTTTCCTGTCACTCGAAACGTTTATATTATTTATCTCACTGGAAGTGAACTAAGTTAGAAATTTAGACATCGCTCATGAATTTAAATTTAGTTAAAGAATTTCTCTTAGTTTTAGAATGCTTTACTTTTTAACGACTTCAGCCGGTGTGAGAACTGTAATAAACATAGAATCTATGTGGATGTAAATCTGTTTTTACATTAATCAAATTTTATCGCCTGAAATAAAACTTAAATTCAACATTAAGTTAGCCCCTTTAAGGAGCATAAGAATTTAAGTGCTCTGTAAAATGTCATATTTCCTGCCAAGGACTAGTTCCTTACAATGAAAACTGCCCAGATTTTACCAATAAAATTTTCTGATAGCACACAACCAAAGCACTGTCTGTTAATCTGCGGGTATGTAATACTCAAAATCTGCGACCGACTCATTGGAATTGTTGAAACCATGACAAGCGCGGGTAGTACCCAATCCCAACGAGCAAGGGATTGGTTGTCATCACCAATCGTGGCGGTTATTCTATGCGTTCCCAACTATTTATTGACATTCATCTTCGATCTCACATTATTTATCTTTTTTAAGTAATTCGTTTTTATTATTCCTCACCAAATGTCCTTTCTCCCCTCCAAACCTCGTGTCTGGACGAGTTATTAGAGCGGTGGTCATAATTTGGGGACAGAGGTCACAAGCGATAAGGACCAGGTCTAACAGTGTTCTACACGTTAGTGGGGAACAGTTTAAAAAATTCTCACTGGTTGGAAAAATTGATACCGAATTATGGTCAAAAGATTTCGAGGAGAGCCATTAATAACTCAAAGTAAGTAAGAGAAAAAGGTTTTCCAGAGTGGTGTCTGCGCATATTGATTTCCCTTTTTAAAATAATGCCAAGTGTTTCGTTTTTCAGACATTTTCGTGGTTCATTTCGTAAAATCACAGTCATTATAACCGATTCCTCGATTCAAGAATATAAATATTATGAATTATTTCATGTATTTCCAAAATCAACTAAAATAATATGCCGAAATGCGTAGAAATTCGTGGTAGTCTGTTTTTTTTAAGATCCACACCATTTAAGACAACCCATAAGCCAGTCGCCATTCTGACATTTAGTACAGATTAATGTCAAATCTCATAAGTGGGAAATAACTATCCTGCTCTGAATTCACTTAAATAGCCACTTCTATCTGATTTTTTCTAAAAATTTTGATATATTAATACTGTACTAATGCTAAAATGGGACAGTTTTGATAACAAAACTTTTAAATCATGCATATTTTTTTCTACTTCCTCAAAGACTTCCATAAACAAAACATCCATTGAAGTAAATCCCATTATAGAGCAAAATAATACTAATATCTAAAATTAAATTTTAATTTATTTATTCAAATGTAATTAAAAAACTCATTTTAGTTCAAAATCGAAGGTAATATTTTTTATTTCTTAAATATTAGCTTTCTGATAGGCTATAATATGCTTGCTTCTGCTTCAATTTAGAAATGCTCATTTTCGGTGTTGATTTCGGTGACCAAGCGCTTTTTCGTTTCCAGTACTTTGTTACAGAATAAGGACAAGGGTCATCAGTTATAACAGAATAAAAACTACGAAGATTTCAGTTAGCATAGGGCTTTAAAGGCAAGTGGCAGGGAGATAGATAGGTTTGCGATGCTTTGGATAGGTGGATAGTAGAGAGAGGTGATCAGTGTTTGGTTGCGGCAGGAATTGACTCGGTCGGCGAAGATAGAAGTTGGTTGAAGAACCAGACTCAAGGAGTTGTCTCATTGAAAATGAAGTCAAGAACCGACGTTGTAGAGGCAGATTGTTGGATAGTAGAAGCCACGTAAAGAATGAATACTAAAATCCTGTATTTAGGGGCTTGGGGCCGGTAAAGGAAGTTGAAATGTTTTAAAAACGCAGTAGGAAATCCTGCTGGGATTAGAAAGTAACAGCATATTTTCTCAGACGTAACGATATGTGCATAAAAATATGGATATCGGCAACATTGTGCTAGATTGTAGAACGAACGCCAGTGAATTCTGACAAGGTGCAGAAGATAATATACTTCTCAATTTTTATTAAAGCACATTTAAAATACTTTTAGTTTATTTATTTTCATTGAATTTCGTTTACATGAGGATATGGATTTCATAATAATTTGTTTTCATATTTATACATTCGTACTAGTACTTGGTTTATTTCCTTAATAGTGTTAATACAAAGTAATAAAACTCTCTTGAAAGAAAAAATGTGCGCATCCTAATATTTTAAAAATCTTAATTTCAGTGAAAGTTGATAGTATTAAAAATAGAAAGGGAAATTTAAACGAGTCGACCGGAAATAGATTTGAGGGAATAAAGAAATACGAATCAATCCATCAGAGAAATTGTTTCAAGAAGGGAATACATTATAAGATAATCTGAATCACTCTGCTCATCATATAGGTTAAAGCAATAAATTGATTGCACCAGAAAATGACCTCTATTTTGAGTAGCTCTTCAAGATAGTAATTGTCTAGTCTCTTTAGTAATTGTCTGCTGACAGCTTTTAGCTTGGTGTTCCGCTCTTAAAGTGCTTTTCAAGGAAAACAAAGCTTGAAAACTTGTTAAATATGCCTTATTTATCATCACTAGACGAACCCGAAGGTAATTTAAAGTCGCTTCCCTAATAAGGGAAGCAGAGTTATGCGAACATCTGCACTGAACATCTTGCAATAAATACAAAATCAGAAGGCTCTAGTTGTAGATTTTCTTTACACATATTTGTGAAGACGTCGAAGCAATTCATGAGTCTAGGCAGTAACGACTTATGCCGAAATGACGACGCTTTGATGTTGATAGAAATAAAAGTACTGAGACCACAATCTTTAAGTGAGTGTTGCAATTGGGGTTATATGGAGCGAGTTATTTTTTTCAAAAGTCATGGGTTTGATGCTCATTCAGTTAGGAAAACACCCAAATGCAGTTGCGAACATGAGATCTCTCTATAACCTTAACCATAAACTTAAGACGAGTGTTTGGAAAAAATTTTATAGGATTTTTTTATTTATCCTAGAACTAAAAACCTCAAATCACTTTCTGGATATGCTGATAATCTAATTTATCCTGTATTTGTAAGCATTTTGTAAAATTACTTCTGTGGATTGAATCCACAGATGGCTGAATACAGCTTCTTAGTGCTTGAAACTATGATCCCTTGTCTAAAGGGTCCATTCCATTCTCCTAAATATATATTTAAAAAGTTATGACTACAATTGTATTGCATTTGATTTTAAGAATTTGAATATTGAAAATATTTTTTCATTGCATTATAACAAGATTCAACTCATTTTGACGACTTACATACGGATCCATACACAGATCAACTTCAGTTTGTGTTGGTGGTTGCTATCATTATCAGATAGGTTTGAACTTGAACACTTTGAGGTATTCCATTTACATCTGAATGGCTCAGCCTCTATAATATTTATAAGAAAACTTTCAAGCCCATCCATTCATCTTGGGCAGAGTGTAGCTTCATGGAGCTCCTCTGGAGAGAAACTCGAATTATGCTACCCTATAATCAACCACACTTAATCCTTGTGGTCGGCCGTTCCACAAACTGGGTGTGCAGCAATGGACATCGAACCCTTGGCATCTGAATTCGCAAATGAGCACACTAAGATTTAAAATGTTTAATAATGTTGACGCATTTAAGCATGGGGAATAATTAAGAATTCCGATGAGAAGTTCAGAGTGTGGGGTAGAAAAGAAATAGAAAAAAATTCAAGGTATTTTAAAATCATCTGAAATTAAGATCCTTTTTGGTGTCTGTTTGTCACTTCATCATAGTCTATTGTTCAAACGTTTCTAAGTTCACGTTAACGATTCTCACGGCTAACTGATTGGTAGATTGAACTGAGAGTGCTTGTTGATGCCATCTTGGTGAACATGTCCCTACTGATTGCCAAGGGACAGCTATTATTTTCTAGTCTATATGCATTTAAGACAGCGTTTATTCTTAGCATGGATTATAAAAAAATATATCTAAAGCCGTGGATGCTAAATGTCCACATTGGAATCGATACAAATATGGGAGAAAAAAGCCCGCGAAGGTTTCTTTTCTGCACAATGTTCGTATTCTCTCTTACTACAGTTATAGAAAATTATAATACATTCAACTTTCCAGTAAAATGCGAATAGCACTGGTCCTAATACCTGCCCCTATCTGAGTCTCTGCAATAAAATCAGAGCTCCTTATCCTTAATATAAAAGCGATATTCCTGAAAAACATGCAGATAATATTATGATGATTTCCAAGATCAGATCTGAGTAAGTGACTCTCAAAACGAATCATTTAAAAAAACTATATAAATGTTTAACTCCGTTTTATTTTACGAAGTAAATCGCGGATTTCGTTTTCAATACTTTTAGCTACTACTTGCTGCTAGGGATTCAATTTTGATATTCTTTTTAGTTCTATACTCAATTTAAAAACTTTAGCTGCCAAAGAGACATCGGACAATCAGAACTTTATCGTATAGCCTATGTTTCAATAATTATATTCGCATTCCATCACAGCAATACAATAATTCAATTCTGTTCTTTTATCAGCTTATTTCATCTGCACCTGTTAGAGACGTAATGTAGTAGGGGTCCTGGGCCTCAAACAACCTTCAGACGGTTCGATTAGCAGCTGGAAACTTTGGATCTCTCGGGTAGCAGTCTGATCGGTTTACCGAAGTGTTTTCCTTGAATTATTTGCATAATCGTAGTTCTCAACCGCCAGTTTTTCAATCCATCTAACTCATTTTGAGGCGGGAAAATCTAGTTAAGGCTCTACTGTTTAGAATTCTAATTGCAGGACGGAGTTACTAACATTATGTTGACCTTTAGAGTCCTGATTAAGAAAAAAGCGGAGACTGTTCACAGGATCATCGTTACCAATTTCAATTTAATAATATATCGGTTGCTTATAATGAATCTTTGTAGAGGATTCCTGCTACGTTGTATATGTTGCGATCAATAATAGATTTTACGGATTTGCGTGACATTTTCTTACTTTGACAAGTTAGATTCAAACAGACGTTAGGCCACTGTTAAAACCTCATTTGTGACAAGACTATTTACTGCAAAAGTGTGATTAGAAGAAAATATATTGAATAGCATTTTTTTCCCTTCTTGGGATATTTATCACCATTTGTCTTATCAGCATTACATCAGTAATTGGACTTACATAGTTTTACTCTAAACGAACATTAAATCCCAAGCCTATTTAGAAAACTTTCTCGAACACTCGCTCTGGCCAGAGGCCTAGTGTCCTGGTGAGAAATTCGAATTTCGTCAATCTCTTTATTTGTGGTTGGAAATTTTGTTCGCTGGGTGTGCACTCATAGGCATCTAACTCATGATCGCTAACTTTGCTGAGAAGGACGTTAATCACTGCGCTATAGATACACGAAAGCATGTTACTTGAGTCCCGCCTGAAAATGACTTTTAAAATCACAATTTGAATACAAGAGTCCTACAATTTGATTTTCATTTTAATTGAAAATTCTGAACTTTCTGCACTCTTATTTATGAAGATTTTCTAGTCCACCGAGAATGACTTTAAGCACTAGTCCTAAATATAGAAAATGCACTCTGGTTTCTCTCTAGTTCAGAAATTCTCATTACGCTGTCTCATTCAGATCTAAATAGCTGCAAAATACTTAACTAAAATTTGGATTGCCATAAATTTTGCTGCATATTTTCTTCGAATGATGAAGAAATTGAGAAACATGCCATCTGTCCTTTTTGGTAAAATAGTTATTTGAAGTATTCTTATTCCATCCATCTTTTGTATTAAGACGACTGAAGGAGCTAGTTAGATCTGTGAGGGATGGTTAAATTTTTCACTTGCATGTATATATATATATAGTGTCATATGTTTTATACAAATTAAAAAATTCTGCAAACGAAATGGCGAGTCGATTTACAAAAAGTAAATCATATCAAAACAAACATTAGAATTGTAAAAGTGTTTAAATAAAACACAACATCACGAAAATGCCTGATTAATATCGCTATTTTAAATTAATTAGCAAGCCTTTTATTTACCGAAAATGAAGTAATTTTGGATATAATTTCGCCTATCTTCTAATGGGCTACTGAAAGAGCTGAGTAAGATCCAAAAACTACTACTAAGACTCGGTCATAGTCACCCCTTTTCACATTATAATTTCACCAGGAGTGAAAATTTTATATAAGCAAATAAATGAAGCTGCTAAGCACTTTAATTAATTTCAATGTAGAGTCTATATTTATTCTCAGAAGTCAAGTTTCGACGTGGGTCACAATTAAACTTCTGCCACATGAAATGAGTGACTTGTTTTCCGACAGTTTATTATGCTCCCCCCACCCACTCCACACGATTTAATCATAAATTTTATTGTTCTTAATGGAACCTATAATATAAATAAAAGTACACAGTATATTTCCTTATTTTATCAAAAATATTATTTTTAAATAATGTAATTCCAATTTTTATAATCGCTGAATATACACTCATAAATTAATCCCAGGCAAATTTAAAGATCCTTCAAACCCAATGGTGGTTAATTCATTTGCGTGAATAAGCTTGAAACTTATTTTGCTTGAGAATTAGAAACAATATCAAAGTGAAATATTATATAATAAAATGACTCCGTTTGCCCGTTTACAAGTTCAGTCAATTAGGAAAAATTATAAGTTGTTTTCATACTTTTGTATTCATCTTTCATTTATTAATCAATGGGTTCCTGAAATAATAGGACCTATATGAAGCCTTAGTCATTATGTTTGTGGTAATATCTCGAATTGTTAAGATTTTTATATCTTGTCTTAAACTTAGGACTTATAGTATACCACTCTTTGTACTAACCCGAATAAGACACACTCAGAAACTCTCGATTTCTAAATTTGGGTGGATCGCGACTGGCAACTTAGCGGTATGGGTGGGTGGATGTTTAAACATTCCAGACTTCACTGTAGACCTTCCAGTGGGCAGTAGGAAGCACACATCGCATGTCGCAACACTGGAGGATCTGGTACTTCAGATACCAAAAAATGCTATGAATTATCTGATCCACTTCCAAATCATCTTAAGCAGAGTTATCCACTATCTGCCACCCATATTTTGACCGGTATTTATTAGTGTGATCGGTCATGCATTTCAAGTAATGTGTGTTAATAAGTTTCCAACTCTTGACCTCTGATTTGGCAGACATGTTTCCTTACCAATACTCCCCCAGCACAATTAACATACTGTCCCTTTCTCGAATTTGTTAAAGTTTATAACCATTACTTTTCTGCTAAACTATAGCCAAGCACAATGTATGGCCTCAATTTTACACAGTATGTACGGATGAATATCATCTGAAATAAAAAGTTTTTAAGATAACTTTATCAGCTGATTATGACGCTCTTCATCTTTTTTCGTCTAGTATCAACGGCTGACAAATAATTATCTTACCTCATTTAGTATCTTTCCTCGTTTATTTTTAACGTCAAGTAGAAGGGGAATTTCATATTAACGATGACGTCGAAAATAACTTTTGGCGACGCGTACCAATGAAGTGAAGAGCAAAAATGAATACCTTAATCTAATATATATATGAATTTGAGAGTTTATATTTAAATATAGGCATGCCATAGATAAAATCGTAGTCATATTCTCCGATGGCAGCAATAATTAATATTCAAGAGAGGTAATTCTTGCCGCCTCAAATGCTCACGGAGACTTACAACCACTTGAGCAATAGCTTAAACAATTAGGTATACTATTTATATTTCAAAGTTCGCAAATTAATGGGGAGTATTCTCAAAATTGGTTAGATCTTAGGAATTTGAATTACAAATATAATCCATTAGAAATGAAACCCTTCTTAAAGAATATTCAAAATTAAATTAAAAATAATTACTTTGAACGTAGATATATACTGTGATTGTCAACTATTTCACAATTGAAGTGTTTCAAATATTTGTTAACTTCAATGCAATTTTGAAAGAGCGTTAATTTAATCCAATAATCTTCTGAAGAGTTGCTTGTTTACATCCAATTGGAATGAAAATATGTGTTCCGGAAACGATTTTTACTGTTTCCATTGAATGTGAATCATTCTATATGCATGCACTTGTTTATGCTTGGTAAAATAGAGAGTCAAAATAGGTCAGTTATTTTGTGCTCTTTTTCCTTTCCGAGGTTCTAACGAAACAAATTAAATTTTATCTGCCTTCTGTACTCTTTATGGGCAATAAATTAAATAGTGCAATTATTATTGGTTAATAAATAATATAAAAAGTAAAAGTAATGTTCTTATATTAAATTTAAACAACCGAGCCATAAACAAATTTTTATGTAAAAAGACAACATGAAGGATATATGCAACATTTACTCTAATTTAAAATCTGATTTCTGCTTAAGCGTTTGTCCGTACTTTCTTAAACTACTGGAGATTACATTAAAGAAACCGTGGCCCTAAGTTTTGATTGACAAATCTTTGACGGCTTTTATATTGACCTTGGCATGTACTTCTGCATTGAAAAATCGCAATCCTCGCACTCAGTCAGCTGTTTTCGGAATTTTATAGTTTACCAGCAACTTGACACGCTCTTGAACAGTAAAGTATCTGGATGTTTATAGAGGGGGGGTAGAGAAATTTGGATTCATTCCGCACTCTACTATAAAATTTGAGGTCGGGATTAGGTATGACGAAACTGAGGTTTACAAACGAATCTTTTTCGTCATACGACTTAAATTAGGAAACATTTCGGCATTTTAGATTTCATTAAAAGTATTTCTCATTTCATTGAATGCCTCTTTGGCATCCTCTTCTGTTGATTTTTTAGTGTAAGTGTTTGATAGTTGACGGCAAAGCAGACCTTCAAAGAATTAAGAAATGAAGTATTGCATGAATTAGAGTCCATTACATTCACAGCGTAGTTCCCCTTTCGTATTTATAAAGATAAAGAAAATAAAGAATAATAACAATTTTTTCGTCGGCTTCCTTCAGAAATGAATATGCCTTTTGTTAGAAGTGATATTATTACTTACTTGAATACAATTCATAAAATTCTGTGAACAGAATTTGCTCTTTGGGCATTGGATTTTTCAATTACTCTCCGTCAGTGCTCGTGTTATAGGAATGAGGTCTCATAACTACTTAATTGCTCAATAACCATTCGGTTAATCCTATAATCTACAAGTATTCACAGAAAGTGCCAAGCTTAATCTTGTCGGATAAAGATCGATTTTAATTCTTCAGTAGAAGGGTGAAGTAAAGATGAAAAAATGTATTTTTCATCAAATTATCTAATCAAACAAAAATAAAAAGTAAGCGAACAACTACATATAGATTATTTTTTTCTCAGTACCTTTTATTTCTTTATAAAGTGTGCAGAACATTCACCGAACTTCCTAATCATATCAGATCCTCAAACAAGCACAAATTTGATGTTCCGCACTTTTAATACTCGTGAAGAATAATATCAACCGGTCCTCACATAAACTCAGATAATTGAATTTCACCGGTATGTCACGTAAAAATCACATTTGATGCATTTGATATTAAGTGACAAATCTTGTGAGCAATAGAGCATTTGCGGAATCTATTTAAAAAAGATTGATATAAATAACTTCTTCAATGAAGAGCACACAGTTATTTCCCTAGGTTATTTGACGCATATTTCCAAAGGGCTGTGCTTTAACTTTTAGACCATAGTACCACTAAAATTTGTTAATTTTTTCCCAGTTTCACCACATAAAATGGATGAAAAATAGTTGAAAACAGCGGATCTGGTTTGATCGACATTAACTGCTAATCTTGGCTTATACCAGTTAACCGCTCTACATATGTGGGGAAAATTTAGCAACCACTGCAACATTTTCCCTCAACTTTCAACCTAAGCTACATCCACATTTAATGATCTCAAATATCTTAAACTGCAAAGGACGAAATCTTCAAATTTCACTCCTATTTTTCAAACTGGGTAATATTGGCAACTCTTCATTCCTTCGCCAGCTCACATCTATAATATGAACATCAACTGATCCAGTTTATCTAGTGGACTTAATAAAATAACACCCCGATTTCTTCCCAGATCCGATGGAAGAATCTATCCGAATGCTTCTCCACTTGGATATACATACACTATCCTAACAAACCATTCACGGATTTCAGGTTCATCAATAATTTAAAGTTCCTATTGTTTTTCCATTCTTACGCTTACTCTTATCCTTTGCCATATACTGTAAAATCCGGTCCTTGTCACCCCTTAGACCCCCTGTATTCCAACAGCAGCCTTATCCTTCACTTGATTAAGAAATTATCACCATTTATCTGCAGCTGGTTTTTCGGTTTGTCAATAATTATAGCATTAAAATTACTGTATTCTCAGGCGTGTGTGAAAATCAGTGCACGAGGGATGAAGTTCTTAAACTTAGTTCAGGACCACTGAAAATATACAAATTGGCTTCCCACCAATCTTTTTAATAGAAACGACCCATGTCAAGACCAAGCCACCGAAAGACGATTTCTTTGCCAAGGGAACTTGCTCATATAATTTATTACATATTTTAAGATAAAATAACTACTACACAACTTCCATTCCTGTATTTTAACGAACACGCGTAATGATAAACAAGGAGAAGAGCCCTATTTTAACAGTACCATAAAAAACAATACTGCCATCACATTGAAAGATCAACTAAACACACATTCACAGACATACAAACACCGAGATACACATACAAGGATTTTGTATATACCATCAAAATTGTACCTAGTGAGGAAAAGAAGTGGGAGGGAAAGTCGGTCCATTTATATACACTACTCAGATAGCACGAGAAAAATGCACTTAGGAAAAGAGGGTGTGCAAAAAGGAGGAAAAAGTGAAGAGTGAAGAAATAATCATGATAATAATGATGAGTAAAGGAGATACTGAGATGTAAGTCGGAGAGAGCGAGAGGGACTTCAACATATCCTAGATTCAGTAATTTTTTTGAACGACAAAACAGAGATTATTGCACAACTGGAGAAAGATTCTATTATTGAGTTTCAACGCTGATCATAAGAAGGAGGGAAGGGTTGGATGGAGATAACACAGTTCATCCAAATTGCTTGCGGCCTTGATTTCATCCTCTAATACCCACATTGTCGGCGGTAAACTGAAGAGGCGAAAAAATATTTAACAGTCATTTATGGATATTTAATTGCCATTAATGATTCAATATTTTGATAATGAAAACAAACATGATCAGATCTTTGAGTAGAGAACCCCAGTGAGCTGTGGTATGTTAAAAATCATCATAGCAAATTTCAACTTAGTCGTATCAAGGCATGGGCAACTTCTCAAAGTAATCAACCCCGAATATCGCGGATATGAAATATCGTTCATGGGTAAAATGCTGAGATAATGAACTTCAGAAATTTAGATTATAAAGCAACGAACTGTATACGTTAGTTGAGTGGACAACCTGGCGAATCGAATACTCAGATGAAGCAATATTCTTACAATGTCCTGATTTTCTTGATACATTTATCCGATCCTTCTTTATACCTTATTTGGACTACGCTACTGTTCCTTCCGTTGAGATTCTTTCCTACAATTTAAAATTACGCACTGTTTAGCCTTGCAAAGAGTAATACAGGTAGTTTGGATGGTATTCTGTGACTATTCAAACGCATTACTCGAGACTAAATAATGCAGGTCCGAAGGAGTCATTGTTCTCAATATCTAATGTTCATTTCAGACACTAATTAATGACACAAACTGGATACGGGGGGTTTGGTACCAGTCATGACAACTTGACATAAAGACCCGCAGTTATGACAAACGTTTGTTTGGGGGTCTGTTATTTAGAGAAAAGGAGAGATGTATGACTAGGACATGAGAATAAGATTGAAATGAGTTTTCCCTTTATCTAAATAAAAACAGCGAGAATTCGGAAAAGTAGAAACTAAAAAAATAAACAGAAGTAGTAAAAATTTGATCGATTCTTATTAATTTGAACAAGCTTCAACATGTTGAATTTCAATAACTTTCAAAGAACTCACAATTAGAACCGGTGTTTGTGTGGTTAATTAGATATTGAATCACTTTAGAAAGTTTAATCTATTTTACTTCGTTGAATTAACGTTGACTATAGATTACAATTGTTTACAATTTGCAGGAAATAGGCTGAGTTTTTATCAGGAAGATAGCCATCAAGACAATTAAAATCCGTCTCTCTCCTTCAAATCCAACAGTTAGTTGAGGATGAAGGTAAAAGCGATCAAATGCCAAAGTTTGGTAAGAATTTCCGTCTCTAATGGGAAGACAATAACCAATCAACCAATGTTTGAATTAGCATAAATGCGTGAAAAAGTTTTAGAACTAACATAAATACTGAGATGAGGACGACCTGATAAGTTCAGCTAATGTGAAACCAGATTTAGTGGAAAGTTCAGAGTGAAATAACTTACGATGACCTCAAATGACCCTTTGACTTTCAGTTAATGTGAGATTAAATCGATCAAAACATGTAATTAAAGCAAGATGGACGTTCGCACAGCTCTAGATTAAAAGCACAAAAATCATGAAAATCACAAGCAATTTCTTACCTCTTAGCTACGAACGAGATAAATTGAAGACTAATATGATTATTTTCAAATGAAAAAGCGGTTAGGCTTATAAAATCCATACGCAAATAAGCGATCAAATAAAACTTTTAGTTCTATTAACAGAACATGTCAGTAAAACCACACTTTTCACCTTGAGTAAACACAGCTTACGCAACTTAAAAATTTTACATTATCTGTGTTATTTTAGAATAACGGAAGCTGTTTAACATCATGCAAGATTATTTACCTACTCAACATTAGGAAAAAATGAGGTGAAGCGGCAAAACCAACCCTTCCTGATTAATTAACACTGATCAATAAACACTGAATATCATAGAAAAGCATTTGCTGCAATCTAGGGAACGAACATTGGAATCTAAAT
Organism: Hymenolepis diminuta; assembly: GCA_900708905.1. Lineage (NCBI taxonomy): Eukaryota > Metazoa > Platyhelminthes > Cestoda > Cyclophyllidea > Hymenolepididae > Hymenolepis > Hymenolepis diminuta. The sequence continues at coordinate 1,887,704 of CAADRB010000022.1, forward strand.
TTTAGAGCGTGAATTACCCATATAGTAACTATTGTACACACCGAGTCCAAGAATCAAATGAAGCAAGACTCTTTGATACCTTGACGTTGGTTATAAATTCTTACTTGACGGTTCACTGCTTCTAATATTTCAAAATTCCAATTTCAAAATCTGTAGCCTTAGTTTATTACTATTATTGATTAATTCAAGGTGTGAAAGACAATACCGATCGTTTAAGGACTATACTGAATACAATATGTTCCCTAACTAAAATTAGTAAAATTATCAGTGTTGTACTGAAGACATGATGGAAAGCGAAACATTTAGATGATGACTGTGGACATCTCAACAAAAGCTATTGTGTTTTAAGAATATTTTTTAACTGTCATCCCCCGACCTTGCTGTAAGTAATCGAGAAATTATTGAAACAAATCGATCAAATTTATGGCTCTTTTTCTTTTATACAGTCACATCACATCTCATGGTCCTATTTGATTTGCTTTCTGGATTCTGATTGTACACACGCCACTTAATGGATATATTTCGTTTAAAAAGTTCCAGTTAAGTTTCCAAATCTTAAAATGTGAGTGACGGGACAGGCCACTTAAGAACTATGCTGAAAGTAAGACATTCAGTAAGCTGATTAAGCAAAATAATCATAGAATTGCTCTGAAAAGATTAGCAGAAGCGGCATAAATTACGACGATAACTGCAGAAACCCAAAAAAGATCTATCGCATGTTAACGATTTGCAATCTCGAGTGATTCATTTTCCTTCAATCGTCGTATTTTACTTCAAATCGTGATTTACTGCAAAAAATTTCGAAAAATCATTCATATTTATAGATCTTCCCTTCGAATTTCCTCATGATCGACCAAAAGACACGAGATACTGATATGTGCTTCTCCTCTCTCAAAAGTTAAAACCCTAAGTGCATATCACCAAATCGGTAAGAATTATGACCTCCAATATAACCTAGAGGGAGAGTGGGGGGGAAGAAGGAGGAGAAGGGATTTCTATAGAGAGACTTCAGTTTAACGCATAAACCAATAGGAAATTTCTAAATTTTTGAATTTATTAGCCATTGACCTATAGCCAATGGCGAATTGTGCAGTAAAGAAGAACGGCTCCAATTGGAAGACAAGAAAATAATAAACCCTCCGGAGCTTCATGTAACAGTCATCTTAATCGAATCACATTACAAATTCCGGTGCGAGAGACCTAGGGCAACAAATATCGCTGTAAAATAGCGAGAAATTCAGTCGAATTCAAGAAATTTAAATTCAAATACAATGAGTAAAAGTTATTAAGATAACATAAGAATAAAACCGACCCTCATACTACATTTAACATTGTTCGGAAATTCAGGTAATTTGAACTTTCCGATAATAGCTAAATTTGATTAAACTTAGCAAGGCCCTATGAAATAAAGCGAATGTTACGGCTGGCCTCATCTACCCGTGATTGACTGTAAAAAGATGTAAATGAATTTAGTTGGAATGATCAACTACTCCACTAAATCAACCAGTCAACAAATTCTAATCATCATGAATATAACCTCACCCAGAAAACAAGGAATTTAATCATTAAACGTGAAATTTGAAGCATCAACTGCCTCTCAATCGATATCCTTCTTTGCGTCCCTTATTGGAATGTTTCGCGGATTTCCGTGAATAAATTTTTTCCCACGATTAAAGCATGTAACATCTATATGTCTTGAAACCGACGCAAAGGTGACTGAAAACAAGGCAAAAGTCTAGAGATGATCTAGAAATACTCAAAGGTGTTGAGAATCCAAATAACAATAGGAAAAAAGACGTCAGTCAGCAAGACTAAATTCATTTCAAATAAAGAGAGCAGAACAGTGCTTTATTTTTATTCTCGTTCCAAACCAAGTAAAATTGCCCTTTGCTATGGATTTACCTTTTCTAAGAGGAGCTGATGATGGATAAATTACACTAAACAAATAATTATTTAAAGCAAGAGCATTAATTATCAAACTGAATTGTGAAGAAAAGTAAAGGCAGACTTACTCATCACTTAGATGTCCACGCCACTCGACAAGGACTTCAATCCTAGTGTCTGGATTTAATCTTTGTCCAACAAACTGAAAGGAAAAATGTATTATAATAGAATGGATAAGAGAGGGTATTTGACAATTGATAACAAATTTCAAGAGTAATTATTTCTAATTCAACAGCTTTTTCCTGCCGTAATATTTCAAATACCTCGGTATATGTGAAAAGGAACTGGGGAAAATAATAACAGCTGATAAGTGACAATACAACAGTGATTCTGAAGTTTATTCCGTCCAGATTTTACATTATCTAACTAAATAATACCATTCTTATATTTATTTATTCCCGTCAGTATATCGGTAGGTTAAAATCAAGGGAACAATATTACTATGTCATAACATTTTTTGTATTCAAGATAGGAATTGAGGGGGAAGATAAACAGGTTTGGACAAGTAATTATTGGACAGAAACTAGTGAAACTACAAGATTTCGTCGGACTGAGTTTTGGATGGTCAGGCGCATCCGATGTCGATATTCTTAACAGGCATTAACGTTTGTTTTAATTAATATACATGCTGTAAAGCAGTTATAATTTGTTGGATAGCGGAAAGAGTACATGTGGAACAGAAGAGGTTTATAAAGGTAGCTGGTGGCAGCTAATGGACTTTGTGAAATCCGGACTCTCAATCTCGGAACACATCAACTTTGAAACACGGAGACTTAAGAACGATTAACCTTCTCCTGACCTCAAATGTACCTAGTTTATCTATCAAAACTGTTGTAATGACACGATATAATATGACGTGATCTAGCAGACACCCGTCCTTTGAGGTCTTCTAGGTCTTTTGTACGTAATTCCCAACACGCTACGAATTTCACCATCGCATTTTTCACAAATTTTCTCTGAAGTTTCGCTAAAACTGGTTTTAGATAATTGGAAAGATCAACCGCTAGAACTTGATCTTGGGTGTTCTGCAAACCGCGTTTGAAGGTGGCCTGAGATAGTCATGCAAAAATAGTTCTGTTTGGCACGTAAGTGAAAAAAGAGCCACGTCATCTAATGTCACGACGACGCCCGCGCCCGACCGGACAGGCAGTGCATAAAAATAACCTAATTACTGCTACATACCACAAATATCTGTTTGAACATGCATTCTTAATGCTTAGTACTATACATTTACAAAGTAGCAATCCATTTCAAGATAGATAAGCTTTAAAAAGCAAGTAAACGGCGCAGCAAAAGTTAAGAAAACAATGTAATGCAGAAAAGAGAGGAATGAAACGATCGAAGATGCGTTCAGAAACCTGTTTTACTCCTTTAAAGCTTTCCTCTTTTTTGGCCTGATTTCCCGTGAAAAAACTGTCTAACTTTGTCTTGCTGCTTACTGTCTAGTTAAAAAGTTCAAAAGGTGAGTTGTTCTCCGATTATCAGAAGATCAAACTTTCCAATTCCATCTAATAGTCAATCAACCCTGAAGAGTGTAGAGATGAATTGTCACCAAGACAAGCTCAAGTGTTGAAGTGAGAATTGAGTCAATAGGAAAATAAAAACAAACAATCCAATGCGTTCGGATATCAGATGAAGTAAAATTTTACCTCACATTAATTATTTGAATTATTCTACCAAGGATCTAGTTCCGATCAATGGAAAAATTGCGTAATTTCCTTCACCATGAAAACTGCATGATAATTATAAGGCGCAATACTTCTGGGAATTATGATAAAAGGTTAAAGTGAAGAACGAATCAGAATCAACAGATAGTTTTACACTAAACAGACAATGGAAGTAGAGAGGGTTCATTCAAGTCTCAGAAAATTAATTTTCAACGCATATCCTACATTAAAGTAAAGTAAATAAAAGTAAGAATCAAGGAATTTTAAAATGGTAAATGATTTGGCAGAACATTATTTTATTAATTCTTCCTTCTCAACTCTTTCCCTGGAATTGGTGTAGCGGTATTCAATCATTACTACTGCCAAATAACTGATCAAAAAGGGGACTACGTAAGTAATAATTTCAACCCAATTAACCAGACACATTGTTCGGCATTTATTGTAATGCTGTCTAGACATCGTAAAATGCCCGAGATATGCCACTGTGAGGATAGTTTGGTACTTACGATTGACAAGAACTGAGATATTTGTCATGCTAAGGCGCAGACAAAAACATTGAAGATGGGGTCATGTGAGACATGAAGAAGCATCGAATCAAATTTAAAGTTCATGCTTTTACAAACTCTTACCAAGGGATATATTGCAACCGAGACCAATAAAGTACAAAGTTGAAAAGGAGACACCAAGTATGGAGAGGAATCCATGAGCAGTGGGAATCAGGTAAATAATCTGAAAATTGGGCATTTTTCAAATCGCCCTACAAAGGCATGCGAATAAAGCCATTGCTACCGCCAATGAAGTTAACCAGTTAAGACCATCCTTGGGGAATATGATTCATCTTTGGCGTAGCTGTAAGAATTGTAGGTATTCAACGTTATCAAATGATTGACCTGTTTAAATGAGTACAGAACTGAAACGTGAAAGTAGGCTTGGTGAAATTAGAGCTAACTTGAGACAAATAGACGTGATCAAGACCCACAGACCATTGCTAAACTGCTTGATGATAAAAATTCATAATATTTGGGTTCTATCAGTGAAACATCTATAAGAAATCTAGCTACTTAGACTTCGGTTTCTGTCCTAAGTTTACGAAATGGAGAATCTTTGAATATGACATATTTGAGAAATTAAGCCCTTACTCACGGTGATTGGTTATGCGTTTAGTGATTGATACAAAATTACTCAAACAAACGAACTACTCTACGTGGAAACTGAATCGTAAGTAAATAATATGTAACAAATGAAATTTAGGGGAAAAACACAAAATATTCAAGGTAAACGTAAACTTGGTACACAGACTAAAACATATTGGAATAAATCTAAGAGACGTCTACGCATTTTCCTACTTCGTGGATGTAACAAATTACTTAAGATGAAACTGAAATGAGGGACATATAAAATACCATAGCAAGTATATCGAAAATAAACCGGCTCGGTTTGATTCTATCTGATAGCATCAAAAAGGACTTGGCCTGAAAACTAGAAATTAGAAAACCAAACCAGAACACAAATCAGCAAGAAATATCAAAAAAAAATAAAGAAAAATCCGATAGATCAAAACATACCGGACTAGATCTGAGGCGCTGTACACTCTTTCATAATGAATCACGAACCGTAAACTAAAGATGCATGACGGATGAGATGAACCATAAATATTGGTAGCGACTTCTGCATGCTTTAATAAATAATTTTATGACGACGTAGAACACAACCTAATTCAACCTCTAACAAACAGCAGATGGCTGATACAACCGATAATGAAGTGATAGTAGAATTAAATTGGATTATCACATACCACCATGTAAATGTAGTTCCTGCAAAACAGATAACCTACATTTTCCACGAACCTTATCAAATAATGCTCGAAAATGAACAGAACCAACCTCAAAAGAATAACAGCCAGTCCCAACTAAACCGCGAATAGATAGGTTCGTCGATCCTTAATTGATTTAAATTCTGATGTGCGTTTTCTATTGTAATTACGATTATTAAAACTGATCTCTGAATACAAAAGAACAAATAATAGGTATGATTAAGGAAAAAACCTTCTAATATGATTTTTTAATGAAAATCACTCAAGAGCTTGATTCTAAAGGCATCTCCTTCTAATATTTACAGTTATCTAAAAGGAGCGAAGCGTAGCAACTATTACATTTAGGGTCAAAGGTCACAGAGTCGACATACATCGACACAAATTCAGTGAATGACTTGATAATATTGGATAGAGTCTTATTAGAAGTTCTTCAAGATATTGCTTCTCTATCCAATATGAATTATGAAGAGTTTCATTTCAACGTAACTGTGATTAAGATGATGGGTTTGATTAAAAAATAAGCCATAAGGATGAAATGCACTAATAAGTACTCTAAAAAATCGTTTTGATCTAGGAAACTGACATTGAGAACACCCGGTAAGAAAAGCACTTTCAAATGGACTTTGCATTGCAAATGAACTCCAGCTAAACTGAATAACTTCGAGTAGTAAGAAGAGATAGATGATCGCTTAACAAAATCCAGGAGGTATAGATCTCCTGATTAGTTAATCCGTTTAGAGCAGCAAAAATTTTCCTAAAAATAGGCAATTCAACTCACAACATAAGGATTGGTCATAAGGAGCCTAACATGTTCGGAATTGACTTTATCTGACAGTTGGAAATTATCATCCGGAGTGGTGGACGTCGATTTAGACCGCAAATTGCGTTTCTCTAGAGGAGATTGATCTCGACGTTTCCCATTTCGAAGGATGCCAGGCAGAATGGGTTCATCATCAAAATCTAAAGTTATCTTCTTTATTACCTCCTTCTTAGCAAGAAGTCCATCCAAGTAAAGACGATTTTGAAGGGCTATTTTTGTTGGATTATCAATGTAATCCGGATGTCGAACTGAAAGGATAAGAAAAAGTCGACAGTGAAAACCATTCTCGTTGACAAAATTTTGAGTCTCAAGACAACCTCCAGTTACCTGGACATTTACGAATATTTTGATTACTTTTATAAACTTTCCGCCTCCGTTTCTTATATCCGTCGAGGAATTTGCGGCTACTTAGAGACCGAGCTTGAGTCAGAGGCTTTCTGGAAGCGGATTTGGGAACTTTTGACCGTGTATGATCGCGATCGATATGTCGCTGTAAGAGACTTGAGGAGGAAAACCGTTGGCAACAGTCACTAAACATGCAAGAAAAGGGTTTGCCTTTAGCTTCCGAGTGCTCCTGCACATGGCGAACGAGCCAATTAGAGGAGACACTATGTTGTCCATAGACTTTGCATCCCTTCCAGAGACAAACGAATGTGGAAGATTTTGAGTCGATCTGAGGAGAAACGTGAGTCTCTTGAATGTGAGAAAGGAGGCTTCCGAATGTTATCTCTGTAGCACAATCACATCCTGACCATTGGCAATATTTTGTGAAGACCTGAGAGTGATCAGTCGCCGAAGAGGCTACAGATGCAGCAACAGAAAGTCGCTTTTGAGGTAAGGGTTCAGTTCCTGGGGAAGAATTCGGCGTATCACGACCAAGATTACTTTCATGACTGGGGGTCCGGGCAAGGGATGCCAAGCTACCATCTAAGCTCTAAAAACCATAGAGATAAAACTTCAAATTACTGCTTCGCTTCTTGCAATTGACTGGCGATCGACATCACAGAGAATAGCTGTTATCTTATTTGGAATGACCCTGAAATATGAAGAAATTGAAGAGGATAACGTACCTTAAAGACGAGCGGGAAAAGGTCCTAACGGGATCGCGTAGAGCCGGAGACATTCTAATAGTGCTTATATGGAATTTACAATGAATATAAGATAGAGAATGAGTTGACAATTAATATTTCCTAAGTCAGCTACGGTAGTCAACTAGTACATAACCAACGCCTATACGACAACCTTGATCAAGGTTATCAGTCTCAAAATTGGCAAACAGTACAACTAACTTAAACACGCCATTCTCAAAAATTCTTTTCACAAAAAGAGAATGTTTATATTGATGTAAATCAACCCTGACAATATTTACTCGATAATATACATTATTATTGCATACCAGGAAATTTATACATCCCGGTAGGAATTATTACATTGAGTTTACTTTCACTATAAGTGCAAATGTCCAGATTAAAGAGATGCGGTTTAGCTGTAAACTGAAAGCATTTAAGATGTAGATGTAGATAATACTAATTTAATCTTAAAGATAAGAGGGCTTTTTTCTACAGAAGTATCTTTAAATAAGATAATGTTAATATAACAAATGAAAGTATAGTTTTATCCATGGATATTTTGAACATTAGATCTATAAAGCAATATAAAATGTAATCGAGTTTTAAAATAAACAATACGATGAGCCGAATACCCGGAAGAATTTTTACACATATTTTGTCTCAACTTCCAGTATAGTTGCAAAAGTAGCATGACTTGATCAATGTATCTGAATGCTAAATTTGACAACCAAAAAGCTGTTTTTCCTTATCTTCCATCTCAGTACATTTAGATTAGAATTTAACAAAGTCGCAGAAACTGGATTATAGGAAAATTGAATTTACGCCACATGGGCCTACGTGTAAATGAATTATAATAGTATTATCCAAAATACAGCAATTAGTCTTGTTAAATTTTGGGTCCAAACATTTTGAATGATTTAATTTACATATATTTAAGTCTACTAATTTTATTCATACCCTTCTGACTTATTTATTTCGAGAGTTAGATAGATTTGGTCATTAATACGGCGTCCGAAATTACTTTATTGGCGCCCATTACCGTCACGTTTATCAAACTCTTAATACGACCCAGATCGGCATTAGACACATCGGTCTCTTCTATTAACATCTTAATCTCCAGGCATTTTTCCATAAACTCCAAGCCAAATTTATCACTGCCGTTTTAATTACATTACCAGTCAGTGACAAGCCAGTCTTAATTACTCCAATTATAAACACATAGATACCAAAGTGCTGTCTTTCCACCACCACGTCAATGTCCCACCTACTCCTGTCCCACTGACTTTTATCTCAAATCCCTTTGACAAGAAAATCGATAAGATCTCGACTACAATGACCATAGGCGACCCAGCCGTTTGTGCAGAAGTTGCATATGGATACCTACATAGACTCCAATTACCACCCGGAGACATCGAAACAGAAGGACAATTGAAATCAATTAAAGAATCGTTTTGTATGTGAACCCTTATTTATTAGTCCATAAATTGGTATCGTTTTCCGGATTTCCTGATATACTAACATAAGTGGCCTGAGTTATTCCTTCCATGTTACCCAAGTTCCGCAATGCATTTCCTTTATTGTAGTTTTAATTAGAGTGATGTACCTTAGATTTGCCCTCCCTTTGTTAGAGGTGATACATCCTGTCCGTAGTGCATCCTATTTTGCCGCAATATTAAATCCTATAATAATGGTTTTGAGAATTTAAGGAAGTTGATCCCTCAGATGATCATACATTTCGGTGTTCATTATGTTCATATGGATTTTTCATACTGTTCAGAAGTTAAAAACTAATTATTATGAATAAGAAGTGAAACTGTGAATAGTTTTTTATGTGAGTCAATTTATTCTTTTTTTGGACGCATTTCACATAAATAACAAAATGAACATAAATAGAATAAGAGGACATTAAAGAAGGGAGAATTAAGAACGTGAAAAATATTGAAGATAATTATTATCTTCGAAAATGCACTGCTTTTTTCAGTATAATGAATCAGTACGCAGATTGAGTATTCGTTCAGCGTCGTTGTCGACATGTAGACGAGAAGGTCAGAGGGAGGGAAGTAATACTTTGACCAGTCCTAAGTTTGAGAACATGAGTAATCAATATGTCAAGAATATATAAAGAATGATGTCCTTTTAATTGAATTCATTGAGTACGCAAAATACATTTTCGGTAATAATCACTTAATTTTTCCGAAATAAGGAACTGATAACAATTTATTTTTCTCTGTTGAGGGATGTAGTTAGGCTTTTTTATTCTTCATGCCTAACAAGTGATCGGCGTTCGGATAAGACCTCGATCTCACAGACTTAACAATAATGCTGAATGATTATGAAAATCAGGGTATCGGGACAATCGGCAACATTCCTAGTACAATATGTATTATGTTTAAACACTTAACCGCACACTATATGTTGCATCTTAGCCTGTGGTATTCTATTTTGCTTCTATCAGTAGGTAATGTATGCTAATGTTGGTGTTGATAATTAATTGATTAGAACTTGCATTAGCATATATTACATTTTCAAATATGAAGCCTTGAAGTAATATTTAATTACGTGCTATTTCAATCGCAAGTCCACTTATCAAATATTATTATTAATGAAAGTAAATTATATTAATAAAATTTCAATGAACAAGTTTTATCTATTAAAGACATTGCCCAATTATTATCAATATATAACATAAAAGTATACTATTTTACTAGACTAATTTTGAGGTAAAGTCATTTTATCAAAATTTTTATAAATCATGGACGCTTGTTTAAATTACCCCCCTGTTGAACCGCTAATTACGTTTTCGTTGATTTTCATTCATTGTCAAGATTTAGGCGTTTATTCAAAGTGAGTTTCCAACATCTTCATCAAAGTTTGGCTTTTTATTTATTAAAAGTGATTCTTTGTTTATCAACCAGTGTTCAACGTTATATTTCTTCATATCGAGTAGACATGGTTTTCATTTATTGCAGTTCTAAATCCCTAAATTCGAAGTAGTTTTTACCAATCGAGAATCATGTTGGAATTGTATTGGTCGTATTGTTTATAAGATACACCGGTTTATTCGATTTTAGTAGGAGACTTTAGATACCCCACTAGGCTCGTTTTCCTTTTGTCATTGTTTAGATCTAACATTGTTTTATCTGTTTATAAGTTTCCTATTTATTGCTCATTTGATTCATGTGTTGTCAAGTTTTTTCTCTTTTTGGTATTTTTGACATCTCATCGTTAAACTGGATTGCTGAATATTTTGTCGTGTTTTTTGGGTTCTGCGTTTTGTATTTTCTTTATTACCAGTACAGTATTATTAAATCCAAATACGTTGTCATTTAGTCTCTACGAAAAATTTAGAAGGTTAGTAATTTGGTTCCTTATGTCTTAATTTTTTTGTTACTTGGTAATTTGACCTGGCCTATAAACCTGGTTTAATTGACCAAAGTTTAAAATATTCTGAGCTTTATTTCATTTTTCCCCAAATGATTTTTATTCATTTCTCTGGAATATCCTTAATATTATTTTATAATTTTTTATTCCATATATTCCGTCAGTATGTACGCTTATTCTATTAGGGATTTTGACTTTATTTCCCCGAACATAATTATCTTCCTTTTCAAAAGTTTGTTTGTTTTATATTTCTATATTTATGTCATCTAAAACATTTTCTTGATTTTAGATGCCCCCCCGCCCTACGATTAATTCGACGGATGTAAGTTTGAATTTTTCTTTTTTTAGATCTTGGTATTTTTCTCATTTCGATTACCTATATTTGAACAGTTCGGTTCTCATTTTGATAATGAGTTGTATTTAATACTCATTCGATAAGCAATGCTTGCTAAAATTAGACTAATCGGCTATCGATTATTGAATTATCAATCAGCTGTTTAATCCCTTAGCCCTTGTTTTCATCTGTTATTTATTACACGTAGCAAAAGATGAAAAGTGTCAAAAATTTTCATCGTGGGATTAACCTAGGCACAAAAAAACATATGGTGAGTTTACCTGCTGGGAGATGAGTTCAAGTTTTCAGTTGTGTTCAGAAGTTGAGTTGAGTCGTTAGCCATTTCCCTTCTCGGTTGATTATACCAGTAGTTCTTTTGCTATTGCATCTTGTTAAAGCTTCTAACTTGTCTCTGTCCACTTTCTAGTTCACTCCGAGTAGTGCAAGTCGGCCAATCGTAAGGTACCCTCACCTCACGGAATTGAATCAACAGTCTCGGTTCATTACTGAGGAGGAGGCTCAAAATCGAAATCGATGGTATCGCGTCAATCTCTCGGGTAAGTTACTCTGAAAAAAATCGATTAAGCGTTTTAAAATTAGGTGTTTTGCCCCCCTCTCATACACTAAGTACCTGTTATTTCTAAAGCGAAATTTTAGTCTTTTAAGTATCCTTAAGGCTTCTAAGCCCCTCAATTGAAACTTGTGATTTAAGGTTGTGTTTACATGAGCATTTTTCGGTAAACATCTACAAACACTATTTGCACATATAAATGTCTGTGTTTGTGAAACAAACTGGGTGGAGAAGATTCTATTATTTGTTACACACCAAATGAATCGATTTATTAATCTAGTCCTCTTCTCTAGTAGACATTTTTCGTGTTCTTTGCTTTTTCTTTCGGGTTCTCATAATAATTTACCTGTAAGCCACTCCCAAGACTTAAAAAATCCCAATTTTTCATGTGCATTTCTTGTTTTGTTCTCTTGTTTTTCGGTTTTGAGGAGTTGTTTTATATCTCATTTATTTGATTACCAAGGTTGTCAATGTTTTTACCTTGAATTTAATGGTCTGATCTATCCTTTTGATATCAGTTTTCACATTGTAGTAAATCGTTAATCTGCTTAAAAATGAGTTAAGAACTTTTTTAAGTGTTTTACAAGGGGAAGATTTGGCGCAAAGAGGTGAAGCGCTCGCGAATTAGTTTGATTTGGAAGTGCTTTTTTATTTGCTTCGTAGAGTAAAACTAGGCAGTCCAACCCATTAGACAAGGTTGGCTCACATCTGGCAAGATATGACGGAGGTGCAACTATTACAAAACATTTTGTTAAATCAACGATAACTATTTATGAATACAATCGTCTTTGTATTATTGTTTGAAAACCAAAATACCAACTCCTACATTTGGTTGTCTTTTCCTTTTCCGGCAATGAAAATCAAAAGACTTCATTTATCTGATATGAGCGTTATCTATTTTGAACTCAATTGTGAATATCTTTCCCCAAAGTATTAAATTTCGTTATTTGCTTTTACCGATGTTCATTATTGGTTTCTGGTTTTACTTTGTTTTAATTTCACAGGTCCATTGAAGAATTTTCCCTCCAATCTCTGTCATATGACACATATCACCACGCTTGTAATTAAGAACAACAATCTGGAGCGTCTTCCGCCAGAATTGGGCAATTTGAAGAATTTGGTGAACCTGGACGCCAGTTACAATCGTCTGCGTTACCTGCCCGAGACGATAGGCAATCTGACCGACTTGAAAGCTATCATTCTCAATGATAATTACCTTAATGATCTTCCAATTGAAATTGGGTGTTGTTTCAACATCCGGTATATGAGTAAGTCTTCGGATTTTTTATTGAAAACAAAGTAATCAGTTCACGTTTGTACCAAAACACTGATTGATACATTAGTTTAATGTCAGGAGTATTTTGTCTTAAAATTGAAGAGCCTTAATAGCCATGAGTACCTTTGTCCTCATAATCTTTCTGGTTTATTTTGTGGGAATTTACGTTAGTTGGATCCTAGTTTTTCAGATGATTGGTTTATATTTACGCGGGATATTGATCCGTATGAATGAAATTCTACTTTTATCTGTGTCTCCTTAATCACACATTTCAAATTGCGGTTTAGGGTAGACAAAGGGATACGTGCACTGGTGGCGTAGTGGTTAATGTGCTCGTTTTTAAAGTCAAGGATTACGCATTCAACACCCATCTGTGCACTTCCATAGGGCGGAATAACAAACTACACTTGTTAGGTTACTGCTAAGTTTAACTCGATTTTCTCATCAGCGAAGTTCCATGATGCTATTCATCTGCCCAACGTGAGTGTTGGAAATGCTTTCCCAAGTTGGATCGCAATGGCCAATTTGAAGAAGTGGATAGTGGTCTCACTCCTATTTTCATATCTTCAGTACGTTTAATTGTTATAAGCTCCACTTTTGCAGCTAATATGATGGGTAAGCAACTAATTATATCCCAACTTTTGAGGTCAGAATTTCTCTGCATATGTGACCCTATCCTGGTCCTGCTTTTCTATTTCCCAAGGCGTATATTTTCTAATCACTTGAGATCTCACGTCATGTTGTTGATCAGCTGATTTCACTTCGCCGATGAGAAGCCTTCCTGTTATTTGTTACAAAGCTTTTAATTAATTAATTGTAATGAGTACCTCTGCTCTTAGAACCGTAGCCATTTTAAGAGTTCGAGTCGGTTAGAGCCTAATTTTGAAGGCGAATGGGTGACATTTGCATGAAATATCGATCTTTATGAATGAAAATCTGCGTTCTCGTTCATTTTAATCGCATATTCCAGAAACTACTGTTGATTTGTTGAAGTTAACTAATATTATAAAATATTGATTGATAGCGATACCCCCGATCTCGCTCCTAATTTTATCTCTGTTTTTCTTGGGCCAAAAATTCCTTTCTGAGCTTGTGACCTTATCACCCTCCTCTCCTTTCTAAGACGTATTTAAGTTTTGTTTCATTCGTAACCTCGAAATTGAAATCGCGCGCTGTTTTTAAATAAGCTGATTACATTTCGAGGCGGCATCATGCGTAAAATAATGTTTTAGCATGAGCCTGTGTTTGTATTTGGACATTCACAAGACTACATAAGAGAGGTGAAGGCGAATGTACTTTCTCGTAAGTGGGTCGTAAGTGACACATCCTTCTTTTCATCTGCTTGGGCTAGAAACAGGTATGTCTTGGCAGTTGGACTGGAGTGTAACTGGAGTGTAATGAGAGATTTTGATCATTAAAGCAAAGATTTATTTTGAGCTCGTGTGTAGTTTCCATTTGTTTGTAAACTTGACCTTCAGCTTTTAATTCAGTTGGAATTCAGTTCTGTAAAATATTGAGTGAAAATTGTACTGGATTTCGATCGTTTTCGTTCTTTTATTTTCATAATTGCTTATTTAATAAACTACCTCCAATGCTTTCGATAGAAAATGAAATCTTATTAAAGCGTGCAAAGTTATACGACGGAGGAGTGTTACTAATCTCCTCTTGATAACATTCACATACAATCTGGATTAATGCATGTCACTTGTGTGAATTTCTCCCTTTGTGGAATTAAATTGTCTGTTTTTTCATAAATAATGAATTGGTCTCATCTTTCACACCTAACTTCATTTGTTTTATTCGTAATTCATTCTCCTTTTCTTAGGCCTATTTGTATGATAGCTTCAGGCAATTAGATGAATGTTTCATAGTTGATCAGAGACGAGGTCTTCCTTGTTTAAGTTCGTTTAGTGCCTTTTCTAAGCCTTCACAAGGAAACTTTCTTGCCTACCGTCTATATGAATTGAAGTATTAGGAGACGGGGTTCTTGTAATTCCTAGCTTTTGTCTTGGGTTTAGAAACCTTAGCTTTTTTCCCAGCTGGTCAAATTTAAGATGCAAAAGCAGAGATGGCTGCTAACATCCACTCTTCTCTATTAATGAATTTCTTAATGTATGTTTTCCATGCACCTGCTATTAGATAGATATTTCTTTGCAACTTGTTCCAAAATGGCGTTTTTTCCATCTTTTGCACATATTTCGCTTGCACTTTTGGGATTCAATGTTCCTCACAGTGTCAAACTCCACTATGTTGTTTACTTACGAGTTTATCCATAGCGGCGCAAGTGATTTTCCGTTAACTGGGACAAGCGTTTTGAGGCTTATCTCTCTGCATCAGCATATAGTGGCAAAGCGCTAATCATCGTCACCATAATGTATACGGTTTCTCTCCCCCTCTCCTTGCCCTTTTCTCCTCAAAATACGAGCGGTGAATGTCTCTGAGGTAACTTTGGGACTAGGGCTTGTTCGTCTTCCATTATCGACTTTTGATTTTCTCAGATTGTTGCTCTGTTTGGATATAGACATTTTATTATTTGGAGTACAGTTTTTGAAATTCACATAAATTCCCTTCAAAATGATTTTCAAATCTTCCATCCATTTTTTCTACCTCGAAAGTTGAGGAAACAGAATAATCTTACATGATCTTAATATAGCACGTCTAAGACAGTAAGTTTGGATGTCTGTTGTTGATAATGGAGGTAACTGTGGATGAGAACTCTGGCCATTTCGCTCTTTTTTCTAAAGAAAGAAGTTATGCAAACTTGAGAATGGAAATGGAAATGGTTGGTAACACATTAACCAATTGTCGATGAGAGCTAGTTGAACACTGAAAGCAGATTAAGAGAATTATTTAATCACGACGTCTCTGATTTAAAGCATCTCAACTGATTATCTAATTGTAGAAGTTTTTTGCTATTGTGAATGTTTTAGATGCTTATCATAAATCCTTGTCATCTTATGGATCATGTGCTACGTATGCAGTTTTTGCACCACTATGCTGAAATACGAATTCGGTTGAAAGTGAAAAAAATAATCAAAATAATGTATGTATTTATTATTGAGTAATATGGAATATCGCCGCTGGGCTTCAAGTATATTATAATTTGGATTTGGAAGATTTAAGAAGGGAAAGAACTTGAATTAGTTCGGTTATTTATTACCTCAAGTTGTCCGGTAAATATATCCATGTCGATCACCTTTATCTTCTTTGTATATGATTTCTCAAAGACCTGACCAAAACTTTATCGTTCTGTAACCGATCTTATTTATCTTGTAAATAGAATATGACTAACAAGTTTTATCTTTCAAAGCTGGGTAGAGCTTTGCGTTAAGAGGAAATCCTTTTGGAGCTAGAATAGTGAAAATAGTGGTTCCTTAGGTTTTAGTTTTCGATATTTGGGGCGAGGTACGATCTGATCTCAATTGTTGTTCACTTTCAACTCAATCTAGAGAACATCAGAATTTGATTCATAAGTTCGACACCCGATCTTCTGAATTTGCGTTGATTGTTATTTCTTGTTTTAATGTTCTTTTTCAAATCATATATTCAAAGTCGTAATTCTGGTTGAATTGTACATTTGAAGGTCACAGTCGTGAGAGCTCATCCAATCTCTGTAATTACTTGAATCGGCGGATAATTTGCAATAAGGAATACCATTTTGTTGGCCATTTATTCTCATTTTCGTTTTCAAGGTCGGCGATGTGTCATTATTCACATACATTAAACACCTGCATCATAGGATCGGTTAACGTAAAAGCATTACTCGTTTTAGCCTCTTTGTTCCGAATGTGAATGCTGCCATCGAATCACTTTCCTTTAAGAGAGAGTTTAATGACACGACCAGAGCGTTGAACTATCTGTTTATTCGAAATAGTGTTTGAGATTGTAAAACCCCATTATTAATTTAATATCATCCAACCTGGAAATCGAACAATTTAACTGTCTCAAAGTCAACAGTTATAAGAATTCTTACAAAGACTGTCATTTTCAGGATCGAGAAGGATATCAAATTTTTGTCTGATTGGCTGGTGGCTATTTGCAGGCATAGTAATTTAATTGGCTCCTTCTCGTGACTGTAATTCGATTAGTTAGCCTCTCTCTCCCCTCTTCCAATTTTATTTTCATCATCCTAATCTTACCTTCACTTAGCTCCTCTATATTCGAATGTGTGTTCTGTGACCATAGAAACGGGCGTACAACTGGTTAATTTGCATTTTGCGCCGATGGATAGGTGTGTGCATTATGGATGTGCACACATATTTGACCTGACGTACGTTCAGGTTCGCAGAGAGGTCATCAAATTTTCGGGCGGTTCCATTGCAGGTAGCATCTGTTTTAGTGATTCAGCCATAACAAAATTTCTAGAAACCTCAAATGTTCAAAATTATAACTAAATTGAAATTTCTTTCCAAATCAGAACCGTTATGATATTCTTCCACAATCTTGAGAAATTATGTTCCTTTTAAAAGAAATCATTTTATTTTCCGAGACGAGCTTATTATAGATAAGAAAGCTTGACAAATTGACGGTATTCTGTTTGATTTAGATGTTTAGTTTGTCAGGATTTCCGTTTGGTGATCCTTATTTTTTCCTTTAATACAAAAGGAAAAAGGAAAAGATCCTATGTTTGGAATCCAGGAAACTAATTATGTTGCCGTTTTGGAGAATTTTGTAAAATTTTATACAAACTGAAGTAAATACAAGTGTATTAAGTGACATTTCAATTGAGAGAGCTTATTGCGGTTTCTTCGGTTCGAACTTTACCAGTTAGTATAAATAACCGCTTGAGTCAATAAATGTGCATTGATATGAGTTTCGAATCTGTATCTTCTTTCTGAATAAATACACTAGTGGTTGCTAAGGTAGTTGTCTATTTACAAACTGTTGGAATCTGTTTATTTGGTTACTATTACACATGGAACGTAGAGGTCACTTGAATGTAAATTAGTTGCAACAACAATTAAATAAACTTCATATTTTGCATTCTCTTCTCTCTCTGTAGATGCAATTTTGAAATCTATATATCTCTCAATCCAAACATTTTTAATGCATCATAAAGACTAAAAATAGCGAATCTTTTATTGTATTGCTCCAAATTCAAAATGAAATTGCTTCTAGTTACCACTAACAGCCCGGTTATTTATTATTCTAGTATGCGCTGTTTGAAATCTGTTAGAAAAATATGTGTACGTGTCTGCTACACAGCACTGGGCCCCTATAGTCATCAGAAATCCTGTCAAAACTAAGATCGTGTGGACGTAAAGGTCATTTTGATCGAGTCTTATTGGTTACATTTACCTTCAAGCTTTATTGATTTAGGTGGTTAAGTGGTAAAAGACGAGGATAGACAAATTGAAACCAAATTTCGAACATAAAATGATTTATTTTATGAGGGTTTTTTGTGTAAACTCTGTTCACACTTCAAATTATGAAGTGTTCACATCTCACAGCCTAGTTTGAATTCATTTTATTGATAAAGAAAGCTTGTGTCTGGAGCTGGGCAAGTTGATAAAATTGGTTGGTGGCAACTAATGGTCCAGTAAACAATGAAACGAGAGGGCTGTAGTCGAACGCGAGTATATAATGAAGTGAAGATGTCAAGAGCTTCACTTTATTTGAAGCGTTGTTTCTACCATCCCTCTACACACAAGCTTCGATAACTCTTGTGGGTTATATTCCCATTAGAGTATTACGTCGATTGGTTTCAAACCGTGCCATTTGACAAATCATTTAACTGCTGCGAAATCCCTCATTAATCTACCCTTCTAGGTGAAGGTAGCTTATTTCACTCATATAAAATCGGACTATTTTCATTGAAGGGCCACTTTAAAGTGTTTAGTAGCAAGTGTAAAACCACTTAAGTTTGTAAATTTTATTGTAAACTGTGATTTTCATTTGATGATCAAAACCGGATCCTTAACTCCTTCCTCCATCATAAACCGCAACCTTTATCCTTGCTTTGTAGTTTGTTTCTGTGAATGTTGCGATATTTAGAAAAATATATTAAATTTAATCCTTTGTCGGCCCATATTTATTGTTGTTTTTTGTTTTTATTTCCCCTACTTTTAAATATAACTTGTAATTATCAAATTAAGATTTGATTTAAACACAAATGTATAAAGGTGGTTTGCAGTTTGTTTATCTTGGCGGTAAGAAGGTGGTTATCTGTGCGGGAATTTGCCATATGGCCTTTCCCTAGTGAGTAACATTTTCTTTTGATTACAATGATGATTTAAAAAACCATATACAAAGACGAAATAGGTAGGGGATACGGAGACCGGAGCTACATTAAATTCGAAATTTAGATTATAGACTATTTAAACAAATAATCTTGATAATCGTACTCATTGAACAGAGGGTACATACCCTTCAATGTAATATTTACTGAGAGCAGGAAGAAAGGAAATTGAGGGAATTCAATCTTTAAACCATGAGGTCTACATAGTTCTAGTTGCGGATAGGGTCTCAGTTCCCAAACCCCGAGATTTCGGTTGGAGCTTTCCTCTCAAGTCATGCGGATGAAAATTGTAGTAGATGTTGATTTTCCAGATCTTAGTTTTCATTTGCGTTTATTTAACTTCTCATTACACAATCCAGTTAACGTTTGCCTGCAAAAGAAAGTGTACATCCGATTTGCTGAATTTTAAAGGATTTGGTGTTGGCGCCATCTTCATCTTTAAAGTTAACGCCTTTTTACTTGCTATCCGCTAACCTAGGTAGCTAGATGATACTATAACTACTGAGTATAGTAAAGTAGCTCTTAAATCAAGAAAAGCTACGAGTTTATTGGATACTTGGAAATGAATGAGAGGGAAATGGAGGAAAAAGTAAAAGGAAGGATTGGAAGGAAAGAAAGAGAACAATCCTAATTGTGATAGACAGGCGAAGTCAAATAGGTCTTGAGGTGCTGGCCGGTTTTATCCTGTGTGAGTCATTAAGTGATTGTAGCATGAGGAACCAGGAACCACCAACTAACGATCAGGAATGGGCGCAAAATAGAGGCAAAGCAGTCCTTTTAGTCAGTGTGCGCAGGTACTGCATAGCTTCGAAAGCTAGAGAGTATAAAACAGTTCGAATATGCACCAAATAAATTTATTATTGAAGTACAGATTGTGTAGTACTGAGGAGTTTTGAAGTGGAAAAAGAGAAATTTTTAGATTTCATCCCTGAAATGTTGGAAATTCTATTTATCTTTGTCTTTGACGTATTTGAGACCTTTGCGTTCTGTTGAGGATCAACCTCAAAGATCCTGTGAATTGAACAATGGGAGCCTACTTTCAAATTTATTTTCACAATCGTATGTTTCACAAATCAGTTCTGATTCTTTTGATACCATAGTTATTTTTCCACACCACACTCTTCAGATTAATAACTAGTGAAATTTTGAGGTTCTATTCTGAAAAACCTTAGTTTTTCTAATCAGCTCTAGCTCCTTGTGCAGCTGTAAACATTGTTAATATTTGCTCATTTTCTAACGCTCATCTTGGGCAAAAAGTAGCATTGTGGGATTTCTGTGTTGATAGACTCGAATTCTGCCACCCCCCATATTCAGTCAGACTTAACCAGTGTGACTGGCTATTCTGCTCATTTGGAATCGAATCCGTGACCTTCCGCATGGCAAATATGCACGTTGACCATTGCACCACTAAACCTCCATGACTATTGATGCTCATTTCTATTCATTATTTAAATTGGGTCGGAGGTATTTGTGGGTCACCTCCACAGCAGTTTAGTTTGAAATCTCTAATCTCCGTATTGGTCCGAATGATGGTTCTGCTGGAATATGGACTTGCCCGTCAGTTAATTCAAGGGTATTTAATTGGTAAAATCAGTACTGATTTTATTTATATGGATATTAATGTCTTTTCTTCCCTGTGTAGATCTCAACAGCAATCCCCTGAGCCAAACAACCATGGCCCTCTACGGCGACGGATCGGAGGCAGCAATACGAGCTATGCTTCGTCAATACTTGGACATCTATGCACGTCGTATGTTCTTCCTAATTCTTTTTTTCTTATACATTTTTAAGTTGTCTAACTGTTAATACTGATCTGTCCTTCAAATTTATTTCGGTGCTTACCCGATTTTCACTCGCTAAAAGTGCAGACGGTAGGATTACACATATGTCCTGTTTTATCACATATGCACACACATTGCTACACAGGGACGTTCTCGTTTTTGTGCGTTTGAGTGTGATGATTTTTGTGGACACACTTTTACTATTTGTGAGATGCTGCTGTGTTCCTTCATTTTACGTCTTTGCACTCGGCTTAAAATATGGTACTTAAATATATTAGTAGCAAGTGACATCCAACTTCGGTAGATCACGTGGATTGTGAATTTAATCTGATGCGCACCAAGCCAGCTAAGATCGTGTTTAGTTAGTTGATATCTTACCCTCCATTACCAAATCATCTCTGATGATATTTCTAATATAATTACCCTCTTTTTACCCCAATGATCAAATATTCCAAAATGGTGCTTTTGATTTTCTGTATCCTTATCTAATGCTTTGTCAAAAATGTACTTCAATCAATTCCAAATTTAAAATTTGAACTTCTTAATCTTCATTTTTAATATTACTTCCTTAATGGAAGTCTTAATATTTCTTTTTTTAAATCAAGATTTAAAAGTTCCTGCAACTTCCACTTTTTAACGAAAAAATAAAGGTGTAAGTTTATTAATTTGAGGTTCTTAGTCAGAGGCTTAACGATTTCATCTTCGATTAAAATTATTATGGAAGAGTTGAATCGAATTTTGCACATTTTGTATTGATTTCACTGACTCTTCGTTTGTCCATAATACTTGTCTGCGGTCTTCTAACCTCTACAGATACGTTTAGGCGACCTATCTTGTAATTTAAAGACTTCAATAATGCCAACCCGACAGTATAACATCTGACAGTATTGGTGGATATGTGGGGATAGAATTCATTCTTTGTCAGCGGACGTTCTATCAAACCTGTTTATAATGTTTAAAAGGGCACACCCATTTGTTAGCTTGATTTCCCACTTGTTTTGTACCTCCTTTATTGATTTCCCAGAATTTTAGCCCGCTCTATAACTCATCTGATATGAAAAGTTTGAAGGTATCTGTATTCACGCCACAGCAAGGCCTAGTGAATACATATTTTTTAGCTTCCGTCTTTTTCCGTTTTAGGTTGGGTTATAGAAATAGCAAACAAGAACACTAGATCAAAACCCTGCATGCTCTCAATTAATCTCAGAGTATGTGGAAGAAGGGATACACTTGAAATTGGATCTCTTATAGCTTCTATTATTCTGAATCTAAATGCCTTACTTGTTAAATGTTTTGTATATTTTCGTTTATCCGATCCTGAAATAATTTCGCTTCGCAAGAACGAATCTCTTTGATCTAAAATGCATTACATTTAGTTGTTTTTTTTTGAAAATCGGGAAGGGATTTTGTAATTAAGGTTTTAATTACTTGTTATCGATTAATACCGTTAAACTGTCTTGTTTGATTCCGGTATGACGTTCGAGAGGTTATGTGAATCTGTTTTAAATATTGATGGAATAAGTGAATTCACTGTTTTGAAGTGACTGGGAGGTCATTCATTTTCCTTGACCATCAGTTAAATTTCTTGTTTCTACTCAAAGATTGACTATCTTTAGAGATCGAGAATTCTCTGATTTATTTCGTATGAAAGTCTGAGAGTCATATAATTAACATTATTTTTACCTTTAACCGTCTTTTTATCATTCATGCAAATTATAAATTTCTATTAGATAAAAACTCTGAAAAAATGAGTATAACTTAAAATAAATGATAAAAATTCAGGTAGACTGCTCTTAATCGGAGAATGTTCTTCTATCTCTCCTAATTTCGTCATTTTTTACAATCGCGACTGAGGTTTTTCTGAAAGTTCACGTTGATTAGTACTTTTCCGCTTTCTATAAACTCAATCACACGGGCACTCCTTTGTGTCTCCTCGTGCGTGCGATTTTTCACATTATGTGCGTGCAGACGTCAATCGACGCAAAAGTACACACCTCTCCCACTGGATAACCTTCGTAGCTGACGCAGATTCCCTTTGCGTGCTGATTGGTTACACGTGGAGGCAACCAATGAGCGCCTCCCACTCGTCGTCCATTTAAACAAATTGCAGAAAGACGATAGCATTATGCGTTTTCGCGCACGTAGCAACGACATATCTTATATTTGCCGAGACGTGTCAATTGTCTCGTCTCGCCCCTCTTCATTTTTATTTTCATGGAGATGCAGATCCTTGCAGATGACACGTGCAGTACTAGCAGTGCTGTCAGTACTACTGGTTCTGCTCGCTATCGGACTATTTCCGATGAAATGAATTCTCGATCAAGATTGCGATCTTCTAAATGGCTAGTTCGTAAAAAGGCAGATTCTCTGGTCTCTAATTCTGTACTGGATTATTGCAGTTCACCAGATTCTGCCGTTGTCACCGCCAGCGAATCTTTGGGAAGCTCAGAGAGTATTGATTCTCTTGAGGATTCTAACAAGACTGCCCCTTCACCTTCTAGAACTCAGGCTCCCTCACCCCAGAAACGTCGGAATAATAGGAGATATAGACGATGGTGCCAGATTAAACGTGATTCTGTCGACTCTTGCCTCTCAACTGAATCCTCTTCAGATAATTCTGTCAGTAATGCAGAGGTAAAGAAGGTTTCGATCAGCACGAAACCTCTTGCAGTTGTTCGGAACACTCTACAGTGCCCTCTGATCTTTCCACCTGGATCTTATCCCCCAGATCAGATCACTACTCTCCCATACTACATGCCGTATTTTCCTGCCTATCCGCCGCCTACTCAATTACTCTCCTATTCTTATTTAAACCTAGGAGGGGAAAATTTTGTTCCCCATGCTCATTCTATCCATTCTTCCTCGGCCTTCTCATCTAGGAATGTTACGATTGATTTAACTGGTCATGACATCTCCTATTTTGTCGAAAATCTACCTCCAATCATTCCCTCCCCTAGGAGTATATCCAATTATAACCACATGAAGCCATATAACCACAATAGAAAAGCGCCTCAACCCCTTATGGAGATAAACACAAATCTTTTCCATACTTCGTCCTCCTACTCCAGTGTTCATCCCCCCTCCCTTTTTACTCAAAGATCCAACTTGCATCAACAGCAGCATTTCCCCTATGTGTATATACCTGCTCCCTTAAGAGTTCCACGAGCTCTTGATCCCTGCCAATCGCTCAAAACATGCGCCGTTCCTTTTAGCGAGTTTTCTAATTGTGAGCACCTTTGTCTACTTGAGAGGAAAAAAGTTTCTATCTCTGATCCTGTGTGACTAACACTTGCTTCTTTTATATTTTTTTCAGATATTAATTCTACTCCACCGACGAGAAAATGGCGATCACTTTGTAATCCCTCGAAGAATGGATGTAAGTTATTTTTTTTTGCATTTACTTCAATGTTTTATGCGTCATACTACCTCTATTATATTCTCAATCCCAGTCAAGGGAATAAAAGAAGAAACACTAGGTAGAGAGGGGAGAGTAGCCTATCGATTGTTGGCGCTGGCCAATAGCTGCTCTGTCTAGGCCAGTACTTACTTGCAAGCCTGCTCGCAAACCCGTGCTCGCTGTAATTCTTACTCTGCCTGCCTTAGAGCCAAGCGGACAAGCGGGTTTCTCTTCAAATTTCCTGACCCCCGGAAAATGGGCTTTGATTACCGGAGCTGTGACATCACGTGCTCTTTTGGTCACCTGAGTTGGTTGTTCTGAGAAGGACTTTAGAGAATGTCTTAAATGAGCGCAAATGCACGAGGTCTAAGGTCAATTCCACTCCTTACCACGTAGGCTATTTCTTACTAAGTGTCAGTAAAGGAGGTGAAAAGATTACGAAGTTTGATAAATTAGGAATTTTATCTCGGATGAAATAAGTTCTAACAGGACTATCGAATCTCATATTTACTTACGGGAGAGGAGACGGAGGCTCTGAGCAATTGAATTCAATTCCAGCCCTATAAATTTTTTGCTTTGGTTATTTGTTAAACAAGCGTTTCCTCATTACTCTCAAGTAATACTAACTCTCTTTAGTAGAAATACTTTTGGAAGCCCGAACAAATCGGTATTAGATATATCTCCTTGTAAAATTGATGAACTTCCTAAGGGCTGACAGGAAACAACGACTTTTTCTAAAAGTTGAGTTGGACCACGTGTGTATATAGGAGAATTGTAAAGGAATGAAAGAAGAGAGGTGTAAAAATAGAATTTAGAGACTGGAAGAGTAGGAGATAGTCGTCAATGCGGGGCGAGGGGACATAGAGTTGTAACAAAGAGGTATACGAAGTGAATTTTCCTGTTTTATATTCTTTTTTCGTTTGTTGAGTTATCAATAAAAATCATCTGACCATCAGGACAGAGCTTTCGATAGGGTGCTAATATTCTCATGGGGAGTACACAGTACTTGATCTTGAATCACCATTGATTGAAGATGGTGATTAGATTTTCTTTTATCTTTAAGTGGTAGAAATAGTACTATCACTTAATGAATCCCATGTTCATTGAAGGGAGGCATTTTCCGATACTGTCATTTCTGAGCAAATCGCATTCAGGTAGCTCCCATGATCAGTATTTTCACTGTAGTTGGTCCTGCCTTTAATTGAACGTGGATCAGTGAGTATTGATTTCTGACCTTGAAGACATGTGGTGTAAAAAGCCTCTTGTTTATTTTATATATTTCAATATTTTTAATGATAATCATTACTGTTGAAGTGCATCAAATGCAATGGAAGCAGCAAAAATGTGGCAGCAGCGCGTATCTTATTGAAATATGTTTGTTTAACCTGCATGTTTTTGTTATTCTAGTTCGATTCAAAGTAATGAGTTACAACGTTCTGAGTGCTAACTACGCCACAATGAACCAATTCCCTTATTGTCCCTCTTGGGCAATCGACTGGGAGTACCGTAGACGAGGGATCTTGGAAGAGTTGCGTCGTTACTCCCCCCATGTGATCTGCCTGCAGGAAATTGATACGGATCAATTTGAGACCATCTTCCAACCCGAATTGGCCAAGAACAACTACGAAGGCATCTTTGTGGTGAAGACACGGGCGCATACTAAAGACGCGGTCGCAGCTCGCAAGGTTGATGGTTGTGCAATCTTCTGGGATAGCACAAAGTTCAACAAGATCGCCACCTTCAAACATGAATTCGGCTACTCTTGTTCTCATCTTGGCATTAATCCCTCTTCCTTGCTTATTGAACGCGTGATGATTCGAGACAACGTGGCCATTGACGTTGTCTTGGAGGTGAAAAATTCTGGAGCTGCAAATGGAAAGAGGTTCTGTGTCGCCACCGGACATATCCACTGGGATCCAGAGTGCTCTGATGTAAAGTTGACTCAAACTATTCTCTGGACGTCAGAGTTATGGCAGCATCTGGAGAAACTGTGTGGTTCAGCCGCAGCGGCTGCTCGCATGCCTGTTATCCTTTGTGGTGATTTCAACTCCTTGCCACAGTCGGGCGTAGTGGAATTTCTATCAAACGGTAGCATTCCTATAAACCATGCTGAATTTCTCGATAATGGATTCAAGTTCAATTTCCAGGAGTGGAATATCCTTGATAAATCTACGTTCGAAAATAACACCGTGCATCATCACTTCAATCTTGATCGCGCTTACAAGACTTCTACTGACGGAATGGAGTATACTAATATGACGTGAGTTAAAAGCTTTATGCTGATGGCTCCCTTTAACCTTGTGACGTTTTTGATTGTTGTCTTTTCTGTGTTGATAAGGTATGACTTCAAAGGGATGATTGATTACGTCTTCTTCTCAAGGAATGCCTTCCGTTTGCTGTCCAGCTTGGACCAGATTCCTGATTCGTGGTTTGCTAGTGAGCGTGTCGTCGGTTGCCCACATATTCACATTCCATCTGACCACTTTTCTCTTCTGGTTGAACTGGACTTGTTAGCAAATCCAAATTTTGGTAGTGGTGGTGGCGGTCGTGGTTTGGCCATTTCTGATCCCCCTGACAATACATCAGGTAATATTGGAGAAGATTCGACTAGTGGAAATCCGACCTCCTCCGGAGGTGGAGGTCAAAATTCATCATCTCCGGCTACGAATAGCCCCAAACCCAAGGGATCCGCTGGAAACAGGCAAAAGCAGGGAAAACGTTGAAAACTTTATTTGGTGGTCACACGCGCTATGTTTCATCTCTTTCAAATTCAAACAAACTGACTAAATAAAATGTATATAGGACTCTGTCTCCCTTTCCCTACCTACTTCTATCTGTCTTCCCCTTTTCTTCCAAACTGTTACAACATCCCAAGGCAGCAACACTTCTCTCCCATCCCTTACCGTCTTTTCCCGTTCCTCATTTATTTTGTGTACACGTATCTCTCTTTCTCTATCTTAGCATCTCTCCCGGCTTAAATTGGTTTTTATTCGATCTCCGATATTGTTGCCGTAGCCGTCATCATCATTTCATTGTCGTCGTATCGTCGCTGTCGTCTTTCTGTTGTCTCTCAATGCCTCGCTGCGACTGTTTTATCACTTGATGAAGTCCTCATCCTATCATCCATACCCCCTCTTTGAGTCAGCCAGTGGCAATCAATAAACTGTCATCATTTCAAGGCGCGTGTGTTCCCACTTTTCTTCAGTCCTTTCTCTCCCTTCCTTTCATCATTTCGCTGCCCTCTTCCCACTTTCTTTATCCCTCCAATCCCCTTACTGTGTGTATGCTGGAACGGTCCCTTTCCCCCACTCCCTTCTCCTCTACCTTCAGACTAAAGGCACTCTACCAACCAACTATTACATATAGCTATGTAATAAAATTGCCGATGGCTATATCGTTTTTCAGGTCCCAGATATAAGCAGGCTTCCTTTTTTCTTTGTTATTTAGGCTTGGGTTATTAGATTAGGGTATGTGGGGCGTGTGTTTATTGCCAGAAATGAAGATAATGGGTGGGTAGGGTTTTTGTGATCTCAAGGTTGTGGCAGTATGAGGAGATTTAGAGGCAGTGTTTTTGTGAGCGTGTGTTAGGATTTCAAGGTGTCGTTGATGAGGCGATTCAAGACGCGTGCTTGTCTGGGGCATTGGATTGCTTTCGTTCCTTTTTGACTCCACTCTTCTAAACATCTGAGTTTTGAGTCGGCTCCCCTGCTCCTTAAAAAAGTGATTATTATTCGTGGTGTCTTATGGTGTCACATCAACAAATGACCTAAAGTCCTTTTATTTTTCTTCCTTCTTAGAGGAAAAATAACTATTTGAAGAGCTTAGCGAATTCTGCTATCGGGCTTCGAGAGAGAAAACTGCATCTTTGGGACGTTACGAGAAATCTACCTTGTTATCTTAAACTGAAACTTCTTTCGAGCCATCGGGTACCAATAAGAACTAGAATGGAAGTTCTCAAAAATAAATGAATGAAGCAAATCAATGAAGACGTCAATGGCATCTTTGGTTTGACCAGACTGTCATTATCTGAGACCTCAAACAAATTTGACTCCGTCTTTAAACTTGTAAAACCCCATCTCAAGGAGATTCGCATAGGACCGGTAAAATGTAAGTTTGTCGAGAATATACGCATTTTGCAGAAAACAACTTTAGTGTATTCAGAAAATCAGAAACGACTTCAAGTACACAAATTGCTTAGGCTTTAAGTCCTACAAAAGGCAGTGGCGATTAAACCATAATATTTGCAGAATACTATCCCAAATCGTGATGATATTTGAGGAAATTTAGATTGGATGGGTCAACTATGAAATCCGAAGTAGAGGAAATATATATATATATATATATATATATCCATTAACCTGAGCAGAATGGTGAAGAATTCAAGAACTATGTATTCGCCTGTCAGAATAGTCCAGTGTACACTAGTTTGTATACATATACATATACGGATGATTTTAATGCTTAGTGAGAAGTTCAGCTCCGCTCTTGCGGTCACGGCGGTTTACCAATATTCATCGAATTCTTACAAAATCCCGTGCATCAATGAAATATGTAAAACACTCATCCTACAGTAAGTTGATTTTAACCCCCACATGGGTAACCGCTCTACTAACCTGATGAGCGGCCTGGGATGAATAAGTCTGAATTCTTTTCATTTGATAAGCTGTTCACGTATGAGACCATCATTCTTCCAACATGTATTCAAATTGTAGTGACTACAGCAACCGCTGGTTAACACTTCTTTTGCAAAAGAATTAATAACAACTCCCAAACATATTTAGAAAGAGTGTCATGCTGTGCATCTTTGGTATATGAGCAGAATCACAGAGTCCCCATGTTAAGGGACTCTTATTCTATCACCCTACCACATTAGTCCGACTTAATCAGTGTGGTTGGCAATTTCACTCACCAAATGACATCGAACCCCGGGACCTGTGTCTTCATTGACGATTACGTTAACTATTGCACCACCGGTACACCAGAAGAGATCCCAAACCCATTAATATGAAGTATATTATGGTAATCTTTGAGGGCGGATGGGTAGCATTCTGGTGCATCTCCGATGAGAAATACGCATCCTAATATCGGATCTTTGACAAAAAAAATCATCTCTACTGAAGACGTTGACTCTACCTATGATTTGATAATTCCATGTACTTAAAGATATTAAATGAGTAGGTAACGTGAATACAATACAATACAATAATATGAAACCTCAGCTAAAGCAAAATTGCATCCAATTCTCATTCTAGCATCAGTTACTCATTTTCCTTTAAGGAGCATGACTGAACGACATAATTTATGTACGCGATATTCGAGTTTGTTTGTTTTTGACGAGTTTATACAATTGAATAGGTTGCCATATATCTTATGACGGAGAACAGATATGACATGTTTCTCATAACTTTGGGTATTGGTTCCACTTTTGGCATTTAATTTTGTGCTTTTATTAGTCCTTTGGGTCTTTCTCACAAACCTACACGTTGGAGGTTTGTTTGGTGGGAAGAAAGCGCTTGAGTAAACCTGGTATCCCAGGGACTGACGCGTTAGTAGATGTATGACGTATTTAAACACATCTTTAGTCTCTTTTCTGAGAATCAGTAAAAATATCAGTCGATATATGATATGATATCGTTCTATCTCAGTCTTACTTTTATTGTCAGCTAATCAAAAAGTGAATCTATAGTAAAATCTCTGTGCACATATGTAAATAGGAAAGCGTAGTCAGAATCTGAGATTAGATGTTTCTTTGTTTTACTTATTTTATTTGTTTTATATAATAACGGGTAACTATTTAATTAAATCGAAATTGAGGAATAAATAAA
The DNA here is from genome assembly GCA_900708905.1 of Hymenolepis diminuta. NCBI lineage: Eukaryota > Metazoa > Platyhelminthes > Cestoda > Cyclophyllidea > Hymenolepididae > Hymenolepis > Hymenolepis diminuta. The sequence continues at coordinate 1,917,821 of CAADRB010000022.1, forward strand.
TTGCATTACAACTGTATATACTGTAAGATTCAGTACTGATATAGAATGAGGGTTGAGCTGAAGGGCTAAGCATTTCCAATGGGAGTCGACATGATTAGTGCTAAACTAAGCGTAATGAATCTCGATTACAATAGGATGTTTAGACTTGTGAAAGTAGAATTTATTGAGTTAAAAGCAGACATAGTGTTCTAGTGAATCAGAGATATTGAGTTGTCTTTAAGGTGAAGGGATACTAATTAGGAATTGAAAGGTATACGCTACACAGACCGTATCTTTAATGAGGCCTTTTTATCAAATTGACCAAATCCAATCAGCCCAAGAAATTGCCATAAAACTATCGATTAATAACAAGTGAGATTTATCATATAGTCACTCAAAAGGGATCTGAAGTTTAGCGTTCGGTTGGTCAGTTATTTTCTATAAGCAAAGGTGTAAATAATTGAATCTGATGCTCAAATAGCGCCTATATGCTTCTATTCTATGCATTCTTTTCTGGTAGAATCTATTATCGGAGACATTACCCCATTACCTCATATCACCCTAACATAACTTAAAGTGTAGCACTTTCAGGTGCTTATATGACTACAAGGCACAAGAGCGTTAGTGCAAAGTTCGTGACACGTGAAAACATCCGGCATATACAAAATTTCTCTTCAAGAATCTCCGATAATTCACCTCTCTGTGCTTCAGAGGTATCATATTTCACTCACACACTGCTTTATGAAATTCGATTTTCATGCAAATTTTGGATCGTAAATGAGAGGGTAATAGGGGATAGATTAGAGCACATTTTAATTGGATTAAATGGCTATATTCATATGAAAATGACTAAGCATATTGATTCTCTAACTATCATCATCATTATTTATTCTGAATTTTTATAATTGCAATTGAGAAACAGCACAATAATAAATCAAAAGAACATATAATAAAGTAATGCTTAAACTATATTGCTGGTACCTATATCTCCATAATAATAAGCCTTGAATTAATCAGAATCTGGTATGCTTTGATGGGTTAGTAATTAAGCTTCATAAATTTGAAATCTTTGTTTGAACTAATTGGTAACAATGCGGCTATGAGGATGGAAGAAGCACTGCCAGCGATTTGTATAAGCTCAATCAGATAGGAGCTAGTTAAAGTGAATACTAATAATGCATTGACAATGAAAATGCAAAGCTAAGTTTCAGCAGAATGTAACGCTCTTAAAGAACTCAAGCCGATATGTTATGGGCATATTGGTACCGATTAAATTTCAGAATCAGAATCTTCAAGGATCACTCTTCTCTCGCTCTCCTCATATCCCTCTGTCTAAATCATTCATTTGATGCACAAATTAATGCAAATTGAGGTCAAAGGTGTGTAAAGGTAATATCAGAAATGAATTAGAACACTGTCCCTCAAAGATATTGAAGTACACTATCCTTTTTTGATTTAATTTTAAATATCAGTGCCAATGGTGGAAATTAGAAGTGCAGAAAAAACACTGGATCAAGGACGATCCTCAAAATGTAGGGTAAATTCAAATCATTGATTTAAAGGATATGCTTTTACTGAACCACTAAATTTAAAATTTGCAAGCACAAATCTTTGCTTCATCTATTTATAATTACTAATAACAATCAGTTTCTAAGTAGCTCTTCATTGTAAATCTTGTTGCTTAGTATTGGTAATAGTTGACTCATATCAGGTGAACACAACGTACGGAGCTCTGCTAACTCAAAATTTTAGCTATCTCAGCTCTGTTATGCTAAAACTTTAGGTGGCTGTATATCATTGAAGAACATTTTGCCTTCTCAATTATCGGACAAAAATCGAAAATGAAGTGTCAGAGCCGACTCTTCTTGATTAAATAACTAAACAAGCACTGAACATCGTAGACAAGCTTTTACTACAATCCAGGAGGACAAATCACGAAATTAGAACTTTGGAACGTGAATTATCCATTTGATAAATATTGTTCAACCCGAGTTCAAAAATCAATTTACGTAAGATTCTTTGATACCTTAACATTGTTCTCTGTATCTTTTTTGTCATCTATTGAACTCTCTGTTAATCGATTTCAGTAGTTTCCAACAAGTTAAATCTAAACTTTTTTGTGTTTCTGTGAGTAATAATAATAAAATTCATAAACATTAGAAGCTATTTAAATATGAATGATCTTTTCTTTTAAAATTTCGTCTAATCTCAAACCTTTTTTTTTAACAAAATCAGTTTGATCATAATACGTCTTCACTTAGGTCATGACCCTAAGAATACCGCACAGCCATAACAAATTCTTAATATGGTCAATTCTCCATAGCAGGCAGCAGAGAAATTTGCAGGTAATTTTAACTGAAAACACGGTTTATGAAATTAATTTCTAATCTCTACATTGCTCTTAACCACTAAGACTGATAATTAGAAGAAGAAGCAAAGTTTATTTCACAGTTGAAAAGCCAGTGTTCTGTTGTTCTGTAGTTGATTTGTTGACATTGGCATGTGCATAACGATTATAGATAGGGCTTGTAGGCATAATGAGTTTGTCGACCCCAAAACCCTCTTCCCAACTTTCCAGCGTGCATATGGACCTCACTTTTTGTTAAAGCCATTTTGACTGGATTCTCTATCGGCGGTCGTCAAATCCCACATTCCTTTGTCAAAACGAAATGATAAAACCAAGGCTGTCACTGCTTTAGTTTACGCGAAGGTTTGTCTGGTAGACAGAAAATAAAGAATAGCCCAATAGCACTTCGTCGTACTGGACCACCGATTGCATGACAATTGAGAGGTTTACAGGTGTAATGCTAGACGGATTTCTAATTATTAGAAAAGAATAATATTGAATAAAACGTGTAGAAGATAATTTTTCCTTATACAGTATCCAAATTAGAAGCCAAAAACGAATTTCTATCGTTCTTGTTTAATCAGAGCAAAAGGAAGAAATTGTCATTGATTAAGTTGAGGGATTTACTGTGTCTTTTATTATCAGTAATGATCGACTAGTGTTAATATTTACAATTGGTAAATTGCTTTTTTCATAAATTTTAATCTTCCATTTAGAAAAAAGCTCGCGCTCGGTTGAGGAAGCACCGATGATTTTCATCTTTTGAAATGGCAACTATGTCACTTTTACAAGTTTTAATCATGGGAAAGCATTTGAATAAGTTGAACACCAAACGATTACAAATAGTTAAAAACGCTAGAGGAGGGGCAGGTTATAATAGTTTGTCTGTATGGAAAAGTACAAGAGCATTTACCCATGTTTATTCGTTCATAAACATTAAACAACCGCATTTATAAAGCAAGATTTGAGAAATTTGGAGCAAAATTAAGAATAATAAATAAATAAATTAAATAAGAATAGCGAAGTTAAATGTTCAGACATTTGTGACCGATGCAAACTGAACAAGTACGGGGAAACGAGAGAAGACTAAATGGTTGTTTATTTGCAAATCTTTTATTAAATGTTACATTTAGATGTAAATAAATCTCTAAATTATTTCATCAGATCTGGATATGAACTTGATCTCGACATTTCCGTATCTGTGACGAAATCTCTGACAATTTTCCATCACCCGTATTTTGAGGTTACCTAGGGGGCGATCGTCGTATTTTCTCCATGGCGGAGTTTACTACGAAATCAAATTGTTTAAGTGTAATTCTCTTGGGATTTGTCAATCTAAAAAATATGTTTAATGATTTGATTTGAATGAAGATATTATTAATGAAATAACTGAATGAAATAAATGTTTTGCCTTTTTATGGGTTATAATGCAGGTTTTATTATGAATCGTCTTATTGAACTCTTGTGAGCTTTGCTATGTTTAAGACACTTAAGCTAGTATCTTGGCCATTGGAAGTACTTTGTTTTGAAACGATAAACTGACCATCGAGATAAACTTACTGATCAACAAGGAAGATTAAATCAGGAAACAATGGGTTGTTTCCATTTGTGACACAGTGTAAAACATGAGTCTTAAAATCAAATGAAGTAGAAATTGTTTGATCTATTTTCAATTTTTTGCTCGTTTCCACTTCTTCACTCTTCACGTGTTTAAATCCCTCTCGACGATGAAATATTGGAATGATAGTAAGATACTTGCTCTTTCAAATCAAATGAAAATATAGATTACTTCTATTCCATCATGCACTTCTGTAATAACTTGACCTAATTTTCTCTTGAACGCAGAATAGAAAACATTTTTGTGGGAGATCCCGTGACCTCGATGGGCATTTCTTGTTCTCACTGCCTTTTGATTGTAATTATTTATTCTTTTTACTTTTCTCCACGTCTAAAAATTGAAGTATATGATTTTCTGGAATTCGTGATTGTTGCATTTGAAGTAGCTCAGTGACTGTATTTACTTATTTGGAAATTTCTTCTCGTATTTGCATTATATATGATACGATATATTTTTAGAAGGTATCAGTTCACATTTCGACGTCTATAAGTGGAAAAATGACATTGGTTCGTCAAAATTTCTATTTAAACGCGGATTTAATCAGTAATTCTCTCAATAAATTCTAAAAATTAGAAATAAAAGACGGTGAAACCCTCTCCAATAATACAAATAATGTTAGATTAATTAAATCTTTACTTGAACTCTGTTCATGGTTCTTAGGGGAAAAATAGATGAGTTAGGGTGGCTTAACTAACCATTCAGTAAAACAAATATCAAATATTGGGGATATAAAATCGCTCAGAAACTCAGGAATTGTATCATGAAAACCGACCTCTGGAATATTTAGATATTACGAATTACATCATACTACTTACGAGAAAGTGGACAATTCAGTGCTTCTAGATTTCAAAGTAAGCATGTCTCTTAACTTCTATTGGATCCTCCATTTCAATCTTAATACGCCACTTTGGTATTTTAGATGCCATCTAATGACTAAGACTTTTAACAAATTGTGCATTACCATGAGTAATAATAATATTGATTAAAATCCGCTGGATGTTGATTCGATTCCATTGAAATCGTTCTCTCGAGCAATCAGTTATTGAGGAAGTGTGGTTTATCATATACAACACGCTTTATTCTGAGATTTAGAAATGAATTATTGGCGAAATATTGTTTCGACCAGTAGAAATCAAGGGAAAGTACTGATATGATTACTATAAACTGAGGATAATGAAAAATCAACCATCAGCAAAGTCAACCATATTTGTATTGAATAAACTCTTATTAAGCATGTATTTATCTAAATCCATGAAAAAATAAAAATAACACTGATCATAAATTTTAACTAATAAAATTCCAAATACAAAAAACAAATATTTTTTACTTGTTAACCAAACAACTTAAAATGGGTTTTGGTAGAAGTCAGTATTTTTATTTATATCACAATAAAACTTTAGAAGTTCGGACTAGTAACTAGGGTACATGGTTGTTCTCCAGCTATTCTGCTGACTACCAGTATTACAATTTGATAGAGAGAGAAGACAATATAAGAGTAATCAGGTTTTATTATGAGAGGACTAGAATCCGTGGGAAAGGGAGAGAGTGAGTGTGTATGCCTTTACATGGGATATATATATATAGTTAATTCAAACAGGACATTCAAAGTTGTCTATGATTCCTCAACAGATAATTACAACGAATTCGACATCAAACAATCCGAAGTGGCAAGTGGGGTCCTGACAGATGATAGCGATTAGTATGATATTAGGAGTGTCTGAGGCCAAGTTTGAGGTCTAGTTAATGGTCGGCATTACTGAGAAAAATCATGAGAAGAGGACCGAGGGAAAATTCTATTCAATAAATTTGTTCAATTTTATCACTAAAGAACAAGCGAATGAATAATGAATTAATATTATGAATTATTTTAACATAAATAACATCCGAAACTTAAACAGTCACAGCCAAATCAGTCATCTCTTTTTAGCAAAAGAAGACAATATGTAGATTTGTTTACGGACTGTAACTTGGAATGGAAGAGTGCTTAGGCAGCCATATCTTGATTGCTAAACCCTGAGCTCCCTATTTTTTTTCCACTTGAGAATAAAAGAGAAAAAAGAATGCCTGTATTCAGCAAGTATAATGCCAAAATTGCATCCGAGAGCAATCTTATTTTAACAGAAATCTAATCAGTAATCGTCCAGTTACTGGAGAAAGAGAAGCAGTGAATCTGCCCAAGTGGAATTGATTTGGTCCCAAATAAATCAATTGGTCTGTTAGCTATGGACGCTATAGATTGCCCGCCAAGAAACTAAATACGGCTTTTTCAAGTAGTCAGAAATCCAGTAACCGGATAATGAAATTTGGACCTTAGATAGCTGTTTCTTGTCGCAGTAAACTTGATCCTTAAATACTTCTTTTTCTTTTTCCTTCTTTCTTCTTCTTCCTCTCCTACTATTTCTTCCATTCTTTTCCTTTTTCTCTTATTTCTTCTTTCTTTTCTACCTTTGAAGTGAGCTTATAAGTTTTCATTTATCACTTTTTCCAAAACGCTTCACAGAAATCAGGCTAATTTTTTGCATTCTAGTTGATCGTGCAATTACTACAGCACTGATATGAGTCTCTCGTTTCGTGACACTTTGGTTATGGGTTCGATAACGTGCAATCACTATATGAACGTTGTTCAGGTAAGCACGGTGTACTTCATACCAAAAATAGTAAAGCGGCAAAAGGAACCCAACTCTAGGTAAACACGAAATCTAAAAAGTATAGAAGATTGACTTGACAAATGCTCTTGACGAATCTAGAACGGCATAATATTTAAATTCGGAAGATATACTTGAGTGAAATAGGGTAGACATTAAGTGTTCCATCTATCAAATATGTGAAACATTCAAACACTTTAGCATCCAAAATTTGAAATGGTGCATTTAGTTTGTATAAATTTATTTATTCTCATATTGTGTCTGACGAAAACTGGCACAGTTTGAAAATTTAGAATACTGACAAAAACAAAAGACTTTTGTGGAATAAGTTTTGATCCAGTAAACGAGACAAGTTCAAACAAAAATCACCCCTTTTTCATTGTTACTCTAGTTAACCCATTATAATAGATAAAATGCTTTTCTTTCCGTTAATAAACTACCGCTGGTTTAAAACAAACGTTTGTGTTAAGGATGTGTAGCGACTTCATCCTTCATATATTTTTCTGCTATTGGAATTAGTTAATCGATTTTTATTCAAATATTTACAAATATAATTCATCCTTTTGGTCTTTAAGCAGTTCATCGATTTTCTCCCTTATGGAACATCAGCGTTATGAGCTTTACTCTTCCACGATATCACTTCTCACATAACTAGTTACAAAGCCGATGCCTCTTCTAAGTTCTCCTCCTGTGGAATATCATGTAATCGACTCCGTCTCATTCTTACACCGAAGTAACTGAGTTTTTGTTGATGAAAAGGACACTGATTTGGTTAACTTTCTCTATCTTACATCGAAATCTTCTGCGCCGCATCCCACCCGACTGCAGATTCGAATTCAAATCATCTCTCAAGTTTATTTCAAAATGACTAAAATCAAGCATGTTGCATAACCATTTTTATTCATCAATAACACTTCCACTCCTGAAATTACCAAGCCAATTTTCAAATTCGATGTAAGCTTATGTTATCACTGTTATTAGCCTCAAGAGGCCAACATTTTCTGACCTCTATCCTTTTTGAGTTTTAGTTGGCACCCTTCCAGTATTTACTTGCTCCTTATCATATACATTTGATGTTCTGGTTTTATACCAATTACTTTTTAAGCGTTAGAAATCTCTTAGTTGAAATGTGAGTAGACATTACAGGTTATATTTATTAATATCGAGGTCAGTATGGAAATTTAAGAAACTTAGGCAGTCCAGTGCAGATCCGACTATTGTAAACCAATCTTTGGTGACGCACAATGTCTAAAAATCAGGTAACAGGTTTCGTCTAGATACTAGGTTTTCCAGGTGTCTAGATGCAGTGACTAACTGATAATGTTCATTCAGCTGAATGAACTTCTCACATGAAAAGAACATGTCAGTCACCAACTCAACTTGAAAACTCTAGGCTTCAAAGCTAAATTCACATTTCCGCCTAATTTTTTCAGGACGCTGTATACGACCGAGATAAAGAGTTTGTCATTCCTTTCTCTATGTCCCACTTATTTGGTCTGGAATGCAGGTCTAATTTACCACAATCGCATAATCACTGCATCCCATTTTGATTGGATTTCAGTCGGTTAACCAATCATTCATTTACAAATCCCATAAATTACTTTTAACCCGGCCGGAAATGAGAATTATTTTGGAATATAGTCTACTCATCCGTTGGAAAATTTCAACTTCCTTGCTACTGACGATGCTCAGACTAATACTGTTATTGTAAATTAAATCAATTTTATTCATTCAAGTCGTTATCAACGGTAGTTTTGTGGCCAAATATATTTTTTTCATACGTTTTATACGATCTTTTGATTAAAATAAGCTTGTGTCTTTAAAATGTCCCACTCATTCAGCTATCAGGATTTCTCTTAAGAAATAAGTGAAAAAATGCTTGCAAGTTTGAAATAAGTTTGGAAACAAAATACAAATAGCGAATCCCTTTTCTTTTTTATTAACGAATTTAAAATCCTCATGTGTAAATGATACAGAAGAAAAAATATGCATGATTTTGGGGGAGTACATTTCAATCGTTGATGTTGAGGGCAACATAGATATTTTGGGAAATCGGGCAGTCCAGTGTATGATTTTATAATGAAGTCTCAACCTTTGGTGATGCTCCATGTCTGATAAATTAAATGAATGATTCCATCTAAAGTACTGGACTAAAAGTGCGATTTATAGAACGACGTAGATGCAGCAATTAGTGGACACTTGCCATCTACCCCGCTACATTATCGTCAATTTCTCGTTAACAGAGCACACATTAGTCACCGAGTAAAACGCTGACTCATCATGTGCATGCACAGTCCCTGAGGCCTCATGTCTAACCAGTCTCAAAAATGGGTAGCCAAATGATAGAAAATATTAATTGTGCCAAAGAGCAAATACAGCTTACGGAATTCTGCTTACGTAAAATTTTTAACTATTTCATCTCTGATATGATAAAAAGTGTAAGCTGCTGAAAATCATGCAAGATCAATCTAACTTCTCAATAACTGGAAGAAAAGACCAAGTGACAAGAACGACCATCATGGTTAATAAGCGCTGGACATCGTAAACAAGTAATTTCTGCAATTCAGGTAACGAATCATGAAATTTAAGTTTTGGAACATGAGCTACCCGTTTAGGAAATAGTGTAATACATGGGCTGAAAAGTCCCGGGCCTAACACATAGATGCCGTTAGTTTTATTGCAGTCACCTTTTTTTCAGTTAATACTAACCTTCAAAAGACAGCTSTTAAAATTTCATGATATTCTATTCATTAGTTTGTGAGTTATTGTGCTAAGAGTGACTCTACTTTTGTTATTTTCAAAACAATGGATCAAAAACAATTTCGTGTTTTCATTTTACACTGCTTCTTGATGGGAAAAGATACCGTTCAAGAGAAGCAATGGCTTGAAAAGTGTTATGGAGACTCCGCTCCATCAGAAACAACAATAAAACGTTGGTTTGCTGACTTCAAACGTGGTTGTAGAGACACCGATGATGCAGAACCCAGTGGACGTCCAAATGAGGCGGTAACACCAGAAAACATTTAAAAAA